>QVAJ01000019.1:4835392-4910822 GCA_003546035.1 Mixornis gularis
TTTGATATGATCCTATCATGCTAACAATGAGAAACGGCTGCCATGGGTCAGGGTCCCATTGCTCAACTACTGTGCTGATGCAGAACAGAAAGAAGCAGACGTGTAGAAGAGGAAGAAAGGCTTATACATGAAATCCTGTTTACAGGCTGAGTCTAAAAATGGGTCACCACTGTTGCCTTAAATGACAAGGATATATTTCATGCTTTCAGAACAGACACTGAATTTTTTTAGTTCAAATCTGTTAGAGATATAAGCTTTGCTATTTGTTGTCAAGAGCCAATAGGATAGAGCATCAGTTCCCAAAAACCTCCCTCCTCAARCCCACCAAACTTCTGTTGTAGTAGATATGTGGTCATGGCTCTTGTATGATAGGAACAGAAAAGGATATTACCTGTGTGTGGTAGTATCTTGATACGGAGTAAATTCGAGTGCAGAYGGTGAAATTAGAGAGATTTCTGTTAAACAGTAATTTAGGTTTCTGTCCCTAACAGGGGAATTTAGGTTCCTCTGCTGTCCCAGATGCCAAATGGTAGACGATGATTTTTTTTTTCTCCTTTCTTTTTGTCAGAGAGTCTTGTGTGTTTTCATGTAGGGATCAGTGACTGCTTTTAGTGGTATTAAGAAATTTAATCTCAGATAGTGGAAAGATTTTTGTCAGTTTTCTGAGACAAATGTACTTACATGGCAGAATGGCTTCATCTGAGCATCCTGCTCATAAGATTCATGACAAAACCAAAAAGATGTCTTGTGATATGGGTAAAATTGATCTCCATTTCAGAGGGAAGCTGTTGTATTAACACAAGATCAAGCACAAGGCATGGTTAGGCAGTCAGGCTGGCTAAAAAAGTTCTTTAAAACCATGGAAATCTTAAGYAGCCTCTCCCTTTCCCACTTTAAAGGCCTACAGAAATTGTGGTGTGACTGTGACAACCAGAGTTAGTGATGGTGCTTCATTTAGTAATAAGAAAATGTGATCTAGATRCAAATCTAGATTTGGTTGGATTTTTAAAAATTAATGGTCTGGAAAGAACCAGAAAATAAYACTACACTAATTAGCAAAGCTAATGGCAGATGATGTGGAATATACAGAGGTGACTGAAAGTAAGATTACATATCCAGGCATCAGTGAGGAAGAGAAAACAAAAACTGAGCTATGGGAGAGAAATCAGAAAAGCGAAGGTTGACAGGAGGGCTAAGGATGTGTGAACAGGGCATAAGAATTTTTTTTTTTTTAATATGTTTTTGTTTAGGTTTTTGGTGGCTGCTGGTGTTGTTGCCTTACCTTCACAAAGTTATTGCGTTTGGTTCCATGTCAGAAATTCAAGCTGAGATTTAACAGATGAACTCAAAACACTTGGTTCATAACTGTGCCATAGAAGGATATTATGAGATGGCTGGTCTCTATAATTCTGTGACCAAATAGATATAAATATAATTATATGGATATATAATTATATCATAGATATAGATACTGTAGTTTTTAACAGTTGATGCCAAAGGTATAACCTGTTTGGTTTTTTCACTTACCTCTGTTCTTGCGTAATTATTTTCTAGAACATGAAGGAAAATACAAAATACAAAGTCGTTCYGACTATTTTTTTTTTAATATGAGCTGCATCTAATTGTGTATAACTGTGCTGAGATCTGGAAACTTAAAAGTTTATCTCTAATTTACTGCATATTTCCCAGTGGCAGAGAATTGTTCCTGTACAAATTGTTTGCTATAATTAACACTGGAATGTACCAGTGTGTTTAAACTCACTGGAAGGAACACTTTACAGAACGTACCCCAATTAACACTCTTCGTTAAAAGTGGATGAAAGGCACCAAGACAATAAATCAGCAAGTGATCCTCGGAGCAGGAATGACACTTGTGGTTTTCAGCTGTTTGGAATATGAAGCAGCAGCCTGCAGGTAAATATCTGTGGGCAGGCCCCCCACCAATCACCTGGGCTAAACAGGTTGCCAATACCCACTTGGCACAAATGTGTTTTTCAAGCAAAGCTTCTATTGCTTTTTTTTTCTTATTCATGTAGCTCCCATTAATGTCAAAGGGAACTATGTGTTTGTGAAAGGAAAATGGATCCCCTGAGGGTGTCAAGTATTGTAAGGTAATGTTCTTCTGTTACATTTTATGCACTGCTTATTTTTATGAGTTGYTGTAATTGTTTAGGGTGTATGATTGCTTTAGGGCCTGCTGTCAGGTGTGGAATCACTGCATAAAAAAGGCTCATGAATGAAATACTGAGAATTCAGAAATGAAACCTCATTTTTTTAGTGGCAGCAAAGAAAATACATAATATTTGGAATAAGAACTTGTGTAAGGAATAGCAGAAACTGATAACTGCTTGAGAACTGTGAAAATTCATGGTCCTAACTGACCAATTAGTGCCTACAGTTATTGATGTTTCTGTAATTCATTAAGGTCTTTAGCAGTTCTGAAAGCAGCTGTATTAAAACTAACAGGAATGTTGGGAAGAGAGCTTGTAAAGGTGGCACTGGGTAAATACACTGAACCTGAGAGACCTGATTAGTGGTCATATTTCTAATTTGTAAATTGAATATATTTACAATGGAAACTGCTTCTTTATTCTCATTTTTGAAGAAGCCTTTTGACATGATTTTGGAAGTGCTGCATTATCTGAGCTAGCAGAATTGTCCCAAAGTAATTGTGAAACTTTTTAATTGGTTTATATGATCAGTCAGTGAAAACTTGCTATTTCTTGACAGTAATCAAATTGACCATGGTATGATACAAGCCATTTGTGTTACTACTGCTACYACAGTTTGAAAACTGATGATTTCCTTGTTTACAGGGGCACTGTAAATAAACAGTGAAAAGACAACACGAGGAAGAGTTGTTCTGAATGTCAGTTAAAAATGGATAAAGACGACAACTATTGTAAAGAAAGCTTTCTATAAACTTTTTTTTTTTTTTTAAATGTGAAATTCTTAATTTAGAGAAATTTTTTATGGGTGGAAATCTGTTTTAAGCTCCACAGGGTTAGGTGTCCTCTTCTTCCTGGAACTTTAGTGCTTTTCTGCATTTTTGTTCACCATCAAGATGACAAGTTATTAAAAGGATTGAAATCCTCTTCCAGCATTGTTTTCTAAAGAACTATAGAAAAGGCTATCGTTTTCCTCMCAAGGGTTTTTGTTAAGATGTTACTCCTGTGTTTCTGCCTGATAGGCATTATCTGTGGTGCAAGCCAGCTCATTTGCAGTTTAGTCCCCTAAGTGGAGTGGTTCTGATGGGTAAGTAATGAAAGTAATTCTTTTTATTAACATACAATTTTCTACCCAATCCTTGACCACAAAGCAAACCATATCTGACTTGGGCTTAAGCGAGGAATGATGAATTTAATTTGTATACAAGTTCAGTCTGGGGGTCAGATGTGTGGTTCATGATTGATGGGGATTGTCACCAGAATGTGGGGACAACCTGTTTGTTACAAGTTGACTTATATGCCCAGTTGTTGATTCTTTTCTGATGTGTAGCCTGGGTTCCAACCCCAAATAAAATTCATCCTTCTGACATATTCCTGAAGCAGCTTTCTCAGAACTTCCTTCTACGTGCAAAAAGTAAGGAATGCATAAACCCTGCTTTGTAAATTATTTTGTCTATTTCTGATATACTTTTGAAAAAAGCCAGAACTGCTTACTTCAATACTGCTGCTTTTATTAACAAAACCAATTCTTTTTCCTCTGGAAAATGCAATGTTTCCCTTTGTCTTTTACATGGATCTCTGATACTGTAGCTAGGTTACCAAATTGGCACAATAGACAAGACATCTGCCTGGCCAAGCCTGTGAATCTGGCAAGACAATACTGCAGGTGCAGGAATAAAACACTTGTTTTCAACAACAAATTTCTGTGGCTTACTTCATGTCSTTGAACTTCTTGCAAGCAAGAATTGTTTTTCTTCTCATTGCAAAGCTGCACTAGAACTGCATTAATCTACTTACCTATAACTTTCTGCTATAGAAATTGATTCTATCYGAAGCCATTTTTCTTGTGTTCTCTTTCTTACCAAACTACTCTTGTACTTCTCCCTCACAGAACAGGAAATGCCTGGATTGCAGGTGACCTTRTGAATTAATTTCAAAGCAGTTTATTATTCAGTGACCATTTGGGTTCTTCACAGTTGTATTTTTCGATTTTCCAGATTTCTGCAAAAGTCCAATTGTTCTTGAGCCTAACTTTGGGAACAGGAATAGGAAATTAAAAAAGGTGTATTTGAGAGTGATTTTCTCAGTATAAACTTCAGACAAGTTTCCACCTTGGGAYAAATGCTTTTTGAGCATTGTAAACTCATTGGCTTGTTTCTCAGTCTGAGTGTTCCATATTCAGGTATAATATTTTCCTGTATTGCCATTGAGCTGGCCTCAGTGCGTGAGAGCTGATGTTTCTAATTACGACTAATTGCTGCATTAATGCAATCAATTGATGCTGAAGTTTACTAGCACAGCTTTACCTACAGGAGCAAGGAGGGTCTCTGTTCTGTGAGGCTGTTTTGGCAGTCTCAAGGCAGGCTGTGGCCCTGGAGCTCCAGGAAAAGCAGCATCTCCTTGGAGGGCGAGCGTGGGTTGTGCTGTCGGGGACAGGCTGGGAGGGTCCAGGTCACCCTGGCTAAGGACATGGCCCCTGTTCAGCCTTGCTTTGCAGCCTCCCAAGGCTGAGGATTGGGCACAAGGAAAACACAGCAGGAGTTGGGCTGAGATGGTGAAAAGAGACTGATTCCCAAACTATATTTCAGTGTGTCAGCTTGCCTTATGGTACTTAGTTCAAGTTTGTCATTTTTAAATCCAAGACTGGAAAGCTTCAGCCTTCCTCTTCCTTGTGGCCACAGAATTTTTTTACTCAGATGTAAGAGAATGACTCAGCTTGYTTGAAGTAATTTGGAAACTTGTGTTCAAGAGTGCTAAAGAAATATAAAGCAATAGTTTTGTCTGGTTTTTTTTTTTTTTGGTATACAGTTTAACTTATTTTTGGTACTTGCAGAAACTTGCACTTAATATGCTTTCTGGGACATTTTACACTAGTAAAATGTAGTAAAATGTCATTTACATCTCATTTACCTAAAGAATCAAGGTGATCTATTCTAGAAGATTGTTTGTASTTTTGTCTTGAAATGCAAGAGGAATTTTAATAGTTTTAATGTCTTATGTATGGTSTACACTTACAGTGCTTAACATGTTCTAAACATACAGGGTGAAAATGGTTACAAGGTCTGAGTTTTTCTTCTTGGCTGGCAAACTAAGATTTTCCAGTTACTTTTCAGCTCCAACTGTTAGCTGATCAGGGAAAGAAATATCTGAATGTTGTCTTTGAACTCTGTGGTTTTGTATTCAAGTGTGTATTAAAGAAAGATACTTATGATAGAACAGGGAATAATTTTAAGTAAAATTATACATAGCCAAGCAAGTATACATACAGAAAAGCARAGGCAGCCTGACTCTGACTAATGAAGTTCATAAGTAGTGTTTAAGTGCTTGGGGGAGTGCAGCTGGCCCCAAGAATGCCCCACGTAATCCTGAGTCTTTAAAAGCTGAATCTCTTGGCTCTCATTTAGTTCTCCACACATGAACTCTGCTCTCTCTCCACCACCTCATTCCTTAAATATTCTACTAAATAGATCAGGTCATGTTGCACTTTTTATCTTTCCTTGCTTTTGTTAAACATGTCCCAGATTGGGATTTTTGTGGGTTTTTTAGTTTTTTTGATTGGCTGATTTTTTTGTTATTTTTATTTTTTTCTGCAAGGAAGGAGGAAAAAAGACCTGATGAAATACATGCTTCTCAAACTCTCCTAAAACACAGAGTGATGTATTGGCATCTGGCAGGTTTGCCAGTGACAAAAGTTTTATGATTGTGATTTCAYTAAAATCAAAGGGAACAGAATGCAAGTCAGCAGTGTTATAATGCTGTAAAACCACTGCTGGACTAAGATAATCAAAACCTAGTGTCTGTCTTTCTTGGTGGATTTATTCCTACTTTCTGTGCTGTCAGTTGGGGGAATGTGACGGATGTGAATAGTGTCGGTACAGGCTTAAAAAATGGAAGGAAAAGGGGTAAAGCAAATTATCCCTGSATACAGGTATTTGTAAACCTTTTCTCTTGTTTATGAATTTAATATACAATAACTTGAAACCCTGAGGACCCACAATTGTTGTGCAAGGCAATTGTAGGTAGTGATYCCTGGAGGCCATTGTATTTTAAGGCAGACCAAGTCCTTGTTAAATCAAACCCTTGAAGTTATAATTTATGCATACATTTCTTTTATGCAAACTCTTCACCAATCTTAAGAAAAAAAATTTCAGACCAACTTCAAAATTTGGGTGCCTTCATTGACAACATGTGTAGTACTTTAAAGTCCCAACTTTATTTTTTATTTCAGYCTTGGAAAACTGAGCAGACCAAATTCCAAGTTTGAAGTGTTCCTCTGTTGCCTATGTGCCCAGACTTCACTAAGATTAGACTAGCAAAGCTGTCTGGTGAGAAAATTGCTGTTTAATGAATTAAATTGGCTTGGTCAAAGGTTTGACTCCAGAGCAAGGGGGTGAGGTTGGGTGGTAGGAAGAGGAGACCCTCCCAGAATCCAGGGATCCCATCCTGCTATCCTCACTCTTTTCGGGCCTGAGTCTTGACTGTTTTCAGCAACTCAAAGTGATGACTTTGAAATTATCTATTGATACGTCACCCACTTGAGCTGCTTGGGGGAAGGGAAATGGAATCCTGAATCCATCAGCTTTACCCCACACAGTATTTTGTGTTGTKCAAACAAAGTGTAGTAATTTCAAATGCTTCCCATGGGTGTTGGCTAGAGGCTCTTACAGAGTACAGATTACTGTAATAATGGGACTAGAACTTGATTATCCTTCAAAAAAATGTATTTCAGGACACTTCATATCGTGCTATGGAATATGGTAAAAACTGAACTATACCTGTCAAATGAGCAAAGAATATATTGCAGTGTATTTTACACTTGCCCTACTTGTATTTCCTCACTTTCTACCATATTTTGGATTTTTTTCTGAGAGTCTGACAACCATTAGTACTAATTAAAACTCTGTAATGCTGCTTTTATGTAAATGAAATTGTCATTTCAYGTGGTGAATTTGACACTCAACATATGTCACTCTGTGTTTTGCTGTTCCCCCTTTTGGAGGAAGGCATATAAAATGGGTGTTATCTTCTGTTTCAAGGCTGTTGGCTTTTAGGGACCTTCTGAATGTACTGTTTTTTCTTATACTGAACATAATTCATGGACTCTTGAGGAAGCCTGCATGGCATTGTCTCCACCTAGAGATAGGTTACTAAATTTCTACTCCAAACTGCATTTCCAGATGACCTGTGTGACTTCAAAGTGTGGTTACACCTTAGCAGCTGCCTAAGTGCCATTCCAGTGTTACACAACTGCTTGGAACTTTTGCAACTTCTGTGTAGAAAAAGAAATATTTSTCTCGGAATGTCTGAATCACCAGAAATGCTGGCTGCCATTAGTGTGGCTGTAAGTGGATTTCTCTCTAATGTAGGCATTTTTATATAGGAGGAAAACACCATTGTTTTTAGACTGCATTTAAAATGAACCTTTTAGAAAAAGAAATGGAAGAGAAGAAATCYCCAAAGGAATCTCTTACACTGTTCTGATGCCTCTCTGCTTAAAAGCTACAGTGTAGTTACACTCACCCAGCCAAGTGGCCTCTGCACACATGCATGCTAAATTCCCTCCCAAATATGAAACAAAAGAAGGTAAAATACTGTTTGATGCTTGGAACTGAATTCAGTTTGAGAGAGCAATACCTGCTCTGGCCTGGGAGGTCTATAAGCTCCAGACTGCTATTATATGAGATGGACAAAGCTGACGAGGTGATACTTTCTCATCATGATTGCGTGTCTGAAATATGTATTGACGTTTGTGCAGAACTTTTGTCTTCCAAGCAGGCAGGATGGTACTGAGATTGTGGWGAATGTTGTTTTCTGAAACACTTCAAAGAGCAGGAGTTGTGTATTTCATTGCTCAGATGTGGTGTGTGTACGTGAATCAATAGTTCAGATCATGTCAGGCAAGACTAATTCAGGTCTGCCATTCTTGACAATGTCACTTGAACAATAACTTGGGCTYTATCTTTCTGTGAGATACTTGAAAATACAAACTCAGTGGAAATTGTAGCCAGTTTTTATCCAGTGTCTGGTAGGAGTCACGGGTTTAGTCTGCCTTTGCTGGCKGCTGTCATTGATTTCCGTGGCCTAAAAAAAGGTAAAATRAAACAAAATTTCAAATACASTTTCTKTTACAAATGAATTGCATCTTTCAACCTGTTGGTGGACCTATGCACTTTTTTGAGAGCTGGCTGCACTGAACATGCCAGCTGAGAGATTATAGGTGAATTTTGGATCACAATGAGTTTTGTTGTCTCTGATATTTGTGTCCATGGGGACTCTGACCTGAATGTAAAAAAAATGGAGAAACACACATTCAAAAGTTGACTTTCATTTGCTGCTAGACTGCTTTGTTATTTAAGGACACTGCCTCTGTGGGTTTCTGCCTATCCAGATTTTTTATCTAAAGCTCTGAAAGACATTATTTTGTTTGTAAGCCTTCTCATAAACAATGCCTTTGTTATTTTTGTCTCGACTCTCATTTTGTAACACAATGATAACAGATAATTTCTCACTGTTTCTCTATTACATCCTAAGATAGCAAACAGCTGCTGCATTTATTATTAAGATATCTCTSCATACATGTTATTTGGCAAACATTTATGAATTGTAAGGATGCCAGATATTTTTGTGCAATCTGTTACAAAGACTAATCTTGTGTGTTTGTTCCTAGACTGAAAGGATAGGGGGGAGTGAGAAGTCCCAGCACTTCAGTGGCAGAACAACCATAGCACTTTGCTGAGTGGTAGATGCTCAGCTTTCTCTGAGTATTAATGGAATTTGGGTAATCAAATTTGTTACTGTGCCATGCCTGCTTTACTGTCATAAAGCATATGGTATCCAAGGATGTGATGTGCTTGTCAAATAGTTATTTATGGATTTCTCTTTGCCAGTGCAATGWGTGTGCTCCTGTTTGGTTGTTAAATTCCCAAGACCGGTGTCTGGTTGATGTTCAGCAAATACCCTGTTTTATCAGTGCAAGCATGTGTAAGTGTACAGCCTGAGCAATACATGTTCTGAGACCCTCTAAGAGAAAAGAAAAACTTGATACCTGTGAATAGATATTACTTATTCAGACATAAGCCACTAGCTGAAAATGTTTGGTTGCTCTGKTTTTTTGCAGAAATAAAAGGAAAGTGGTGCAATTGTTCTTTACTTAGAACACAGTTTGGGCATATTCTTTCTCTGGACATARTGGAAGAACAGCTATTTTTCCTTGAATATCTCTAAATTTTACCTCTTCAGAAAGCTTTTTGTAGGAGGTTATTCTAAAAAGATATTGTGCAATCTGTACCTTAAACTTTACTTAGGTGGCTTACAGGTAGAAATAAATTGTTAGAGGTAAGCAATTAAAATAAATCTTTAGAAAAGTCCCATTAGGCCTTAATACCTGTTTGGTCTCAATTTTCAAGGCATTTTTAAATTTAAAATTAGATATAAAATGCAGCAAATGAAAATTGTTTTGTTGCCCAATAAAAACTTTTTAAAATTGATATAAAAGAATGTATAGAGAGCAGGGCAGAAAGTTGCTCTAATGTGTGGGAGCTCCAACAAAACTCTTTATTACCTAGTTTTGTTCCTGCTCTCAGTGGAGGGGACACAGTTTTGTAAGCCTGAGAGTGTCCACGTGTTTTCTGTCTCAGTACAGAGAGCTGGTGATTGCTGCAGTGCAGAGCCTGGCTACGTGTACAGTGGGTCAGTGAAATAGCTCAGGAAAACTCTATTAATTAGCATTCTTTCAGGGCTAGGCTGTGAGATGTTCTATTAATGCATTCTCACACTGTGTTTTTGAATATCCTTAAATATATTCCATCTATTTAGCAAGTACGTGACTTTATATGTTCTATCTATTGTCTGTAATGGTTGGACCGATATTGTTAGGGCTTTTGTTTTATTTTTGTTAATAACAAAATAAATATTTAGTACTTCCTGAAAAAAAAGATAGCAGCTGTTTGTGTTGGAATTAGAGTGTGATTTTTAGGAATTGTAGTGGAAAGTATTATCATGCTGTAAAAGATGGTCATTAATAAGGGCTRTGGGTAGTTATTGAGAAAYTGTATGCATGCAGAGACAGGGAGTRACTTCCCTCTTATGGTTTTAATGGTCTCTGAAGTTACTGTGCTSTAAATGCCTCTGTTAGAATATGAATCTACCCATTTAATATGGTTACATGAGAGCACAGACTAATTTCTTCAGTTATTAAATTATAAATAAAATTAAGTTGTCATGTTTCCTACTTGCATGAAGACCAGGCTTCTCCTCTAAAGTGTACTTTTTTTTTTTTGTAAAATACAGGTTTTAACTTCCTTATTCCTTTATTTTGAATTTATTTTGGCTGCATTGTTCCTTTATAGTTTTTAATAGAATGAAACAAATTTGTTTTGCTCCTTTACAGTGTCTGACAATAGCTCAGTTCTGGTGAAGAGGCAGCCGAAATCAGCTGGTTGATCCCCAAATCAACGACTACATACAGCAGCTGATGGGTCAAACCATTTTTGAGTTTGCACTCCACGTGGGTCTGGGTTTCCTTGCTCTGCATTGTATGCAGTACTGCAGACTGCTCTGCATGAATCTAAAAATGTGTCAAATCCAGTCCAAAGTTTATGCTACAAAGTTCAATAGAAAAAGTGAGAGTAATAACTCAACTGACATCTGATTTTTCTGTTTAAAATTGCATTTTTTGTCTTACATGCCAGCTGTGCATTAAAGAAGTCTGATGAAAGTTAGGTCTACCAAGAAAAGAGGTATTCTCAAACAGCCATTCTGTATAACACTGTACACTATTTATTCGTACCTTTGTAAAATAAAASGAAAGCTTGGCAGAAAAAAAATGTTTTCCAAGAGTCTGGCAGCTAATATTTGGCTGCATCATCGAGTACCTTACAAAATATTAATTACAACTGCAGTTTACCCTCAGATTGCTGGTACAAGTTGAATCATTGAAGGAGAAAGTTTCTATGTGATTCTGATTTTAATACTCTCATTTAATTTTATTTCCTTTTCCAAATATTATTTTTAATTCCATTTTGAAAACTTCTGCTGTGTCAAAAACCTCTGTGCTCTTTTCACCACCAAGTCTCCACAAGGGCTTGTTGAAAATCTCTTCATTGGGTCTGAGATGGCAAAACCAGTTTTAACCTATTTAATAATTTAGTTGATGCTTTTTTCTTCACAGCATCGTAACAACTACCATACTTTAAAAGCAAATTTAGTGTTCTAGGGGAAGGAACCTTGACATTTGCCCCAGAATGAAATGCTCTTCTCCCTGAAGTCAGACTAGAAATTGGTGAATAGGAATGCAAATTTCTCAATCTCTTCTGAATGTAGAGGAAGAGCATTGCCCTGGTCTCAGTCAGCAGCAGCACTGGCAGGGCTGGGTTAGAGTTCTCTCCTGATACAGAGCCAACCTTGAGGGCAATGAGATGGCATTGCCTGGTTTATCTACTTGGCATTTCATTTCCTGAAGGCACCAGGTGGAATTGCTTCCAGGGTGGGAATTGCAGTACTGAGTGTGAGGAGTTGGGCTGTTCTGTTGTTTCAGGGTGTTTTGGTGCTCCTTGCCTTGTCCTGCTGTTCCGTGCAAATCCTGATCCTGTGAGCACACAGACTTCCTCAGCAGGTCATGCTGAGGAGCACAGTTGGCCATGGAAAGCCTCACCTGGAAGAGCAGCAGGGGCACAGCTGAGGCAGGGGCTGAACTGCTCAGAGGCCCCTGCCTGGGTGGGATTCTGAGGATCCCATTTTGGAGGTGGGGTATCAAGGTAGCCCTGCTTGTACAACTTAAGCTAATTCTTGTGTGTAGCCCTGTTTGGGTGACTTGTGACTTGAACTAAGGCCCTCTTTACTGAGGAACTGAAAAAATACCCTTTAAAAGTCTAGAGGTAGAATTACTATCAAAACTTGTTTTCCTAGTAAAATGTTTTTACTGATGCCTAATTCATTGATAGCTATCATACTTCTTTTTTACTATTAGGAGTTGGCTTTCTGCAGCTATATAGTTGCATTTGTTAATTGTAAGTAAGCTGGTTGAAATGTCACAATTTCTAAATTGACTTTGCACTTGAACCAGTCCCCCAGAATGATTTCTAGATGGCTGTGATCTGGGTTCATTAAAAAAACTGTATTTTCTGTGTCCAAAAAAACATTTGGGTAATTAGTATTTGTAAAAACTTGCCTCTGCTAGTGAGATGCATATCACAATCTTACAGATACATAATCAATAAACCAGGAATTCTGAGCCGTGTTCCAAATTTCCTTCCAAGCTTTCCAGCAGTATTTATTTAGTCATTAGCCATGCCCATGCACTTATTGATCTTCAGTCTACAGCTAATTTTTTTTGGTGTAATTTTTTTTCAGTATAACTTGGCTGCACAGATGGGTTAGGTAGTTTCAAACAGGCAATTCCTTTACCCTCTTTACAAGAATGAGGGGACTTGGTGGAGTTCCACTAAACACAAACTTTTTCCTTTTTTTGACACTGGTATTTCATCATGGTCAGTAAAGCTTATCCTGCATTTCTGCCTGGTTATTGCATTGCTTTATGATTAGTGAGCTGTGACTTGGACACCTGACTTGGTGCTGCTATAAGAAAAGATAGGAATGCAGGAATTGTCTCTCTCTCTACTTTCCCCTTTATTATTATGACCTCTGTTTCAGGGCTGTGTAGCATAGTGTTTTTATGGCCTGAAAGGGATGAGTCAGCTAGAAAGTGCCTTGAAGTCTGAGCAGAAGCAGCTGATGATGTCTCTTTTAAGCTGTGGGCCAGATGCATTGGATCTGTCAGGGGTGATGGAAATTTGGAATTCCTGGATACCATGCACTGCTCTGTGCTCCTGCAGTGACATGTTAGAGCAGGSACTGGGAATGAGTTCCAGCAGGAACCTAGAGAAAGGGATGTGCCTAATGGGATAATTTTCTTCCTAAACAAACACTTCATTATTTCAAAMCATAAGTATTTAAAGTAAGTTGCTGATGTTTCTTAGAACATCTGTTTTTTAGTAAAATCAGGGCCCTTTCACTGGTTTGATATGCCATGGCTTCCCCTGGGTTTCTGTCCAAGGCACTGGGAGCTCCACTGACAGCCTGAGCAAGTCTGCACCCATCATGCAAATTACAGCAACTGAAGCGTGTAGCATCATTTGGAAGATTACATAAAGCTTGTTATTCCTAGACATCTACATGAGCAAAGCAATGACCTCCTTTGGCCATGTCTTGCTCTCAGCTGGGATGGCTTMACCAAACCAGCTCAGGGCAGTGCCATGGCACAGAACAGCTCTGGTCAGTGTCCTGCTGGAGGTGCCACTGACTGACCATCTGCTCAAGCCCCTTCTCTTAGCTCCTGATGTTGCATTCTTAAAAAAAATTTTAAAAACTCATTAAAAAAAACACTCTTTGTTGGGGAGGGGAGTTGTCATTGTGTTGAGATAAAACTAAGTCTCTGAAATCAACCCCTGTTGTCAGTAGACTTCACAATAAATGTRTTTAATGAGAGTATTAATCCATATTAACATTAAATATTTCTGCTGGTTTGATGTCATTGTTCCCCTTCTGAAGCAGCTGAGTGTTTTGTGCAGGGCTCATTTCCCTGCTGGTTGTCCCCAGATATTAGAGCAGTGGTGGTCCTGCTCAGGAGTGGTGCTGTGGGTATTAAAGTGAARTGAAGTGATGAGGGGATGGTTGCTCACTCACAAAAAAAGCTGGAACATTTGGTATGGCCATGTACAGTGGGTTTTAAGCTAGAGTTGCAGTGAGTCTGAAAAGCTGAATAATTTTTGTAGCTTTAAAATAGGAGCCTATTTATGCTTTACAGTCCAGGGGGCCTGCRATGGGCCTTACTATTTCAGGTTGATTTTCTAAGACCAGGGTTGAAGGTTCTGCTTTGAACTTCGAGGTTTTGCCACTTTGATGTACCAGATCTACTTGCACTGATGCGGGTGAATAGAGACCTTAGTCTACCWCTTGTGAGGTAATGTATTATATTTTGTGAGGGCATGAATATTGGCCTTAGTGATTTCTTCCAGTCAAATAACATGGGGTCCTCTATGTTTGCAATATTGCTTTCATTATCTCATAAACAGCAGTTGTTTGTCTTGGTTGTGAATTGCCATAAAAATGGTTGAGATGGTAATTTTGAGTGCTTTGCACAACTTTTTTAAAAATGTAAGAAATTATGATTTCACTCTTCAGTGCTGCAAAATTGGATCATTTTTAACATTATTGGAATACAATGCAGATTTTAATAGTAAAAATAGTTCTGGGAATTAAAAAATTATGCACATGAGGATGGACTGATACACTGATGGAGACAGGACAAGAGGCCCTGAATAGAATTTGTAAAATGTTGTAATGTTCACTCATATACTGTCATCATAGGACAGGTATTTGAGAAATCTCATCTTTCTTGAATGAAACTGATTGTGAAGAGGAATGTTATCTCTCCCTGTGGTATTTCTGTTATTCCTCTGCCTTCTGGATGCATCATCCCAGTGCTCTTTCCAGGTACCCTCCCTCCCTGTCCTACTTTGGGTCTGGGCAGATTTCTTTGGAACTCATTAAAGCTGTAGTAGAACTAATGAGATTGCTCTGTCTTGTATTGCCTCTCCCCCTTTCTGCAGTCTTTACAGTTTCAGATTTATACAGAATTGTGTGATGTAGTTGAACACACCATATGCTAAACAATAGGTGCCTTTCAGCTCCACAGACTGTGCCCATAAATCAGGAGAGACACTGCAATGTTCATCCTACCTGTGTTGGCATCAGCTGCTCTTTGTTCCACACCTGAGTCAGAAAGTGCCATTTCAGAAGTGAGCAGAGCAGACTGTGAGCCCAGCAGAACTTGGTGGCAGGGGTGGGTGAAGGAGGGTTATTGTGTGCTTTGAGCCTAAAGACCTGTAAATGGTGCTACTTGTGAAACCACAGTATTTTTCTCAAATGCTGATGTGAAATGTGGTTTTCTGTAATCTCTGCTTACTGTCTTCAGCCTGCTGTGAGAGGGAGGAGTAGACTTAATTATTTCAGAGTGCAATTTCCTTCCTAAATGCATCCAAGTCTGGTTCCTGTTTGGAAGGCAGATCGCGGCAGGATTTTCTGATGCCAGTCCTGGATGTTTTCCATTTTCACAGATTTAGCTGAATTTTGCATATGACTGTGCAGATATGTAGCCTTGGGGTGACTGAGCCCAGAGTGATTAATCTAATGAAAATGGTCTTGTGGCCAAAGATCTTTCACAGATCTATGATTGTGATTGAAAAAGTTACTTTTGGCATCTGCTTTTTTATTTCACTAAAATAAGAAAACTTGTAAAAAAGTCCATTTTTGACTTTTTTGTTGAGAAAACAGAGTTCATTTCAGTCTTTGATACTCTCATTACTAGAAGATGGGCTTCCATTTAATATTTGTCCTTATGCATGCATTTTAACATTATTTAGGCTTTTCTAGAGGCTTTGTCAATATTTTTAAGATCTCTGAGCTTAATAATCATATTCAGCAGTGATCTGGCTACTGTCCTGGTCAAGGCAAAAATGTTCCTCAGTTTATCTTGTTCTAGATGCCATACTGGGAATTCCTGCTTTGTGCACTCTCCCCTCTACCTAAAACACCTTTTTCTTTTAATGCRCATTGAACATGCACATCTGATAATTCATAAAAATTTGATTGGTGTCTCATTTCTCTATCAATTCTCCATAGTGATCAAATAAGCAAAATGGCATTATGAAGAATCCAGGATGAGCAGAGTTAGACTGTACCATATAGGTTCTAATTATATTGAGAGTAGATGAAATCCTAATTATAATTTTGTAGTCAAACATAATAAAATTGTTGATAGTAGTACAGAAGATTTCTGATCTGAAGGGGGGAAGCACATCATATGTAATGACATATTCTTAGCATCATTCAAACCAGGTGAATTACTTATTAATGAGGCTGAATTGTGGCTGATAAAGTTAAGTTCTTTCCTATTAGCAGTTGCAAAAACAAGTATCKAAAGGAATTAGAGAGTCACCAAAGGAATCTTCTGGAACTCAGTGTTTTTTGGTTTGGTGGATTTTTGTGTTTGTTTCTTTCCCCAGAGCTCCCAGWCAGTAAAATGTTGGCATTCTAGAAAAAGATAGATGTTTCTTTAATATTTCCTAAGGGTTAATAGGATTGTTTACCTGAATGTTAGAATTGGCCAGTATGACTGTGGAAATAATGAATGTTGAGTGTGGTGCTCGATGAAGGCAGTTAAGAGGGACATAGATCTGAGACAATTAGCAGGAGTTTTAGTTAGACATTAGTGTCATACTAACTTTATAAGACATTCTCATTCAATTCCAAGCTTGGCTAATTCATTAAAAACAGTACTAAAGATWGATCACAGACACAAGGGATCTTCAACATTTTACTGTAACACAGCTTAAATAAACAAGAAAATTAATTATGCAGAGCGTAGCAAACTTGCATTATGTGAATAGGATGTAGCTCTCAGTAATCTCAAAGTGTAATTTYAAATAGGAAGTGGTCACTGTACTTGAATAGTTCTAGATTCCCGAAAATGTTGGTCTCAATAGTTTGGTGCAACAGCAAAAGTAGTATTTAGTCATTACTTCTATGTACAGATAGCTCTGGAAAAGTAGAGAATACTAACCAACCACCTCAGGTCCTCGCCATTCTGCATGGTTTGGGCAGCTGAGTTCAGCCAGCCACACTCTCTCTCTGTCTGAGGGCTTCTGATTTGGTCATGCTCTAACAGAGGTTAAACATTTGAGAAAGGAACTGAGTTCTGGGAAATAGATATGGAAAAAGCAATAGAATGGTGATAATGGSTGATTAACAGTGAAATTGCCCTGAAGCCCTTATTCTGGTCCTAGATTTACCAAAAGAGAACTGTTTAGTCGGAGCAGTAGTTCCTGTATTTGACATTGGTATGAGGGCTGTTTGGATCATCCTATTCTGAGTCCAGAGTGTAACTGGAAAATTGCTGAAGGTGCATAAAAAATGGTTAAACAATAAAATATGCATTTAGAGTGAATTGGTGCTGTTGTTTATCTAAAGGGGCTGCTTTAGATGTTTATGTATTTTCGTGAGACAAGTCTTGTTGAGATTTCAACAAAGATTGCCACTTTTTTTTTCTTGTTGCTGTTTTTTTTTTTTAAAGAATATAATCAAACTTCTACTTGGCAATGTTGCTGTTCTGTAAAGATTACTTTCAAGTGACAAGCAAAAATCACACATATTACTTCACTAAACAAGTCTGTTTTTCTTCAGGAACGTGAGCATAAAAAATACTGGAAGAAATGGCAGCAGTAGACAAACTATATCCATGTAATTCATTGKAGCCAATAATGATGAATTATCACAAATCAGCTTTCCAGCTGTGGCATTCAATAACCTGTGGAATTTGTTTATTGCCTTATTAATGAAGTATGAGAARAGCAGCCTAACAACAAAAGAAATCATTCACTAAAATTTAGCCAATCAATCCAGAAAAATGACTAAATGATTCTTGTTGTAAAACTTTACTAATTAAAATAAAAGCTTCAGGGTAGCTGTGTGTTGAATGTAACCAATCAGTGGCAGTGGTCCCAGCTCAGATGWGAATGCAGTCTACAGAAACTGATTGACTGAGTTGTTTTAGTCCTGCCAGAGCCTAAATCCTGTCGTGTTTGTCTAGGAGATGGGAAAAAGCTTTCCTGTTTTGTGCRAACTATGGCAGATTACACATTATAAGCAGACAATGATGTAGGATTTCGGCTTCTTCATGGTRGTGTAGAATGTTGCCACTTCAATGRAAGTCAGGCTGGCTTGGTTCTCATTGCAAATAATCCATGAAGGTTGAATTCCATYACTGTTTGAAATTTCCAATTGCTGTAATGTTTAACTGGTTAAATGAATAATGGCAAAATGCRTTTGACTTAAAAATGTCCTTCTTTAACCTCATGCCAAAGTAAGCCCTGTGATATCCATCCTGCTCTTAAACATTTTTATGACGAATCCTCCCACTTGTTTTTAGGTAAACACATATTCACAGTAGGGAAAACCTTCCCATGAATTATTCTGCAAACAAACTCCAGCCCCACAGTTAGATGCTCATAAATGGTCTGAAAATCACGTTTATGAAAAGCAAATGCACAAAGACTGTGCTTCATTGGCCTCTTGCTTAAGCTTTTTACCTCCTGGAGGCTGCAAGCCATGAACTGGCCCTTTGAATGGAAGGATAATTTAATTTATTCTCAAGAAGTCAAAAYGTAAATTAAAGACTAAATTCCATTCCACTATGGCAATAATTGTAATGTTCTCAGTGAGCCATGACCAACGCCAACATCTTGAAACAAAGTAGGGATATTGCCCGTCTTTCCCTTGGGGGAAGAGGACRATCTTATTGCCCATGAATGATGGGGAAAAATGTGTTCCATATAATTTGTCATTCACTGAACTTGCTTATGAAAATCTAAAATTAATTGAATAGAAGTAAAAAGGGGTTCAGCCAAGAGCCTGCTAGGGGATAGTAAAAGAAAAAAGCACTAAGTAATTTTCAGCAACTGTTAAAAAAGTAATCCTGCTCCAAACAAGAGCAAAATATGGGGTAAATACTTTGAGGTCTAAGAACCTCTRTATAAGTGGCATACATTGATGCTGATTTAAATGGCCATTTAAATCAGCATGAATGTATGCCACTTATACAGATTCTGAAGGAACATTCTAAATGAGCTCCCAGCTCGTTTTCTGGAATGAAATTTGAAAATGTATCTCTACAGTTCATTCAATATGAATGTGGCAGTSTCCTGCCTTTGTGTTCCAAAATCATTCCTAATCAAGTCTTCACTTAAAAAAACCCCAAACAAACCTGCCTGAAGGTAAACAATAAAGCACCTCTGTTAATCATCTTGCACATCACTAGAGTTATCTTGTTAAGGAGTTTGTTTCTTTCAAATGATTCAATCAGCTAAGCAGATATTTTGTATTGCCATGGAAATGAAATCGTAAAGTGTAATTGTCAGATTTAAAAAGTTTGATGTGCAATACAATGTTTTTTCATCTTTCTTTTGCTTTCTTGTTTCTTCCTAATTAATTTTCTGATTAGAATCTGAGTGATAAACTTGATTTGTACTCAAGATAGCATCCTAATATAAAGAGCTGAGTCATAGAGGTGAAATAGATAATTGTTTAAAGTTTTACCAAGTTGGTTGTTTTCTTTTTATCCAATTCTGCTGGAGAAATCTGGATAATTTATTTTACTTTGTGTTTCTGGTGCCTCAAAGACTGAAAAATAATTGTTTGGGACTACAAATGTTTCATTCCGAGTACAGAAGCACCAATTGGTTTCAGGGCTGTAGTTACTGATAATAAAAAGAAAACGTGTTTAAGTTGGAATATTAAATTATGTTCCACATCCACAGCTCTTGGCTTTCTCTACTTTTTGGCTTAGTGATTGCCATACAATTTTAAAATGTGATTAATTACCTTTAGGCAAAGAAATATCTGCTGGGTACCTAGTCCCTTTCTAGACCAGAGCATTTATTTATTTATCTCCAGGTTTCACTGTTGGTAGTGATTATGTGTGTTTAGATCTGCCTTTAAAGTGAGACAATTTCCATTTTCACTCCGTATCCACTGCCTTATGTAAAGAGTCACTGAGGTCTCTCTTACCCAGTTATGTATAAGACATACCAGTTATAAGGCTTTTTAGTAATTTCAGTTACTGGCTTATTACTGAGATTACTGAGATTCAGCTGAATTTTATTTTGGGGATGTAGTCTCTACTCCCACCCCAGGACATTATTCACAGTTCCTTACTTCACCCCTTTTATAAGAAATACAAACAAACAAAAAAAAAAGCTAATTACAAAGCATGGGGGAAGTAAACAAGTTAAATTCTTTTTTTTTGCATGGATTTGAGTACAGATTTGGTTGTTGATTCTCCAGCATTCCTTTTTTACCCTTATTCAGCTGTATTCTTCCAGGCATTTGGAGCTGGGCTAGGAGAGGCTCCCAAGGATGCTGTTCCAGATCAGGGTGCAGAAAGGAGGAAGGCAATCTTCCTGCCTGTTCCAGCAGACAACCTCTCTCCTCAGCTACAGCAGCGCTGGCTACTCTGGCACCCACAGCTTAAAATACATAATAGCATTAGAAAAATAGGATCAAATAAAAAATACTTGAGGTATTGTTTGCCAGTCCTATAAACAAAAAGAAAGACTTTTTCTTGAGCTGTCTCACTGGAAAAAGAAAAGTATTCTTTTTTCAGATCTCGGTGTCAGGAAGAGGGATGGCAATCCCAGCTCTCCCAAGAAGCCGTTCAGGGACCGCAGGGCTGTACGTGATAATATTCAGCCCACAACAGAACCAASCAAATGACAAGATAGATGTGGTTTTGTACTTTTGCAATTACAATTCTCTCAAATGTCAGAAAAAAATATTTTCAGGCCATGGGGAATGAAATTAATTTTTCAACTGTATAACAGGATTTTTCTTGTAGAATTGAACTATACCCCACAGTCATGCAATTTACTTGTCATAGGCACACACTACTTTCATTCCTTAAGTCTATATTTCCTGGAATTGCTTTTGSAATGTATGTTTTACGGGAACTGTGTCATTCACTGAGCCCTTACCTTTCAACATAGTGCTTAAAAAGAAAAAAAATCACAGACAACAATAATGAAAACCCCAAAGAACAAAAACAACCACACAAAAGTCACAAAATCCCCCCCACAAAAACCCCCCAAACCAAACAAAACCCCCCCCTCCAAACCCAACAAACAAACTCCCAAACAAACAAACAAACAAAAGTGAAGATGAGAAAGGAAATTAATTCCGAGAAGCAGAGATACCATATCAGTCACTTGTTTGAAACAGCCAGGCTTTCTTGTGTACTTTAGGTGGGATTTTTTTGGTTGTTTTGTTTTTGGTTGTGTTTTTTAAAGGGAGGAAAATTAWATTGTGTGTTCACAGTGGAACTCAGTGGAACCTTTTCAAGAAAAGGGTGCAACTTTTCAAAAGCCACATTTGAATGTAAATACTAATGATGTCCCACACACCCCCACCTCTGCTGCCCTAAATGTCTGTGGAGGGATTCTGAGCAAACTTCTATCAGTTTTTGGCTCTTAATCGCTTTTAGCTTATGGACGAGTTCTGTAACCCTCCTCTCCTCAAGGACTGTGTCTGAAATACACAAATAAGTGTGCTAAGATCATTGGTGTGTTGCATTGAAAAGAACTTTTTTTTTGAGAAAAGCTACTTAGAGGTTATAATAGGTTATAATGTCAACCCAGGACACATTATTACGCAGTTTCATACCCCTAAATAAGGATTGGCAATTTTTTAACTGACTGAGCAACTCTGAAAGCATTTGGTAAATGTGCGCTTTCATGACTTTTGTGTAAACCCTTCTAGAGATAGCCTTCCTTAACCATGTTTTCTGCTGACAGTGTGGCCTTCACATGACCTTGTGCTTTAATAAGCGGTACATTCAAGCATTGCTACTTAATTAGTTAATGATACCTTGATCCAATTAGATAAATGGTTTGGAACAATGCTGTATTCAATTAATTTTCATTTTCAACTGATTAYTGTTGCTACTAATGCCTGTAATTTGAGATGTAGTTTTGTGCTGTGATTCCTCATTCATTTCTATTTAAAACARGAAAGCTAGATCTTTCCAGAACCAAATGCATTTATTATCCTGAGTGTAATTACATTTAAGCTTGTTAATTGGTGGCACTGGATATGTATTCTTTACATGTGATGCTTATGTAATCTGTGTCCTGGTAGTATTTGCAGGCAAGGTGTACATCAGCCTTGTGTCTGAGGGTGCAGGTGTCCTGAGCCAGGATCCCAGGACACCAAGGGTTCCTTTAAAAGGTGGCCCAAGGCCTGTGCTGCTGCTCCAGTGTCTGATGGGCTGCTGGAGAGCAGAGGCCAGGCTGGCTCAGGCTCTGGAGGCTGGGCAGGCAATCCCACACCAAACCCAGCACGGCTCCAGGCCCTGCTACACGGTTTGAGATGGAGCTCTGCCCTAGGGCTCTTCACTAAGAGAGTTCATCGTTTTAGTGATGGCTTGAAATGTTTTATTTTCAATTTAGCAATGTTATCCTGTGTGAAATTTTAAAATGCAGTATTTCCTCAGGTGGGGAATCGAAACAACATCAATGAAATGTCAACCTGACACAGAGCTAACTGTGAATTTTCTTGCTTATAAATGCAAAAAAGGGCAAACTTGAGCTACAAGCCATTTCTTTGATGTGGTGTTTGATCTGATGAATGGTCTTAGTCTCTCATTAAAGCAACCTTTTCTGCCAATAAAGGCTTTATTCAGATTTTTTCATATGATTGCTACCAGACAGTGACAAAGAGTGAGTGGGAGGAACTCATAAGAAAAGACCAATTTGTACCATCTGTTCCAGACACATGAACTGAGGGGATACTGTAAAAGGGAAAGCCAAACACTTGTATCTGAAAGGGTGATCAGTGGCTATTTTCCATTCATTTGAAAAATATTATTCTCTCTTTACTAGTTCTGGACTTTACATAGTTCAACCCCCCTATATCTGTGCTAGATTTTGCATTGCCTGAATGACTGACATGGTGGTTAATTCTGTATCTAATGAAACTTATGTGGAGAACTACAGTGGGCTATTTAAAATGCTTTTATTAAAGCAGTGAAGGATCTTCAATTCCTGGTAATATCCATAGGCACTGTGCTTGAACAACACTGTTTTTCTGTTGGTATGCTGTGGTCTGTCAGCATAAGATCTAGGAGTGCCAGGCTGCTCATAAGTGTCCAGAAGGTCTATGGGCAATCAGTGAGATTTTTTGCTTACAAAATAACATTACAATTTATAATCCCATTAGTTGTTCTAATGCCAAGGATTTTTACAGATTCTGTAGATTTTCTGTTCTCCTGGGGTTAAAGAAGAGATCCTGAGGTATTAATTTGCTGCTGTCTCCCAGAGCATTTGCAGTAGTCTTAGGAAATACTGTCACAAATCATACTTCAAACACAACTGTGGTCTCAGTTCTTCAGGTGGTCTGTGGTGATTTCAGAGCACTTTCATTATGGTTGGGTGATGTATTTGTTAGTAAAATATCACAGAATGGAATAGTAGAAGAGCATGGGTTGGAAATGATCTTAAAGRTCATCCAGTTCCAAAGCCCTAAAGCATGTTAGTATCTTCTAACCTCTGCAGGAAAGATTAGGTTGCACATAAAAGTGGTTAGCCAAGTCCAATAACTGTAGCACAGTTTTAGTTGTGAAAATGGGGTGGATTCAGCTGTTTTGACATCATAAAGAATATTAAAATATACAAATAATAGAATTACAAGACTCTATTTCAAGTTTAGTAAGTCAGTTTGAGAATCTGGTCCTTACTGAAGGTAGTATGAAATATTTGGGTGTTGGATCCATTACTCTATCTCTCTTAATATGAAATTTTATGAAAACAGCAGGACCTATTCCAATAGATGAAGTGCTAATTCTGTTGAAGGAAAAGACTTCCTAAATTTGCGGAATCACAGAGTTGTTAGGAGTGGAAGGGACCTGTAGGGATCACCCAGGCCAACGTCYCTGCCAGGACAGGGTCACCCAGAGCAGGTTACACAGGATCCTGTCCAGGGCTGTTTGGAATGCCTCTGGAGAGGGATATTTACAGAGAGGCAGCCTGTAAATTCATGTGTAAGGAATTAATTTCTACTTGTTGAACAGATGATAGTGTTGTGATTATAGAAGCTGGTCTGTTAGTTGTTATTTCTTTCTSTGTAGGTTAATACTGAAGTTAATTATAATTTTCATTCCAGAAGCAATTTTTTGTTGTCATGAATGTTGGTTTATACAGTTTTTTTAATTGGCATATTTTGAAACTCARTCCTGTAAGTGTTTTATACATAGGGATGTCTGAAAAGGAATCAGCTTGTGAGTCCTAAGTGTTTTTGGAGATTGATGGAATGGTTGGGAGACTTTGAAGGACATCAGTGTTATCCCCTGCAGGACAGAGTGTTCCTGCTGCAGCTCTCTGGAGGCTTTTTGTGGGAACTCGGTCCCACAAAACCAGGGAAACCCAAATGTTAAGAGTTGGTGGCAGTAAGGTAACTTCAGAAGCTGTGAGTGAAGAGTGAAGAAAAATATCCTCATAAAGAGCATAGAAAGGGGTTTAGGAAACCTTGAGAAGAGAAGCAATAAATCAACAGTTTTGGTTTTTTCTCTCTGTAATTATTATTCTTATCCTGTGAAGTTAAGTTTTACTTAAATGCCAAGTAAGCCACTAATAATTGAGGTATTATTAACTGAAAAGAACAAAGAATCTAATAGTATTAATACTTTAATATTTTTTAATGACACTATTGTCTAGAAATATTTTACTTTACCAGCTTAAGTATTTAAATACTTTGACGAGAAACAAATGGAATAATTACTGTTATTATTGTAGCCCTTTTTATGTAGGGTTTGAGACTAAAATGTATCAAATGTGTATGTCTTGAATAGTATTGGCCCCTGAAAGTAAAAGAGCCCACAGACTCTTGTTTATCTTTTATTTTATCTTCCCATAATCTTAATTGCCTTATTTGACTCTTTATATATACTGCCTGCTTTACAGCACCCAGTCACACCGGCTATAGTCTGTTTTTATTATAATGCATGCTGTGTTACTCCAATTAAAATAAACCTTTGCATTTAATATTGTCATTTTTTAATTTCCTTCTTTGGCAATGGAAAAATATCCCTGTCAGAAATGCAAAGCATCCTCTTCACAGTCTCATTAAATAAACAAAATAGGTCACTCAGATGTTCTTGTATCATCCTAATGCAGAAACTAAACAGTCAATGTATTTGAAAGCTGTGAATCTCAACCCTTGTTCCTAGAAGGCATGACCTTATATCAGAACTGTCACTTCGAAGTTTTGAAAAAATCTGACATATTAAAACTGTAACATGTCAGGAAGCCATGGGATGAGCTGAGGAGAATGAATTCCTTCATAGGCCAGTAACAAACTGAAGTGTGAACTGAAGTGGAGATGTGTTTGTCACTCATCATGGCAGGTTTGAAAAAAAAAAAAAATCAAACCACAAAGAAAAACATGTTTTGTAGGTGCTTCTGTCTTCATGAGCCCTTAAGATTATACTGYTGCTTTTGTTCTTGGTCAGAGAGAAACACTCTCCACACCACACCCCCCAAATAGTGTGCATTAATAACAAAAATAGTCATAAAAATAATCATTCTGATTCTCTGGAGAAACATTTGCATCTAGATGAGCCTTCCTGCCATGGACAAAAAAAGAATGCTTAGCAATTAACTAAAAGCTAATGTTATGGATGCATCCAATTTTCTTTTAATTGCAAGAATTTTACAATGTAAAGGCTGCTTTATCTTTGATGTTGRAGATTTCCATTATGATATCAACTTCTGAAAGACATGAATAGCAAAAGGTAGCCTACAATAAAAAATGTCCAGTTAATTGTACAGCAAATTCTGTCAAATATTATGCAAAATCTGGAGACAGGTTGGGCCATAAACAAAAGATATTGTAGAAGTCAGTCATTATAATGCAAAACTAAACTGTGCTGTTTATGAGGTGGATCCATGCTGGTTTGTGAGTTGATAATAGAGCTTTTTGTGTTGAAAGTCTTCTACACTAATTTAGTTCCAGTACCAGCTGATAGCTGTATCCTCTGCATTTAGGATTATAGCAATAGTGTCTCATAAAAAGTGGGGAGCATGCTAGGAAGTGTGGGTTTGTTTTGCTAAAGGGCTCTGGCCTTACTGCTCAGCTGGAAGGTTTTTATTATTTTGTGGCAGTGTGAGTAAAGAGCAGAGGGGAGTGTGAAGTGTTACGGCTGTGCCAGTGGGCACTGCACTAGCACTTGTTTAGAGCAGTGAACACCATCAGATCATCAAGTGAGGGCACTTGTGTATTATGTAGCTTCCAGAAATGTATGGACTTTTGAGCTTATATAAATATATCAGACTGAGAATTATTTGCCCACCCCACCCCCCATTCTGGAAGGCTGTTAAAGTCTTTCTTTCATAGAAACTCCTGAGACCTGATCTGAAGTTTGCTATCCATTGAGTGAGTTCTCTTGGACTGGAAGGTCACAGTGGTGGTCTTTCTTCGAGGTCATACCTGTGGAATTGATTATGTCCCTTCATCCATCCCATTTTCCTAGGGCTTCCTCCGGCTAATCCTGTGGTGGCCCTACCCAAGATGGGAAAACTGAGGTGAGTTGTCCTTGTACTTCTTTGTCTCCCATGAGTCGGGGAACTTTAGCTTAGGGTATGTACCAGAATGGAGCTTCTCAACATCACCTGGAGGAGCCTGAGGCAGAGAGCACAGGGTACAGAGATGCTGGAAGAGTGAAAGTGTGGTTCCTTGGCTTCATGCAGAAAACTTCTTCAAAGAAAAAAATAATCAGACCTTCTTTCTTTGCTTACTGCCTGAAGAAACATTTCTTTTGAATGTGTATGTCTTGGAATTATGGCCACAGATTTACTTTTAATGATCCTGTAGTGGGGTTTGAGGCCATCAGTCCTTCTGTACATTTGATATGAGCTGAGCTGGTTAATTTGACTTTTGTCATGGTATGGAAATATAGGGGAATAATTTCTGATCACAGATTATTTTGACAATGTCACTGGTATTTTTTGTTAATATCTGTCTGTMGCTCAGTGAAGTGATAACCACTTTATTTTCTTGAGGTTGTATGACATTTTTAATATTTCAGCTCAAAAAAATTTGGTGAAATGGCAAATTAATCTTAATTAATTTGTAATCTTATTCACAGAAGCMGCCTGCAGCATTGCAATGTGACCTTTTTAGAGCACAATTATTGGTATGCTTGGCAGGAATAATTTTTTTTCCAGAGTTCTGATCTTGTTCTAAGCAGATAGATACAATCTAGATGGGAAAGAGTGAGGAAAACATGAATAAAGTTAGATTATTCATTTGTTTATATTTAGGCTTTAACTGGAAAAAAGTAGGGGAAAAACACACACACACATAGAAACACTTATAAAAAAACTTTGTCAGAGAGCTATTATACCMCAAAAGATATCTTCTTACAATTCTGCAAAGAGTAGGGGAGATACAATTTATAATTCTGCTATAAAAAACCTTAGTAATATTGATATAATATAGGTGTCCCTGTTTGAATATATTTATGGAGAGAACTTGAATATAAATTTTGTTTAACCTTTGAAAATAGCCTGATTTTGTAGAATGCCTAAAGAAGTATGTATAGAGAAGATATCAATTTTTGTAGATTAGATATATCTAAAGTCTCATATTGCTCCCCTGCTTGATGTGGTGAAGAGCTGATAGCATTCTTTGAGGGTGGGGATTATCTCCAGTTATAAGCATGATTTGTTAAAAGGGGTATCTATACTGTGTCATACACATACATCTTCATGGAGGGGACATAAATAATTTTTCTCCATCCCAAGACCTTTTCTACATAAAAGAAGAATAGTTACTCTAAGTGACATCTACACTTTAAAAARAAAAAATCAAAACAAAAGAAACCTACCCCCMAAAAATTGTGCCATTCAATCAACTGAATTTTAATTATTTCCTCCTTCCAACTACACAGCTATCTAAAAATTTATTTTTCACCCTTCTATCTCCAAAATAAATGGCTAGAGAAGGATAAATTTTGCCAGCCAGTTATAAAAACAGGTTATGTTTCACTCCAGTTTTCCAAATAGGAATGCTTGAGATGCAGAGATTGCTCATTATTATTATTCTTTCCCCCCTAGTATGCTACTTTGTTTATCACAATAGCTTTCAAGAATTCAATATAGCTATTTGAAGAAATATAAGGTGTTTATTGTTTCCACCAGTCCAATRTGCCAGCAATTCAGAACACTAAGTCTTACAGAATGCAACTTCAAGACTCCACTCAGACCAAATATCTTCTCTTCAGACTGTCATAGCTTCTCTTATTTAATAAATATCTAACGAGACCTGATTCTGAATGGACTTATAAAAGTTTAGATAATTTGATTTTAGAATGGTTACTCCAATAAAAACCAGAGTACATAAAACTTGGGGCTACAGACTTGAGCTGCATATACCAATTATCAGCTGCTCAGCCGTTCTCAGTCTGGTTTATGCTGGATAAAATCTTGTGAGGTAGGTAACGATTYCTGCCCTCCCTAAAAATGACTGTGAGGGGCTCCCATTACACAGGGATTACAACTTTTAAAGTAGTTTTAGTCATCCTCTTCCATAGTGTGCTCTCATTGCTGTTMAAAATGCCTTCATCAAATTATTAAATAATGAATGTGCTTAGTGCTAGAGGTATAGCTAAT
Organism: Mixornis gularis; assembly: GCA_003546035.1. Lineage (NCBI taxonomy): Eukaryota > Metazoa > Chordata > Aves > Passeriformes > Timaliidae > Mixornis > Mixornis gularis. The sequence continues at coordinate 4,863,831 of QVAJ01000019.1, forward strand.
TCAAAGAACTTCAGCACTCTCCCTGTGGATACAGCTGGGATACACAGACATGCAGAGACAGGATTTGGGGAATCAGCTGATTCAATGGCTGAAAGAGAAGTTCAGGAATGTACACTATGATTTGGCCCAGACTGGGTGTTGGATAGTAATAAAGACAGTAGGGTGTAATCTTTAGTCTCATTATGAAAAGAGGAAAAAATTAAATTAGTTATTAAAATAGTGTACGGGAGGTAATATCCAGAAATCCAGGTCATGTGCATGGCACGTGTTTTCAAGAGTTTGCAAATGACTTCAAGCAAAATTTCAAGATGGACCACATGATGTAATATCTAAATAGATACTGTAGAGTCCCATTCCAGCAGCCCTAATAAATATTCCTACTGCTATTGTTTACCTTGACTAATAATCCTGAGTCCCTGTTGTTTTCATTTGAAATTTAATTTATACTGTTTAGCCTCTATCAATGGTTTATTTCCACTGGGAGGCCTCTAGAGTGATTTGTTTCCTGCCCAYACCATCGTAGGACCTGGCCTGTTTGCCGGCCAAGATGATTGTAACCAAACCTGTACAGATAAAAAAGCACTTTCCCCTACACAAGTCTCCAGGCAGGCACCTTTTTTCCCTGATGCATTGTAAAACTTCTGTACATCATGAGAATACATGATATTGTTTGCCTTGGTGAAGTGGCCTTCATCTCCTGCTGAGTTTGCTCAGCTTGTTTTGCTCATTACTTCACAGATTAGAGCACAGTGCTAACTTCCCAACAGCCACATTCTTATTGCAGCAGTCTGCTTTGGAGCTGTTTGAAYGGTTGCAAGGCCAAAGATTCATGAGGCACAATGGAAAATGCTGTGGTGTGCTGGTCCAASCCCCTGTGCTGCATTTCAGCAGGCTGCACCAGAAGTTCAGACCTTCCTTAAACTTTTGTGCTCAGCATTTCTGATGCTAAGCGTTGACAATGTGGTTGTTCTGAGAATGATTTTCCTTGTGTGATTTATAACCTGACTTTCTGGGAGACATTTGAAGTGCTTTATGGCATTGGACTAGTCTGTATTTATTGTTTAGCAGGTCTGCATTCGCATGCTGGATCTTGGACATGTGCCTGACTTAGAATGGAGATACCCATGCTAACATCAAGAGCTATGTGAAGGTTTRTCAAATTGCTTGCCTGGTAATTTACTGCAGATGGAATTGCAAAACTTACAGTCTTGAATATAAATGGGCTATAATAAATTTGGAGAAGTTTGTTTTCCATTTTCCATTWAAAAAAAAGTAATTTCTATAGTCTGTTGAACTAGGCAAGTTATTAGTGGCCAGATATTTGTGAAGAAAGCATAAGGGACAGTCTTTTCAGATTTTTAAAACGTCCTTTCTGAGACTATTCATCTGCAGCTGGCWAATTTCATCTGTAAGATTTCTTTTTAATTGGAGGTTAAGAAGTTCTTACGACAGTAATTATTCAGGGAGCAACCTTTGACTTAATGCTAAGCCTGGTAAATGAACATTTTTTTTTTTTCCCTAAACGGAAGGGCTTTCAGAATCTTTTGGTTTCTCAGAGGTGTAATATCCTCAATTTAGATTTCTGGTGCAGCTGTAACTCTAAGGTGGGGTGACAGCACTTAAGGGAGATGGGCTTTTCCTCTCTGCTCCCCCTGTATGCAAGGCAGGCAGGAGGGGGTGACTGTGGACAGGCTGAAGTGCAGTGAGGTGACCAAAAGGCCGGGTTACAAACTGGTGTGGCTGAGGAACAAAGGTTCTCTCCTCTGTCCCAGCTGTGGGGAGCAGTGGGGAGCAGCCCCAGCGTGTTTGGGTGGTTCCATGGAGGGAACCGGTGCCAGGCTCTGCCCCAGCCCAGCTCCTGCAGCCCCTGCACACTGGCACCAGCCCTGCTCCTGCTGAACACTGCAGCGCCCGTCATCCTCTACTGCCTGGCCTTGCTGGGAGAGAGATTTATGGACAGTGCACTGGGAGGTGAAGTTTATTGGACAAGGGAATAACTCGAAGACATCTTAGAGACCTGGGTTAGCTGTGAGTGCGGAGTGATGCACCAGGGGTAACACAGTGCACAGAATATGGGAGTTTCATACWAATGTGAATAGGGAATTTAGAGTTAGCTATGTCAGAGAGACTTAGCACTTTCTTTAAAAAAAACATTTTCAACTAAAGAAATACAAATTACACTGAAGAGGGGAGTCATATCTTGTAGAAGAGTTTAAYAAAAACAAAAAATGTATTCTGACATTTTAAGAATTAGGAAAAAAATGTTTCCTTATTTTTTTTTTTTCCCTTTGGGATCTAGCAGTATGTAGTATGCTTAACAGCAAAATTTTGCAATTTKTCATGTAGCTTTTAATTTTTTTTTATTTAGCTATTCTGAGAAAATCAATTTAGCTGGGTAACARTGATAGGATCTCCAGCTATTATCACCTAATCATTAATTTCTCCTGGTCTCTGTTTAATACAACTGCTGCAGAATGTTTAATAAATCATTAAAATAGCTTGGATTTAACTGAAGAATAAATTATTTAAAGCCATAACTACAATCTATTTCCCCACTCCCAACCCCCCAAACCCTTTTCACTTATTAAAGCATAAGTGAATTAAAGCACAATGAAATCATAAATATGAGAATCTACAGCTTTTAAAAGAAAGATTATGAAGAGAAATAATAGAGACGACTAAATTCCTAAATCTCATCTGCTCATGATCCATGCCTGCAGATACCACACAGTTGTATTTCATGCAGTGCTTAGTACCTCTAAGCACTCTAAGTGCTTAGTGTCCACACTCTCATTGTCTGGCTTAGAATGAAGATATTGCTCTCTTCGTTTTTGCCACTGCTTTTTTATATTTTTCCCCTAACCAAAGCATCAGAGAGACCACCAGCACGAGCAGATTTATTTGTTACCTGGCTGGTGCTCTGCAGCTGTGATACCAGCCCTGGTCACCAAGATCAGGGCATGAAATRAAAGTGTGGGTGCACAGCTGGCTCAGCACCCTGAGGCCCTTGATGGAGGAGGAGCAGTAACACAGAAGGTGCCTTGCACCTCTTGGTAGGTTTAGTGACAGCTGCTCATAAATACAAATTATTTTGGTAAGGTGTGGCAGTTTTTGTGGTGTTTTTTAACTGAATTGGGCAACTGGTTTGCTTTCTCTGAACATCAGATTCTGGCAGCACAGCAACACTAACAGAGGAGTAGAAGAAATGTTCAGCTGGTATAAAATGAAATAGTGAACTCTTTTCTGCTTCATGTTTGCAGACTAGATAGATGCCAGGAATGTTTGTTTACAGGAAATGAATAATTAAAGAAAATTAAAGCCCAGTTGAAGAGCACCATTAGGTTAAACAGATTCCTCTTCTAGGATTAAAGGTTAAGGTGAAAGATAATGTAAATAAGTAACTTAATCTCCTAGTAAAATGTTTAACTTTTTCCAGCTTGCTTTGTGTAATTTTTAAATATATATCTGTAGTCAGTGAGTGGCAAATCCAAAAGCAGATGGTTATCRATATAGTTCTTAGCTCCTTTTATGGATACATCATCTCTTTTTTGGTGAWAGTCACATTTTTAGTAGATAAAAATGAAGGGAAATGTTCTCTTACGTTACAAGGATTCTTTTATGGTTAATTTAAAGGAACAATTAACTGTCTCTGAAAGCTGACATTTTTTTCCCAATTTCCAGGAAAAGAAAGAAATAATGTCAACAAATACTTAGAAAAAAAAAATCCAGTTATTTATAGCAAGAGGGGATAATTAGTTCTCTTGTTCAGAAGGGTCTTTTGGTTTTGCTGTCTAATAAAAAGACCCTTGAAGCCATGTGTTGAGGTAAATAATGTCACATAATGTTGCTTGTACTGATGCTGAAGAGGAGAAAAATTACAGTTGTATTGTCCAGAAAGCTTTGAGCTTAGGGAAGAAATCTGTATATTTACAAGTATGTCCTTTGCATAACTGGCTGGTGAATTCCTAGTGTGAGGGGTCAAGAGGGAGCAAAATGTCTGTTACCTTATTCTARAAATAGCAGCTGGACCCATGCATTACAGACAGCAAATGGAAATGTTTCTTTTGGCAGGGATTTTCAAAAAGGGAGACTAAAACTACCTGGTGCAGTGAATTCAACACAGGCCCACTGATGTTTGTGCTTGAAACATTGATTTGCTAGTTTATTTGGTTTACTTTCCACAACATTTTCCAGACAGAAAACTGTGTTGGATGTACTTGGATTGCTCAAATCTATACCTCCTTACAGGCTGTATTTTCAGCACCCTGAATTTGAATATTAATGCAACACGAATTGTGGGGAGGCCATCAAGGGGCCTTTGGAGGAGCATCAAGGAGCTGTTAAAGGCACTTGCAAGTGCTCCGTGCTGCCAGCCCTGCCTGACAGGTGCTACTGCCAAACCAAGGGTTCTGTCTGATCCAGTCACTCTTCCAGTGGCTCTGGCTTTGGTCTTCAATTTTGATGAGGAATTAATCTATTTTTGTGAGATGGGACAGAAAATCTAATGATAGGAAACAATACTGGAATAGTGGGGGAGSATACGTAAGTGTTTATGGAGAAACATTGTATAGGAAGTTATATTGGTTAGGAATCATAAATAACTGCAATAAGTAAGAAGTACATGAAGTCCTTGTGTCTCTATTTTATCTATTATTATTCATTATACTAATTACCTGTTTTACTCTTTTCTACAAGCCAACTTGATTTAATCAAGTAGCCTGGAAAAGGCATCCACCAAAATCAACGTCAACCCTTTCAAAGTTTGTTTGAAGGATTAATTATGAAGCTGTGTGAGCTGGCTGCATAACTCTAAGTGTTGTCTCTATTTTAGGAGGCCTCTGTGATTGTATTGAAGAGTTTGGCCTACGCACCTGAGGAGGTGACACTGGCTTCGCATTAAGAAGAACTTGAATAACTGCAGAACAGAAAATTGAGATGATTTCAAGGAAAGATACGTGGTATCAAATGCTATTGCAGAGAAAGCCGTGCCCAAATGCTTATTGCTTTCCTTAACAGAGAGGTGATCTGTTTATTTCATAAAYAGACATATTTCTATTAAAGCAAATTACAGCGAACCTCTGTTTTGTTTCAGATGAGGGTCTGCCTAGTGATGTACTAATGAAGTGCTGTGGAGGTGTTCAGTGGGAGAGCTGAACCAGGGTGTGTAAAAAACAAATCAAAGCACGTGAAGGAGAATCCACCTGTGCCAGAGCCTTTGCATGAAACAATCAGCAAATCAAAGTTGAATATTTGCAGTTTGCCAGTGCTTACTGTGGAACACAAACAAAATATACTCTGGGTTTAGGTTAGCAATACCTCATAGCTATGCAAGACAAAAGTAAAAAAAAAAAAAAAAAAGAAAATGCATTATCTCTTGACACAACCAAAGACACTCATCCTGTGCAATGTGCTATTGTAAAGGTGCTCAAATGCAAAAATTAGTTGTCCTAGAGAAACGCAGTACTTTCCCAGGGGGAGAACAAGAGGAAAACCTGTCTACAGCTTCCAGCCCTGTGCTTTACATTTCAAATACTGRGTAGAACAGAGGAAGGAGTACACCACAACTGATATTTTTCTCCTTCCTTGTACCAAGGCTAGAAAACAGYGTTTGTAGGCATTTTTAGCCATTACTAATCCATGCAATTGTAACCTTCGTAATTTTCTGCCTTCAAAGTGTAGAAGACGTTGAAATAACAGCCTAAGGAGGTTTCAAAATTAGGACTTGGCATTTAAAGCCTAGTCAACTTGCATGGCATTGTGTAGTAATTGCTAGTTAATGTAATAGCAAAACCATTACGGTGACAAAATCTTAGAGTGTATTTCTCCTTTGATGTGTAAATTAAGACTGTCAGAAAGCAGTCCCAATGTTAAATAGGCCCCCTCATCCATTCGAGTTTGAAAACACTTTGCTTAATCACTGGCAGCATAGACATACTCTTCTGCTTGTGTCTGCCATATTCACTAAAATTATCTTTCATGTATTCCTAAGGAGAAAGGTTTATTTGGGCTGTGAAATGTTTGAGGGGCTATCTGCTGGACAAAGGAACAGTGATTTTTAATTCAGATTCTGGTAGAAATTTTTGTAGCAAACTGCACAAAATTCAAGCTTCTTAAGCCTGAGTATTTTGGTATGTTATTTCTTTTCGAATAGCAGTGCAACACTGAAGAAATTCAGAAAAGATAATGTTTCCCAGGGATGGCAGAGAGATTTTGAAATAAGTACTAGCCTATTTGTAGAAATGATGGGAGCTTCAATAAAACCAAACAAYACTTATGTGTATTTTTCCGTTCTGTAAATCTTAATTGTTGCCATTATGGTATAGACATTAAAATATAGTTTTCTAACCTATTTTTAGCAAACACATAAAATAGCAAACCAAACTTTCCCATATTGCTTTCTCTCTTTAATCGGATTCTTCATAGGTGTATTTCCTCTACCAAAGATCTCAAATGATTTTGTGAATTACCGGGAAAAGTCACTGTAACATTTCTTCATGGAAGAATGAAATATTAATGACTGTGCTGCTGTTCCCCCTCACGTGCTAGGTTGRACATCTTTATGCTTTTACCTCCTCCATTTTGTCTTCTGTTCCTGACGAACTTTTAAAGTAATGATCATGGCCCAGTAGCAAGTGAATCTGCTGCAGGTGGTTTGAATGTGAGTTGTGTATTTTACCTTTAGGTTGGGTGTAGTGAGGACCTTGGAATGCCTGCGGTACTGACACATTTCAGGGTCACTCAGCTTGCTCCTTGTCTTGTCAAACCTGGTTAATTTCTTCCTCCTGTAGTCAAATAGAAGCTGCAAACTTATTCTGGAGAGATTTCCATGGGCTTATGTAGTCTCCTAAATTTTGTGAAGTGGTAGTTTGATGGGATTCACACGTGCTGAAATAATGGATCATTTCTASAGAAGGGAGTGAAAAAACCCAACCAAACACTACACAGCAGCACATTTACCAAAGCCAGCAAGCTTGCAGTGTCAATAGTTGAATCCCATGGAGGAAACAAGCCTCYTTGGAGGAATTAAGTAGCTCATATKTGGTGTTAGGTCAAGCAATGACTTCAGCTGGGATTATCAAAGACAGGAATTGTTTATCCTTCTCCCACAGCACATCTCTGCTTTRCCCCTCTGCTGAAGGCTGTGTTATGTGAGACCAGTGGCACTGACCCAGAAATCCATCTCATTCCTGGTGTGGTGAACATCTTGCCTGGCAGATTTTGGAAAAAGGGCCTTAATTTTTTTAAAAAACCGAAACAACACAAAAGGCCCAACAAACCCCCAAAACTGAAAAATTCTACCACACCTCTGCCCACAAACAAAGTAACCAAATTAGACAACTCTAACTGTGACTTGCTCCTCAGTGTCACTAGGCTGGTTTTGCTTTCTCAGCTGTATAATCTGARTGGAATGTAGTGTTGCTGTATTTGACTGTTGTAGGTAAAGCAAAAGTGATTTTATTATTGTGTGGTACTTTTCTATACACAACAGCTTTTTATTTTTTTTTTTTTTTTCTGTTTTTTTTCTGTTAGATTTTAGCCAGCTTCACTAGAATATGTCTGCAGGATATAGATAGACAAACAGCTTGATGTGGGTGTGCCTACAAATTCATCTTTTATTTTACCATGGGTGAGAGGCCTCTTCATGTCAATTTTCCCTTGGAGCCAACATCTTCCTTATCCAAGCTCAGAAGAAACAAAGTGGTTTTGGAAGGGCTTCCTTTCSAGTGTGTTTTCTGCCAGAGGTCTCTGCAGTCATTTTATCTCATTAATTCACACCAAAGCTCACCAACAGACACCAGTGAGATATGGGAGACAATCCAGAACTACTACTAGTGTTTTCCCAAAGGCCTGCAGAGCTGATTCTGGCTGTGGTGGATGAACCTTCAGAACCCTGCTGTCTCAGACTTTTAGTTGCTCTTGAATGGATCATGCCTATTTTGTGATTCTGTTTCTTGCAGTGGAAAGGAGAAAATCTCAGTGCCAAACATTCTGGAATGAAATAGGATTRGTGGTTGGTGCTCCCTGGGGAATGGACCTGGCACAAAGGATTTTCTTCAGCCCTGTGCTCTTGCAGGTTTTATTTCATGTCAGTTAAACACACATGACTGCAGGGTCTGGATTTCTTACAGTACTGAGCTTTGTGGGCCRGGTGCTGCTCCTCTCCCACTGCAACTTGTCTTTGGGTGTTTTCTGAAGTGTGGGAGACAAGGGGATTTGGAAGTGTGTGTCTGTGTTTGGTGAGTGTTAGCTGGAGAGTGTTATTCTTCAGTTCTTGAAAGTTCTCGAAGAGCAGGGGTTGGCTTTTATTTGTTATGTTTTTCTCTATATATTTACAATAAAAAATATCAGTCTTCTTTTCCATGGATGAAGCCTACCTGTTTCAGGAGGACTGAAACCCAGGAGGACTGTATCATAATCTTGGATATTTTTTGTGTGTTCTGACAAGTGCTGTAGCAATTTGGCTTCCATGTGGCCTATAGAGGATTGTGTGCCCTGCTGCTGGGATTTTTCTATTAACATTGTTCCAACATTGGACTGTAGAATATATTGTTCTAAYGAAATATTGTGAAAAGATAAAATTTGGCTGAAATTTAAAAATGAAATAATAAAAATATTATGATTTGACTTAATATTTCTGCACTTCACCTATAGCCAACAGTTCTTGTGAGAGGTTGTGCTCAAATTACCCCCAGTCACTAGACCCAYGTGTGATTTTAAGCACCGTCTCCTGCCATGTTCCTGGCAGCTGCTCTTGTGCTTTTAGCCKTGTTTATCCCTTGCACAGTGAAAGCAAGTGTGAGCTCACTGTGGCTGCCTGTGAATCAGCGCTGTGATCCCGATGATCACACCCCGACAGACCCGACCCTGAAACTGGGAACAGCACAGAGCCTTTTGTCTGCTCACACCTGAGRAGTGGAGATGAGCTGTCCTTAACCACAACCCATCTGCTTTGGATAATGGGGGACAGAGGATGATGGCTGTTAAATTATKTGTATAATAACGCACATAAATAAATGCGCTGGATTACAGATGTGCAGTTTAGGAAGAAGGTTTGAGGAAAGGGGATCTAATTCTAATGGGAAAATTTAAAAGAACTAATGTTTTGTAAAACAAAGAATCATATTAATATTCAGCAATGAAGCAAAAACTTGGATGCAATTAAAATATTTAGAAATTTATAATGATTAAAAATTGTATTTACTGTTATATGCAATGGTTCCCTTTCCCTTTAGTTTTAGAAAGGCAGATTCACGGTTTGTTACTCACACAGAAAAAGAAAAGAAAAAAGGAAGCAAKAATATAGAATTGGGCTTATTATAAGAAATATTCAGAAATTGATTAGTGTGGGAGGAATTAATTATGACATCTACCCACGCTCTCTGTTTTTTTTAATTTTTGCTATTCAATTATGCACCAGTAAATGTTATCATGCAATCACTGGCAAGGTGGTAATTAGTATTTATGAATTRCTGCTTTTAAGTCTGACCTTTTGATAAATTTCATTTGGGGAGGTGGTTTTGGGTATACAGTGATCTTGAAGAACTGTGTATTTTTTTGTTTTGTTTTTTCTCAGTTTTTTTTTATACACTGTTGCAGTAGCAGTGAGTTACAATCCCCTTTTATTTTTGCTAATAYGAATAGATACTTTAATGCACAGAAAGGTGCCCCTGTAAATCACTGAAWTAAAAGAAAACAATTCTTAAGGTAAGGAAATGCATGTAAATGAGTGGTCGGTGAAAAGTACTGTGACAGGTAGTAAACAGATGCCTTTTAAAAATCAAGYTTCTTATCTGGGTGCTYAAATGGGATTTAGATGCCTGTGTTTAACCAGACAGTTACAAAGATTTTATATTTTAATTATTTATGAGCCCTTGAACAGAGCAGAGGTCAGTGGTGTTATCTTTACTAGCTGGTTATATATCAGTATGACTTCATTCTGAAAATGACCATTTTCACCCCCTCTGAAACAGAAACTCAGTGTTCCTAATCTCCCCACACTGATTTTGCAAKGTCCAGAGGCTGTTGAAGGGGATTGTGGCTCTAAGTGGGATCACAGCTAATCAAACTGGCTGAGGGGATTGTGGTCAGCCCTGCCCAACCACTTGTCCRAATGAAGGCTGCAGCCATGGAAGAAAAGCACATTATTGCTTTGATTCCCAGCCTGTCCTACCACCATGCTTTGTGCTCCTGCTAGAATGAGGCTGTCTGGGGGTGCAACTCTCCCAGAATCTATTTAAATGTTCTTCAGCTGGAAAGAAAAAAAAAAATAATAGTGAATGGGAAAATACTGTTTGGTTTAACCAAAAAATGTAAAGAGGACTCTTGATGAATTTATGCATATATAAAATGATGTATTTGTGCTTATCTTAAATTTGTGTGATRTGTTTGGTTTTAATATTATGCTGAGGATTCATTGCTAGCTGAAGTGCTCCACTGTGCCAGGATTTCAGGGCACTTGTTCTCTTGAGGAAACAAGCTTGTCTGGAGAAGAATTACAGAATCTTAAAGTTGAATTACTATGACTCACGCCTTTTACATTTTGAATTATATTGTTTGCTTATGGGATGGAGGATTACTTTCTAGTGGGTTGATTTAATGCTTACTAAGGCCCTAAAATATGGGGTTTTTTTCAAATGCAAGAACAGCTATATCAGTTAATTTGATTTGATCAAAATGGGTTAAGTCTCCTGGGTCCCACAGTTGGATGTGCAGCTCTTTGAGGCTGCACAGTCTCCCTGTATCCTGGGAGCAGGAGCAGAATTCCTCCTTCTGTCAGACATGCTCAAAGAGCAGCTCTGAGTGGAGTAAATTAGCCATGGCTGGGGAGGGTTTGTTTGTAGCTTGGTTTTGTAAGCTTTTAAAATTGATTTAARGAGGATATGTACATATATATACAAATAGTCTGGTACCCTGTGATGGGCAAATATGCCCTTGTTTCCCATTTTTCCCACATTTGAACAGTATAAGGTAACTTTGCAGAATTGACTTGACAAGTATTAAGTATTCGWTATGTTCTAGATGTTGAAATGAAACTTGAGAATGAATTATGTTTTACAATACTATTTTTCTATGTTCTGAAAGTGGTTTTGAAATGTATTGAGTCCTAAAGTTGCTCCAGCTGGACAATAATTCTGTTATTGAAGCTGGATATGGAGATGAAAATACGCTGACTTTCTTTGCTTTCTTGGTTTCACTTCTTTTAACCATCTCTTCCTTGTGTAGGATCCTGATAAGAACATGATATAATATAATGTGCTGCTGTGATTTAACTAAATACAATAACAGATCTTTGAACAGCAACATAAATAAGGACTCTAATTTTACTTAAGTAAAAATACCCATGAGTAAAACTGTAAATTTTAAGACTCTGAGGAAAGAATTGAGTTCATGTTTTTTTATGATAAAAAAAGTTCAGTTTCCAGTTCTACTTATGGTGCATTAATGAACAGTAGTTGTTCAGCAAAGTAAATGCAGAAATTCAACAAAGGTGCAGGAAAATAGCAACATCTCAGTTAATTTTCTTTGGGAAGTGATTCCTTCTGACTGTAGGCGAGTTTATTTTGGGTTTTCAATATTTTGCCACCTTGAAGTCTGTGTTGCTTTTATACTTTATATACTATCTGAATATATTACTCAGTTGAATGATATTTTGGTGTTCTTGAGATTTTTGTGGCTGGTTTAATTTTGTGATCATAAACAGGAAAACCATTCTAATCTTCAATTTTTTTTTCTTTAATTTGCCTTCAGGTCAGCTGTATTGATTTCTTTTGTCTACTTGCATATGAATTTGAATGTAAAACTGCTCTGAGAAAAGTTCTACTAAAAACAAAGCTCTGTGTGTGCATGCAGAGCCAAAGATACATTTTGTTTAGGGTGGATTTTTTCTTTTTTGCCACTTCAGTAGAAGAAAATATTTGTATAATTTCAGTGTGTTTGGTCCCTAATGTAATTGATCAGCTTAGCTGGGAACTGAACTGAGATGCTTAATGAGAAGAGACTTTAGCTACAGTATATTCTTACATCTGGAAAAGAACTAAATAATATTAAGGAGTTGTGGGAAGAGATGTAGAGGTGTCCTTTATGAATGATTTATGAAAGTTTATGCTCTTTCACACACAATGAAAATGGATTCATGCTAATGAGCAACATTTTGATCTTCAGAACTTTAGTAATAGCATTAACACACTAAATGCTATATTTAATAAGTGGAAATATGTGGTATTAAAATACCTCTAAGCAATTTTTATCTATATTAGGAGAAAATTATGTTTGAGTAGGATGCACTGTTTCCACTGCCATCTTGGTTTCTCTGTTTAAAATCCCATAATGGAGTTCATGATTTTAAACTTTTCTTTATTTGCCTTTTGCCAGCCACCCTAGAGTGATCTGAGTTATAAAATATAAGAGGAGAGATGCCTCTTGGCATTCTGGAAGGCAAATGCTTTTGCACKAACTGCTCCCTGAAGTTCATATTTAGAGGTTGACTAAAACTGCTTCCTTTTGCMTTCAGCCCCACAATCTTTCACACAAATTAGGCTCACTGACTAATGTTGATTATATAATAATTAGTGTCATTCCATTGTTGGCCTTTTTCCCYGAAACACTAAAGCGAGAAGTTATGAAAGTTATTAATCTTGAATTATTTTCCMATTCACTTTCCGGATGTTGTGCAATAGTTCTGCTACTCTGTGATGCTTCAGAAAGCTGAAAATCTGAGATTTACCTGCGCTGATTCACATGACCTGTGATCAGTATCTATCAACAAAGACYTGCCAGTTGCCCCTTCATCTGGAGGAAACTCAAAGCAGTCAAAAGGAAATACTTCTCAGAGGTAAGAGAGATTACTTTCTAAAATTTATTCTCTCTGGATTGATGAATTCTGACCATTTTAAACTCTGCAGTTGTGTTGGAAACTGTTGCAGGAAAGCAGAAACAAAAAGGGGGGGAGGGAAATGAAAGCAGCTCTTTAGCCTTGGCTTTTGAATTATTCCTCTAACACTAATTTAAATTTTCAAATCAAGGTTTTTTTGCAGTTAGGGTATCTGTTTCTTGTCACCAGAGAATTTGTATGGGGTTCTTCCTGTTACATAACAGAAACAGAAATTTTCCTCTTACAGAAAATGGAAAAATAATACCTGAAAACTTACAGGTTTCTGTTGTGCCTTCTGATSTGCTCCAGAAGGCCCATTAGAAAATTAATGTATATTTCTGTCTAGTTTATGAAATTAGCCACTTCCACATCCTTGTATGGTAAAGTGGGGAGGTGTTGCCCTGAGCTTTCTGTCTTTTCGTCTTTCTGTAGAACTTTCTCACGCAGCTTCATGTAAACAATATCTATTCTTAGAATGTTTGCATACTTCTCCTCTGAGAGAAGAAATGATTGATGGTGATGTCCACCATCCAGGTTGAGAGGTRGCGACCTCTGTAGCCAATCTCTTGACCTTTGTACAAATGTATAAATGGAGTTAGATTTGTAAATAAAGAGAGTGTGTCCCTCACTGYGATGCTTCTGTGCCTGCTTCTTTTTCTGTCCCTGAAGTGGGACACGCCCAGCSTCGGCCCACAACAGGGAGGTAAGCTGTACACTACATTTTGCCTGTAGKGAAGCAGAGACTGGAACTGAACGATGAGCAATGTGTACATAAGCCTGACTTAAAGAGCATCCACAGGGCAATCTGAGCACAGGCTTTGTTGTGGACRCTTTGGGGATGGCTTTTATTGCTATTGCTGTGCAAAGTCCTTTTAACAGCCATTTATATTAAGCTGCACCCTGGGGTGATTACTCTTCCGTAGATGGGTAGGAGGGAGCTGACTGTGGTGTGCAGCTGCAGTAAAAAGGCTGTATGTTTGGAGGAAATTTCATGGATTGGATTTGACCTCTACAGAAAATGAGCTGTGGAAATCCTTGGGACTCTCACCCAGAAAAACAGAAAGCATGCATTTTCCTCCTCAAATGGCCTTCATCAGTTTAACTTACTTTTCYGTTGCTAAAAGGACAAAAGCCTGTTTATATCGATGCCTTCGATCTTGCCTTTTATTATTTCTGAATAGTTTTAGCTGAGGCAAGACACACTTGTCATTCTTGGTTTTAATTTTTTCTTCCTGAGTGTGATTATAGGGAAAAATATTAAACAAAGGAGTAGGAGGGGAGAAAAAAGCTTTGAAATTGTGCATGTGGGCTGTAGCTAGAACCCCTAGGTGAGTTAATTAGGATGGTGGAGCCTGCCTGGGCTATTAGTACTTAGCACTGTGGTGTTGGTGCTTTGAAAAYGCTCTTGAAATGAAGATTGCTCACGGAGCAGGAGGGTGATATGTGGTGTTATTGTCTATACATTTTKCTGCAATTTCATACTTCCAGGAGACTGCTAGCAATGTGATACCAGGTTATGTTGTTGCTGTGATATATTTTTTTTAAACACACATCTCTTAAAAGCTACAAGCAAAAGCTTGAGAARTTAGGAAGTTGAAGGAAAGAAGGGATTATATGTGTTTCGATTGGGRAAGCCATCCTTGTTGCAATTTGCACTTTCACTCCTAGAAATCTCAGTCAATTTGTAGAAGCTGGAGTTTTTGCTGATCAACTTCTGGTACATTTTGAGACTGACTAGCAACCAACCATTCCTGTAAAACTTAATGGTGCAGTGGACACAGGGCAAAAGGCTCTGTCTGACAGTTCTGCCTCACAGGCCTGTAATGGTTGGAGATGTTTTCCCTCTCTGTTGCAGGACAAACTCTCCCACACTAAAAGCAGCAAAAATAGCCCATAGGTGACTTGCTAACAGCATACTGGCTTGTACCCCACCAGCAAAAACAACACGTGGCTGTGATGTTGAAAGTTTTTTCCCTTCCTCAGTTAGCAGTATAAAGTGGAGAATAAYATAAAATAAGTGCTCAGCTTGTCCCCAGGTGTCAGATGCCAAAGTCACTGAAACCTGTAATTTAGGTGATCTGGCAAAGATGTCAAAATCTGGGAAACTCTTTTGGAATCTTTCAGCTTTTGGAATATCAGCTTTTGCCAAAGCCTTCATAACCGTTGCACAGAGAACAGACTAGTTATTGGGTTTTCTTCCTCAGATTATCCATTAGGATGCTTAACCACTTGTGCTGGGGTTCTTCATTTAACCACCTAAAATCTAGTATTAGATTCAGCTGATTGAATCTCATTTATTTCCTGCTGTTAGATCAGGACAATAGGTTCTTATACTTTATTAATAAAGAGTTGATACCTTCATCCATAATTCTGTCTTTTCYATGTCTGTTTGTGTATATGTTTATAGTGTAATGTTGAACTAATGTGCTGATTCTCTATAGTACAAATTCAGATAAGTCTTTCCATTTTGGAAGAAATATATTAATTTTTGTTTGGTGTGTTGAAAGAAATATATTAATTTATAGCCAACACCAGGACTTATGTCAAAGGAAAGCAAAAAAGTCTTGCTTTGGGCAGAATTATAAGATAGGTATGATGTGAAAATAATGAAAAGGATGAGGGGAAAGAATAATAATAATGAAGAAAACATTGTGAGCTCTAAGAACCTTTGAAAAAGCAAAAATTTTACCCACTGTTCTTTAACTTCTAATACAGATTTTAGGTATTTACATATAAACAGAAAACATTATCTGTTAATATTCAGGCAGTCAGATACTCAAGTATTTTGTCCCTTTGTAAGAATTTAAAATGCTAATGGATGATTAAGCTTCAGTAACAAGCTGCCTAATTTCACTTGCAATGATTTAACAAAATTGTTTTCCATCTGGGAGAGCCAAGAAATAAACAACTCAATTTTTTGGCAACAGACTTATTAATTTATTGTTCTTTCTGAAGTTGCATTGTGRTGGAGCAATGTAAAGGGAGTTATTTGCCGTTTCTGGTCCCTGTCAGAAAAATACACATGGGTAATCTTGTTAGAAGAGAAAAAAATTATCCAGAAGCTTATATAAACACGTTCTCTACAGTTTTTTTGTTTAAAAGCACTGAGTATCATATTTTTCAAAGCTAAGAACCAAACATTTATTTAAGATAGGAGGCTTATTTCTAGAGTAGCAATTAGGGAATTCTGGGACCATGTTGCAAAACTCCAATAAATGCCTTGTTATGTTATGTAGAAAAATCTAAAAGGAAAGACATTGTGGCTTTTGTATCAAAAATACTTTCTAACTAATTAAATGTGCATTTATAATATATTTTGTAGTACTTAGGGCACTTTATTCCCATAGYGCAAAATGATAAACTTTTGAGTTAYGGCATGTGTCAAGAACCACGCAGAAAGTAGGTATGTTTTTGGCATTCAGTGTGGATATTAKTTAAAGACAATGCTGTGTGATATCAGCTGGCAATTTCAGCATGTCCTTAAAAGCTCTATCTGTTCCTGCTTCACTACTTTCCCCTCAGTTTCAAATAACTTATTTCACCTAATTTCCTTTGGAGTTCTAAAACTTGCCCTTTCAGAGTAAGGTGTAATGGAGATGTGAATAGATAATTGCTCTTTGGTCTGGTGCAAATGCGAAGTGTTTACCTTATTTTTTTTTTTTTTTCTTTTTGCAGTTTAAGAACTTGACATGGAATGAAAATGTCTAATTCAGGCATCCTAGGTAATGAGGAAAAACATGAATATTTTTGCTACTGGTATCTCTGATTGCTCAAGGAGAAAGGGGATCCTATTGTGATATTTTCATCKCATTTGCATAAATAAGGTTCTCTGCCTTATGTCCTTGCACTAATAATGTACTTACTGTGTGCTGTCTAGCCAGCAAGGGATCACARTGTAGATGCAGCCATTTACATGGGAAATTCCTTCCACCCTCACTGTGGCTGTGCGTGCATTTGGAGCTGTGGATGTCCTTGGAGCAGTCRGTTTATTCAGCACTTTGCAGCATCAACCCCTCAGTCTTGAAAACAGAGAAAACAGCAGCAGAATTCATTCTTTGTACGAATGTGCTCAATAAGAACAAACGGTGCCGGCTATAATGGCAAAATGTTCAGTAGAGAAAATTGTTTCCATGCCYTGTTGTGTCATTGTGGTGAATGTCCCTTGTGAAACTAAAGGAGGGGGCTTTTATCATGATGGGATTGTTAATATAAACATATTACAGATTTAGGATTTGGTTTTGTTGCAGAATTGTTTCTTTCCTGCTTACATTGGCAGGAATTCTAATTCTAAGATTTCCTCAGTAAAAGTTTAAAATTATAGTATTAGAGGCCAGTAGTGCTGCTGCTTTTATAGGGAGCTTTAAAATGAAACTATTTATGGTCAATTAATTCCTTTTGACTTCAGTATACCTAAGATCAGACAACAAATTCCTTCCTTCTCTCTGTCTTTTTCAGCCTTATTGAACCGGAGTAATAACACATGCAAACTTCCCCCATTTTATTTCTCTCCTTTGAGATAAAAGGAAATGGGGAACTAAAAAAGGAGGTGGTGGGAAGAAAAAGGTTCTTCTGTCTGGCAGTAAGTGAGCTGCAGTAACTTTGGTCTTGCAGCCTTGTTCCGCACTGCGGGGTGGTGAGGGACTGAGCTCTGAGTCACATGGCTCTGTGAGGTTTATGTGCTGATTTTCTACTCCCGTGCCACAGAGTGAAATCCTAGAGAGTGCACGTCACTTACCAGACTGATTGACCCTCATCAAAGTTAAATCAAAGACAAAGATAAATATTAGTAAACATAAACTCTCATAAGATTATTTTGTRGTTATTTTTTTGAAGGAGTAGGCCTTGGGTTTATTTGTTTTTATTTTATGTAATTGTATTAGATTGCTTTTTATGTTTTTCACCCAGTGTAAGGACTGGCTTATTTTGGTAATGTAATAATTTAGCTCTAATTAGGAAATTGTGCAGTGAAAAACCTTAACATTTAAAAAAATACTATTTCTTTAAAGATTCTACATGCTGGATGCAAGTTAATGCTGTTTTCATTAGAAGTTTTCATTGAGTCCCATCTGTTTGAATATACAGCAATGATGAATTATTAATGTGTAGTGCTGCAAGAGAATAGCCATTTACTGACAGAAAGCAGCATTTGGTTTGATACAGGAAATTAAATCACTTTATGATAGTGAAGCCTGTTAATTATATCTGAAGTAAAGGATTTTAATTGATCTCAATACTTGCTGTGCAAAATAATTTTCTTCACTTGAATGTGAAAGAATGCATAACCATTTTTTATTCTGTTTTTATCCTTAATATTGGATTAAGCTGTTAAAGGAAAAAACCCAAACAGTAGCTTTCAACACCTAATAACAATTTGGTACAAACATAATTTACCATCTACTCGGCTTTCAATAAATGCAAAAAGAATAAACAAACAAAATCCTTATCTTTAGTGTATTGGCTTGCATGAAAAGATGGTGTTTCATTAACCTCTAGGCAGCCYTCACAAAATCCTCATTGTAGTCTCYGTGTAAGATTTGGCCACTGGGTTCCTCAGCCCACCAGGAGCATCCTGGGCAGCCGTGTCCAAACCTGCTCCCAGCACCGGCCAGAGGTGCTGCTGAGGACATGGTGTGCATCACTGGCAGCAGTTCCTGGGAGAGGACAGCCAGGACTTGTGCAGTGGCAGTCCCTGGATTCCTGATGGCCTCTGTGGGCAGGGCAGCAGCAGCTGTCATGTTTGCACAGGTAAATTCAGCTTTCTGATAGCTCTGCAGAGGGAGTCCTGAGGATGATTGTGACTGTGCTGGAAAAAAAGGCTGCTGTTTAGGGGCAGGAGAAAAAGTCCTGGCTTAACTTCCARGTGATTTAAACATTTTTATATAAATAACTTAAAACCTAAAAAAATGACCAAAACAAAAACAAACCAACCAACCAAAAAAAAAACCCCAAACCAAAACCAAAAAACAAACAAACAAACAAACAAAACCACCAAAAACACCCCAAAAAACCCAAAACCAAAAACCCCCTAAAAAATACGCTGAAGATTTTAAATGGGACGTCCTGCAACTCTATTTACACTTAGCAGACCAAACAGGTTTTAAGGGTTTGTTCACTTGCCTCAACACATAAATTAGAGAAAAATATCACAGGATTAGGAAGTCGAAGGAAATCTTGAAATTATGAAATCCATGTGGAGCAGGAGGCCTTGAGGCAGAGAAATAGACAGTACAAACCTATTGGGATAGCRAAGTCAAGGAATGTTCTCACTCAGCTCTTGATGACTCCCTGTCTTGACTCCCACTGTGATGCTTCTGGTGCAGGAGCAACTCTGTGCATTTCTTTATGTTGTGTTTCATCTCATTTAGACCCCGGGGAGGGTCTAAAGGCTTGAGAGGTTTCAGTTCAGCTATGCTAACAGAGATTTCACTGGAAGGAAGAGATGAACTGGAGATAATGACTAGGCAGTGGCTAAATATAACCCAAAGTGTCCACCTAACCTTTTTCTCTTCAGTTCTCTTGGTGGGGTGGCTGATCCTGGTGGGAGGAGTGAGAGAGGCCAAGCAGAAAGAGTCTCCCAAGTGGTGCTCTATTTCAGTCTCAGGGCAAAACAGGAAACTTTCTGCAGGATTTTTGTTCATCRCTTCAGCTGCACAGGCAACACATAAATTTTATTCTTGCCCCCTGAATCTGTTAATGAAGCTTATGATTTTTTTCCAGCCCTATCCCTTAATGTGACTACAGCATTTCTAAGATTTAGAGTATGTGGATGCAGCCTCTGTGACCCAGATAATTATGGAAATGTAAACCTGTGCCCCTTTAACCAGGATAGCGCAGATAGTGCTATCTTTTTGTCACAGTTTTGTATCTGTTAATCCACCTTAAAAGCCCACATGTAATCTGTTCAYTAGGTTTAACACTGCTATATGGCATATGTGATATTTACCAAGATGCCTCAGGAAGGTGGAATATTTAAATCTGAATAGAATGTTTGTCTATAAAATGAAATAGAAAATAAATAGAATTAATTTGTTGCTTGGCGATGAGACCCAGGATGGAAATAGAAAGCATAATAGAAGGAAATAATAAAAAGATGGTGATTATTGCCTCAGCTGGTTTCTTATCTGCTTGGGTCCAGTGTGTTCAGAGACCAGGGCACATTTCAGGGCAATTGGTTGCTGGAAGCTTTCAGTCCCACTGGGCCSTCCTCATCTACTTCTACAGCCCAGATGGAACCTTATTTACCAGGGAAAAGTACAGAGGAAGGAATTGATGGAGCTCAGTTTGAGAAGATTAAAAGATGTGCAGACAGTTTCAAATGCTGTGAAAAAAAAATAAGAAAAAGAAATGGAGATATGGTAAAACTCCTTTCATTTGGAAAAGTTCAATCAGCTTTGTATTTGAAGGTTTTTAGCAAAACACTTTATCCTGTTTCATCAAAGCTCGTTTTTCACTAAAAGATAATGATAGGAAATTTCCATCCAGTATGGATGTGAGTCTGTCTGCTGGTTTGTGATCCTTGGASATTCAGTCTAGAGGCACTGGAATATGCCAGTAGCCACGTGAATGCGTTTCCTATCAGAAATATCTACTTATTCCTGTGCTTTTCCACAGTCAGGATCAATTTACCTAGGCAGTACAGGTACCTTGTAGGCAAAATGTCATCTGGATGGTTATTAATGTTACCTTGATTTAAACTGGGGACATGAGGTACTATCAGTGGAAACTGTGTTGTTGAGAATCAACATTGACACAATTATCCTGTCATTTCCCTAGCATGGATGCTGGTTTTCAGATTTTATTGTTAGCAAAAAGAAAGAGGGCATTATCCAAAACTCACAGGTAAAATCTTCCATCCTTTTGCTGTAAATCAGTTCAGGCATAAAAAAGCAGGCCTGGCTTGTATCTTCTGCAAACTTTTATRTTGGGATCACAGCAACTCTCGGTCACGAGATAGGCACTATATTTTGTATTTTRTATTTCTGGCAAGCTGACAAACCTGCTAATCCGGAAAATCGGCATCAAAATCCTATAAAAAATGCTTATGATGCCTCTTTCCAAAGTATTTAATCCTTTTCAAATAGTTTTGTTGTCAAATATTACCAACTGTCCCAAATCTTTCAATGTTTTGACATCTGTATCCTCTGCATCCCTGGCACATGTACAGCTTTCAGATTATGCTTGTGACTTGTCAAGTATTAATTTCAAAATACGCCTTAGAAAAGAAGTSGTTTTCATTAAACCTCTGTAAAGACATGATTGCCAGAGTTTTGTTTCAAATGATAGCATTATGGCAACTAAGTCAAGAGCTGTGGCATCAACTTTTAAAGTAATAGATTTAAAATAACAACAACAAATATCTACTAATAATTTCTGTTGCAATAAGGTTTAGTTTATCAATGCTGTGAAGAAGTCCTAGAAACCTCTTGTTTTTGCAATAAAGGAGCATCACTAGAGAAATGTTGTTTATTATAGTCACAAAACCAGATCCCACGAGTAGCAGATGTTTGGAGAAAGCTGAAAAACTAAGTTAAGTTTTAATGAGAACTATTGTTCTGGTTAAATAATGCATACCTCCAGCTACAGAGATGTTACATTTAGAGATTCTAAAATCTTATGTTCCAGTCTTGAAAACAATGAAAATGTCTTTTTGTCACCAATTTAAGTAATGCTTGAGAACTAAGAATTTTAAGTGTCTTCCCTGAAGCAAGAAACACATTAACAATAACAAAGGCTTATTCCCTATTGTACCCTGTGAGCTGCATTTTGCAGCAATAGCTGTTTGAAAAGAACTAACCTCCAACAACMTGAATTGCTGAAATCTGGAAGTGAAGGGTGTTCTTTGGTACAGGAAAAATGCAAAGATCTAAGCATTCATAGAATTGCTACACAACGTGTACAGTCCAAATAGTAATCTTTCATATAGTATTTTATGTGTCATTTATGTGTCTTTTATTGACCTCATTTCCATTTGTACCTCATCTCCTAATCAACTCTTGCCTTTAGATTTCATGTGGATTATAAAATATGCCAGAAAAATGATTTCTGGAGAATTGATTTTGAAGTACAATCTTTGCTTAGAGTTCTGTGTGCAGTTAAAAGTCGTTATTAGAATMCTACAATATTTAGAGCTTCTTTCTTGAATAGACAAGGATGTCACTGTGCTCTGTTACACTGTATGTACTCATTTCCTTGGATTGCTCTGCTCTTTCCTTTGCTGTCTTCATTATCTATTGCAGAAGTCTTGATGGAAAAAAAAGSAGGATAATAAAGATCATCTTTCTGATTGCAGCTAATCATAAGCTAAAAATGCAGAACTTCTTAATTGTCTGGTAAAGCCAGTGACTCTTCAGGGACAGAGCAGTTAATTTCCTTTCTTTGTATTTTGTAAGCATATTGCTATTAATCATGRAGATCATAAGCTCACCATTCATGAAAATGTGCTAGTTAAGTAAATGCAGCTGACTTATGATACACCTCATAAGAAATCTTTGGAGAGCTACCTATTTTGCTTTGCCTGAGAAATTGTGGGCACACTCTGAATATGATGTTGAAATACAGTAAAGGCTTAGCTCCATCAGATCTACCTAGGGCCTGGAATAAACAGGAAGCCAATTTTTATTCCTCATAATGAGTTTTATTTATTAATTAAGCTATCTTAAAATCTRTTTTAACATATTGCTGGTGACTTTGTTGCTACTGAAACATGTCCTCGTTGCTGGTCATGGATGGAGTTAGTTAGCTCATGTCTGGATGTTTGATTCTGATCTAGAATGAGTACAAAGCATTTTGGCATTGGACTAGCACTGCAGGTAATGGGATTTTTTAATTAACCCCTCCAAACAACGGCCATTTGTGTGTACATGGACATAAGTCAGTTATGTAATGCAGCCCTTTGCAGATCTGAAGAAYCCTGATATCAGATTCAATAATCCAAGTCATAGACGTAACACTTTGCATGCCAATTATTTTTATGACCTTACATGCCTGCCTTAATACTTCCCTTTGCATTATTGTGCTCTGGATTAATTCGTCAGTGTAATGGTGTGACTGAAAAAGTCACAGAGGAGTACTGCAAGTGCTGAAGGTCTAGGCTGCAGCACAGCTCATAGTTTACGAGTACCTGTAAGAAAAGAAAGACAGAAAATGTGACAGATGAGACTTTTCCAAATGAAAATAAGAAACAAAGTAGTTTTTCCAGCACAGACCTTGACAATTTAATTGCTTTCAATCTGTTAACATTAAGATTTACTTGAGCATTTTGACCAACATCCAGCTCTCCTTCTCCCTGTGTAATTCTTCCTGTTCTCAAAATTAGCATTTGTATCTTAACTTTAATTAGTTTATTAATAAATAAACCACATTCAAGCTAGAAATTAGGCACCAGTCTACCTGTGAATGGCTACTAAATTAAAATAATTCCTTTGCTATAAAATATATGATTATGACAGTCCATTCATTAGTTACAGAAGAGAATATACCTCTGTAGCCAGAGGAAGATTTTTTTAAAAAAAATCATAATAACCATCTAATTGGTTGATGCAACCTTGCAATGCTCATTTTGTGCTGTGTCACATCTGGTACAGTCARCTTGGTGACACTGTGAACTGTTCTGGCTTCATTTGTTCAGCCARGAGGCCCTTGAGGTGAATTTGCCTGACACTCACAGGGAATTTCCTGAAGGCCAAGAAAAATTCCTTAGCAGTTAAAAAATCCARCTGACCAGAAAAAGCAGAGTGATATGGAAACTTACATGAGGTGAACTAAAACAGYGAAGGGGAAAAAGTGACCCCCACACTTCCTTTGGTCAGATCCTGCTGCTTGAAATGCTGGTGCAGAACTGGGAGTGCTCCACGTCAGTCTCTTGGGAGAAGGTCATGGCTTGAAATACCAGCTGGTGATTTCTGCCTGTTTGGGTGTAGTGACTGGTGTTTGCTGTGAAAAGGTCACATGAAATTTTAATCAGGACAGAAGGAAAGRCGTGGGGAACACCGTGCAGCCTGACAGGGAACCTGCCACGTTTTCCCTTGTGCCCCTGCGGAACAAGGGTGGCTTTAGCAGGGACATCCTCGTCCCTGGAAGCACCTGGGAGCCAGGAGGAGCAGCCTCTTGGTGGGAAATGTGCTTCCAGGACCCCCTGCTGGAGGAGGGACATGAGTGCTTATTCCCTTTGTCCTGTGGAAGGGTCCAGTTCATAGAAATGCTATTTCCTGGGCTAAAAAGCTGGGAAATGATCTTCTTAATTTCTTAAAAGACACGGGACTCTGATGCCTTCTGATTACTTTGTGAGACTGAAAAAGGAATGAAGCAGTTTCTTTAAAGTGGAGTAAAAAGCTCTGTTCAGGTAGAAAAGATGTCTTTCCACTTGGCCAGTCAAAGAAAACTTACCAAAAAAATGTTATTATGGTTGCTCCAAAAAGCATTTCTTTTGTATCTACACCCTGAATATTTTCTTTGCTTGATGGGGGTTTTAGTAAGGTTTTAATTTGTTTGTTTTGGGGTTTTCTTGGAAGTGCTGGAGGCTGACTTTTGATAAACTATTGCTGTTACTCCAGGACTGTGCCTCAAGTCTATAATGGGAGTAGTAGTGGACACATATTCTGCTCTTACCTACRGTAATAAAAGTGATGAAAGGTTTTGAGAATTCAGAGCTCCACCTTAGCTTAGCTTCCTTGAAAAAAACAGGTTTTCTAAACCCACTGACCCTGTTACTCTTAGTTTATGCAGTTTTCTGTCAGAATTTGTCCTCCTAGCTAAAATAGATCTATGTTGTGCAAGTCTTTCAAGTCTTTGTGGTGTATTTATTTATATATACATAACAAAGCTTTGGGAAAGAAAGAGAAAGGTGATATGACCAATTCTGACTTTTTTATTTTTGAAATTATTTCAATTATGGCCACATTTTTTTTTGTATTTGAAATTACTTTATGATCAAACAAAACCCCCCTACCCTATTCCTATGAAGTCCCTAAAAATCAACAGGAAGTTCCAAAAATCAGGATTGTTGACATAACCTTTTTCACTTTTATATCATATTGACATTAAATATTTACTAACTACATTTTGTGTTCACTGTACAGAAGTCAGTGGTGGTACCAGCTCCATTTTCAGTGATTTTCTCATGGCTGTACCTCACTGCACTGAAGGCTGTGCAARCCTTGATGTGCTGTGTCCAAAGGCAGTTCTGAGAGGCAACCAGTGGGAGTGTGAATGAACACTAAGCAGGTGGACTTGGCTAAGGAGGGTGGTTCATTTGTTCTCTTAATTGACTKGGGCAATGCATAGAAGGTCTGGGTTTAAAATACTCAGGACTGTGTTTGAAGACACAGAAATAAATGGGTGTATTGTCAATGGTAAACTCCATTTTCAAGGAAGATGTTAGTTCTGAAATGCCAGCTTTCAYTTTAAATCAAAGGTGTCTGGCTCTTTAAACTACTAGCACAGAATAACATGTTCTCTGTTAGAGAACTTTCTGTTACTCCTATGGAAAGGGAAGCTAGCTGTGTTACATCACACTAGAAAAATTCTTGAGATTATATAGCTTAAAATAATTTCTATCCATAGGGCTTTGAGGAAGAAAGAATAACAAGATATCACTAAAAAGAAGGGGGAAAGAAGGGAAGGTTACTAAGACTGAAAAATTAGTACTTAAAAGCATGAGATGACTRAAAAAGGCAAGATTTTAAAGAATTAAGGCTCTGTTACTGTTTTGATACAGTTATGATAGTTAAAGTATTTGTTACAATTGCTTGTTCAAATAGATGCAAAATAAAGGGAAAATTTTTTATTTAATTAAAAAAACTTGAATTCTTTCCCAAAGAATTATTGATGCAAAGCCTCAAGGGCTCAATGTACTGTGAAAACTGAGGTGTCAGCTTGCGTCTGGATCTGCTACTGGAAGTTTTTCCATTGTCAATGCAGCATTAAAGAGCATTTTAACTTGTTAGTTTTGTGAAGCTGGTGTTTATGCAACTGTATGACATAGATTGCTTTCTTTACTGCTGAATTTTAGTTTTCCCAATGAGAGCATGGAGAATGCCAGAGAAAATGCAGTGCTGCCAAAACCCAGTTCAGGATCACAAAGAATATTTTGTTATGTAGAGGAGGTTTTTTTTTTTTGATCTCTGATRCTTTAGTGTTTGCTTTGGGGAGAGAGGGAGTGAACTCTACAATCTATTTTTTTTCCATCTGATCAGTATTGCAATGTATCCTAAACTTTGGTTGAGTTGGGAAATGACGACAAGACAGTGGCTTAGGTTATGCTTTTGCTTTTTACTTGCATTTGGCCTAAGCTAATTCAGATGTTTGGATGCAGTTGACAGTGACCCAGACGATGTGGTGAAGACACACTGATGGTGATAAGTCCTGGCACTCTCTTGTTTATGAGATCTGATGAGGTAGCAGCATGGATTCCTATTGCTGCACAATGCAGAAGATACACTATATTAATCAAACTGAAGTTTACAGGTCTTGAGTTGTTCACTTTAAATTTGACCATTTTTTTAAAAAGCAAAAGGTAAATATTGCTGTGATCTGTCTCCAAGATTTATTAATACCAAATCCAGCAATTTTTACCTTTATGAGAAGTTGCAATTCAACTGTGACATCCTTCATAGCAAAAATGATATTCCAGACATCATAAATGACATTTCCCTTTGAGCAAGCCTGCAGATGAAGAAGCACCAATACCTGTTCAGAAGCTGATTTAGAGTTAACAGGGGGACAATTTTACTATGCTACAGTACATAAACATCCCGCACTGACGACGTTTTATAGCTGGTCACAGTGCTGATAAATATATTTTATGGAATATCTGCTTGTAATGTGCAGATTGAGACAGAGGAATTCTCCATTTCRTTTTGGTTTATTTTACTTTGTCATTTTAATAGCATTTAGARTAAGTCTGGTAGGCCATTAAAAACTAGCAGATATACCTAGTGCTTAGTTACACAAATGTAAATTACAGTTTGCTGTCTTTGGTAAAGTTATTCCACACTTATAGAACAATTTGCAGATTGTAGATATGCCTTGAGGCATTACAAAGATGTGAAATTAGAGCAAATGAAATAAGCCTCAAACCTTTCCTGCAAATTATAACTTTTTTCTATTATTTAAAAAAATCCAACAACAACTAAGCATTTAAAAGCCAAAATAAAACCACCACAAAACAACAGCAAAATAAAACCYTACCCATGATGCTTTTATTTCCACTATACTTTTACAGCCTGAAATAACAAAAGTATCTTCTGATTAAAAGCCAAATATAATTTTTGCTTTAGGCTGTTTGTATCTAGAGGATCTGTTGCTGATATTGAAATAGGGGATCAGTGCCTGGAGAAGGCTGGCTTCCTAAATTTTCAATTCTTTAACTGATCATTCTATATTAAAATGTCATAAACCTTGTGATCCTTCATGAATAATTTTAGACATGTTTTCCCATGAACATCAGAACAGGGAAATGTGGGACTATTTATGAAACTCTAATCCTCCTCTTGAAGGCTGTGTGAGAAGTCAGGTGAGCCCTATTTTTTATCTTTTGTTTTGTTTTGTCGTTTACACCTTATTACTTCAAGAAGCTGTGAATTAAAATTCCTGGATATTATTCTGCAGCACTACCAGGGTACCAAGGGCAGCTTCAAATCTGCCTAAATCCTGCAAGATCTCCCTGGGCTCAGAGGGTTTTGCCAGCATGCCCTGGAAGAGCCAGGATGAGATTTGGGTGTGAAGCTTTTTCCAATCTGCCTTCTGAAGAGGGCAGGAAAGGAGACTAGAGATTGTGATTTCCTATTGTTGCTTATAGACTTTTCAGCACAAAGCACCTTCTTAACAGCTGGCTTAATTTGTTTAAGGGTCCTTCAGGCTGTGGGAGGTACAGTCCTGTTCACAGGTTCGGTATGTGGTTTGATATTGCAACTTCTGGAGGAGCAGAAATAGATTTGCAGATACCTGCTCTGCTTCCTATGGGGCTCTGGCTAGGACTGGGCTGAAGGCAAATACCCTGCAGATATTCACTGGTGTCAGCAGGAAGCTGTTTGACTGGCCTCAGAACTGCCCTATCCAAAATGTGTGGTTTCCTTCTTCTAGACTGTCCACGTTGAGCTTTGCTGCTCCTGTAGCTGTCCTACAGGAGACTGAAACCTACTATGGTGGGGATTTTCAGTGACTGCTTACATATTTTCAAGGAATGATGAGGCTTGGAAAGGGCTGTCCCAGGAGCCACAGGGTCAGCAGCTGGGTTCCCTCATTGTTTTSATGTCATGCCACGACAGCCAAGTTTTTGTACTGCAAGGGAGCCATCCTGGCTGAGAAACACCTTAGTCAATCTAGAAGAAAAATCCCACTRTGATACTCGTTGTCTTGATTCTCCTCTCACAATGCATAGTCATGAAGCTAGTAGAGGTTATAATGAAGCYTGCAATTTTAGCTGTTAGCACTGAATTTATAGAATTTGTTTTACCTACGCACACGTCAGTTTTCCTCAAGAGAGAGGCAGCACAGGTGATGTATGTGCAGAGGTTTCAAAGAAACAGAAAAAAAAAATAAAAAGGAAGAACTTAATGTTAGCTATCCTGCATCTGTGCTACAAGCCAAAAYGTATGTTTCTTCCTTTGAAATAAACCCATTTTGCATTAACATTTTTCTGTCTCTTTTGTGCATGTCTCTTTAGCCTCATAGTCTAATCTCATATGTTTAAACAAGATTCAGAATGTACCAAAAAGGTTAAAATATATTGATATGAGTTCATGAATGTGAACCACCCCAGGGTCTCTTACACTGCTGTAAGAGGGTAGTGAGGTGGGGGCATGTGAATTACTCATACTCAGATGAGTGCTGTTGTTTTATTGTGCCAGCATGAGACCACATAAGCTGGAAATAAGTCTTTGCTGATTACAGAGCAAGGATTCAAGAGGCACATCTGAGATATCTGGCTTTGGCATTGGCCCTCCAGAGCCCTTAAAGGTGAGCTTGAAGAATGTCAGATTTTTAAAAAAACTGGAGACTAAAAGCAAAAGCTGGAGCCTTTGCCTTGTTACTGCACCAAAGAGTTGGTTTTTTTACCCTCATGGACATGTCTTTGCTGTGGTGATGATTTTGCAGACCTGAGTGKTAACAGGGTCTCTGTGTTGGCAAACACACAGAGGAGCTGTGCCCTTCTGAACAGTGCTATCACCAGTTTTGCCTTTTTCTGCTGTGCAGTATTTATGTGAATGCCTTGCACAGGCATTTTGTTTTCTTCTCAAGAARAGCTGAGCCATACAGATTTCCTCACCATAAATTGTGGGAGTTGTCCATCCTTTTATCAATAGTGGAAGAACTATGAGCAGACAATGAGGGTCTACAAACATTTTCCCTTCTTGCAGACAGAATGGGCAAGCACTCCARCTAGAGCTGTTACCTGAGCCAAGCAGTTAAAAGCACCATTAATTTTCAGGTCAGATAATCCTGAGTTTTGGTACRGAAGAGGTCAGGAACAATGGCTGTGCAAGGGCCTGGATTACCAATAATGTGAATACAAATATTAGTCAGCAATACCATAAGGGCAGAGCGGTGCTTTAAGTGCCAAAAAGGCTAACAACCTGACAGAGACATTGCTAGTTTTGTACTGGGATAAAATKTGTATTGATTCGTAATTCAGAAGTTCTGTCACACTAATCATGCTTTTTKTGTAGCACAAATATTAGACATGAAACAGAGTCCTCATCAAGGTAAAAAAAAGTCTTTGTAACTGGGGATTCTTCTACTGATTCAAAATTCATACTACTGCATTTAACCCTGCTGAGGGTAAGGAACTGGAGTTACTGTTATTTCTTGATATCTCTGTTGCTTAAGGTATGACAATGACTGCAGCACCTACTCTTGCTGGTTATCTGGCTCTGTCATGCTTCCCTTATAGTTTTTCCTTCTTTTGAGATGCTTGCARAAATTTTTGAAAAGAACCATCTGTTCAGCTCTGAATGCTTAAATCTCTGTAATAGTGTTTCTATTAGACATCTCGTATCCAGTATAATCTCTGTATTCAAGCAGAAACAAACATTAAATCATCAGACAAGAATAAAATCACTTGGTTTATTTTCTTCAGTGGTCAATTATACACAGATAATGATAGGGGGAAGCAAAAAAATATTAAGATATACATGTGTAAGCACAGTTAAAGCTATGGCATTTGAGAATCGTTRTGGTAGATGTGAAGACTTGGTCTGAAGAAACTCTTTTAATGGCTCTTACAAATCAGGCATTGTATTTCAAAAATGTTCCTTTTAACAGAGCTGCTCCTTCACTGCAGGCTTTTCTACTAGAAATATTCTATAGTTGCTGTGTAATGATGCAATAAATTCACCCAGAAGCTTGTTACAGTTAATAACCTGTAAAGGGCAAAGGTATTTGGACAATGAACATGAAATTAGACCTGTATCATTCACTAACAGTGTAAGTTATTTCTTCCTTTGTCCTTCAAAGAAATGTCATTTTGCGGAAAAAATGGAGGTCAGCTTATTTCCTACATGTTTAATTTTTTACAGCCAGTGACTTCTTAGTAAATAAATAATATGCCTTGCTCAGAAGACAAGCATCACTTCTGAAAAATTATCAAAGACATTAGAATACAATGCTAATGTATTTCATGCTTCAAAAGCTACAGCTGCCAGAAATTCATAGCAATCAATCAACATTTTTCTTCTGCTGTTTTTTGTGTATTAGCAACACATYGGTAATAATTCTGACCCTGGCTGTCCCCACTCTTTCAGATAAATGTACTGGTTATATTGATTCACTTAATATTCCTCTGTGGCTATTTCAAAAGCAGGTACCATTTCAGAAGACAAGCAGACGTCTCTTTCCCTTTCTCTGCAGAACACTTAATTTTTTTTTTTTTCAGACAATTTAACACGTTTCTTTGTGTTTGAATAGAATTACCTTTTCTACTACTGTGATCTGCAAATTAGAAAACTGAACAATAGAACTGCAACAGAGGAAGGTTTCGTCTTTCATAGCCCGTCAAGTCATTCTTCCATTCTTTAACAAAGTCTGGTGATCACAGAGCAAGCCCCAGTGTAAAGTGTTCTCTAAAAGAGAACTATCCAAGTGGTGATGGCTTTGAACCGAAGGGGGGTGGATATTGATCCTCTCTTAGGAAGAAATTCTTCCCTGTGAGGGTGCTGAGGCCTTGGCACAGGTTGTTCAGAGAAGCTGTGGATGCCCCATCCCCGGAAATATTCAAGGCCAGGTTGGATGGGGCTCTGAGCAACGTGGACAAATGGAAACTGTCCCTGCCCATGGCAGAGGGTTGGAATCTTCTAATCCAAACCAGCCTATAAAGCTGCCTCCATCTATTAGAACAAATKGTTGTACAGCTGAGGTCAGAAACATCTTTTGTAAATTCTTGCATATAGACTGAATTATTTCAAGCCCTGAAATACTCAAGATGCAGGTCAAGGCTTATGCTGCAGGCAGGAGAACTTGTACTGAAGGAATCTGCATTATGTGCTGTCTTCATTTAAAAGCCTTCACTTTCCAATCCTGTCTCTCTCGCTTGACCTTCACCCAGAATAGACTGTAATAAAAACTATTTTTATAAGTGACAAAAAGGAAGCACAGGCACTGCAGCTATAACAATGTAAGATTACCTGTGGATTTATGAGTAGGGGATGTTGCTGCTTTGGTTATAGTAATGAATCTCACTTGTGCTAATAAGCAGTATTGTCTCTGCCCTGTCAATGCCGGGGCAAAGTCGTGATGCTCTCMCTCAGAGCTGGTATTGCACCGTGGCAACGAGCTCTGGTTTCTGTCTTTCACATTGCATAAGAAAGGAATCTATCATGAAGAGAAAATGGAAATTACAAAATGCCTATTCATAACTTTGCCTTTTTTTTTTTCCTGCTTTAAATTACTGCATCTAGAAGTCATTTCAAAATTAGTTTCTCAGAAAATGAGCTCTCATCTCTCACAGTAAAGGAAAGCAATGAAGGCCTTGTTATCCAGAGAGCCAAGGAATAACAGACTGAATAAATATTCCCACTCACATGAGGGGGAAGGGAGGGGGAAATGGGCTACATAACGCTCTTTTCTTGTATCTTCTTTTGTTTCATGTGAAATTTTGGCTGAGAGGGGCCCTGATACCTTCAGCTTATGAAACAAAATGAGAGGAATGGAGGACTATGGGGATGAGGCAGTAATACCTCTCCTATTGGTTTTATGCTTGTGCAATGAAGGTGTACTAATAAGGAAAAATTGTGTCTRGGGAAATTAAAATAGCCTGTTGCAAGTTGAAACTAGGTTGTTAAAATTATGTTCTGAAATGTAATATTATTTATGTGATCTTATATGATCTCCTAATTTTGTGGTTATTGCAGTAGTAATTTCAGGCAACACATACTTGTATGTTTGTAGATTTTAAAAGTACTTCAGAGCTTTTAACAGCTGACTGCTTTTGTGAGATGCAATTTTGAAAGTTGGCTTGTGATACAGACGTGACTGAAAGTTTAGAGTTTTTTCTGATACTGCAGAAGAGAGGAAAAAAGCTAGTTCACAGTGCTTTAGTACTGCAGTAGTAAAAGCAGTGGAGTCATTTTTATTTTTACATAAAAKCAGAGGATATCAATTTGAACGCTTTAAATAGGTGTATATCTGTATGCATGTTTAACAACTTTCCTATAAAACCAAAGAAAAAGCCAGTATCCAAAACATTTACTTTCAGTTTTAGGCTACCTTGGGACTTCATTTGCTGAAACACAAGAATTGTATTTTAGTTAGATATGTTGGGTATATGCCCAGAGATGTGTTCAGCAGGTTTTTCTTCATATGCCTGCTTCTTTAGGTATTAATAGCGTTTTCCAGAAAGATATTTAAACTTCCTTTTACGCAGAGCTTGGTGAATAATTTAATACCAATTTACTACAGTGTTGCTGTCTGTGATGGTTAGTGAGTGATGCACCAGCTGTGCACTCAGGAAATGTGAGAAGTCTCTATGTGCTCTGAGAAATGAGGAATGAGCTGTTTGTTTGCTTATGAAAGAACAACTTCATGGTTAAAGGTAATGGAAATAAATCCCCTTAACTGTTGTATTCTGATAGTTAACTACAATTAGAAAAGAACCCYAAACCACTACCAATGAAAGCCACAACAGATTAAGTTAATATAAAACTGAGTACAGAGGAGTTCCTGACTTCCATTTCGTAACTGCCTTGAAGATCATGCTTCTTCAGGGATAAGGTAYATAAACAGCCATGTTCATTAATCTTTACAAAGTGTTAAGAAAAGCAGGAGGAAACAAAAGAAAGGCTGATTTTTTTACTTTTCTTTCAGGCACAGTTTTTACTGTACCTGAAAGAAAAGAGCACACTTTATTAAATACTTGGGAAACTGCAGAGTCCCATTGTCCGTAATAATGAAAGAGATTCTGCTTCCTTTCTGCATACAAGATGATGAAATAGAAGTTACCTTGTTTTGTAACATCAGCTTCTAAGGGTAAAGGGTTAGCAAAATACAAGATGTAAGGATGATTTCAAAGGATATATTGATCTTTTATTTATAAAAAAGTAGAATATTTAGAATTCATGTAAATTACTAGTGCTCTCTCTGAGATTGTAGTCGTGTCTGTATGCAGGATATGTAAAGTTGAAGGCAAATAATTTTTCCAAGGCTTTTCCCTCTTTGAATTTGTGAGTTTCTGGCAGATGTGCCTTCCTCAGGACTAGAGTTGAACAATAGCACTTAAAAATCTACCAGTCTCCAGTCAGTCTTCAGTGACCTTGGAAGTCATAGCCCTTTATAAAAGGTGAGAGCTCTGAATTGCTAAAATGTTTGGGGACTAGGAGTAGCTGAGCAGTTGAGTACACCAACCTGCCTTAAGCTTGTTTATTCTATCTTAAATTGTAGAGCAAAAGCCTTTTGCTTATCTGGACATTCATAATGCATGAATGGGTCTGCAATGGATCAGTTGTTCAATGAAAAGAAAAGCAGTATTTGATGTGGGTCTCTCGCTCCTTTTTAATTTTTATTTCTTTATCTCTGTAAGGTTTCTTGGGGTAGGGAGAAGTAATTTTCTAATGATCAATTGTGTCTTCATGTTAGTAACAGAAAAGCAGCCATAGATTCTTCTTGTGTGTTACAGATAGGAAAGCTGTGATAGGAGCAAAGAGAATTCTTTCATCTGAGTGCTGGTAAGACTTTCAGCTATGGGACTGCTAATTCCAGTACTGCACTTTAAGAAAGGCTGTGAGCCAGAGACAGCAAGGGAGATGTAGAAATAATGTCAGGTTTGAAAATCTGATTTGAAAATTTAAAAGCAGAATACTTAACCTAATAAAGAAGGTCAAGAACCTTCAGAATGTTGGCTGGGACAGTGATCCATGATGTACAGCAGCAAGTCTGGCCAAGGGTCCATGCACTTGCACAGATTGCAGCAATCAGTACCCTGGTTGTGAAGCTTTTGGTCTCAGGGCTAGGCTATGCTGTACTTTGGAAGGACTGGTTGTGCCACTTCCGTTATCCATAGTGAAGTTTGGACTGCCTGTCCCAGACATGAGTGGAATTTTCTGTCTAGAGGGATAATCTATCAGACAGGAAAGTCTGGGTTATCCATCACACATGGTTTAACAAAGCAGGTAGAAAAGCATGCGTCAAACGTCTCAATGTCTGATGCGTTTTGAGATGTGAGATGGACCAGATGATTTCGCAGGATGCTGTGTAGCTTTTCTATTATTTATAAATGCTAGATATATTTTTCAGAGTCCTTTAAGCCCAAGGTTGTTCATATTTACAGCAGTGTTGAGGTCTTGGTATAGCTGGTTTGCATTTTCTCTCATGGACTGTCTTGTACGGTTCAGATTTTCTGTCTGAAAACAATCTTCAAGAGAAACTTAGTGACTGCCAATGTGGTTTAAAAGAAAACAGAGTAAGCCTACAGCAGGGAAGAATATGGAAAAAAAAAAATTCAGTATTAGGAGTAGTGCTTATAGGTCTATTGGTGGATTTTTATATATTTCAGAGTGATTACATCAAAACTTCTGGGGTTTATTTTTAATGATGCATTTTTTTATCTCTTTGCAAAAACATTAGTAGCATTCTTCTTTGCTCTTTCTTCTTTTTACTTGCTTCTTAGCTTGGCAGGTTGTTTTTTTTCCACTAATTGGAAGAAATAGAATAAAGTGGAAAGATAACCAAAGAGGAGGTGAAGAAAGATAAGATAAAAGTAAAAGAGATAATGCAGTTGTGAATTAAAAAAAAAAAAGCCCATCTAATAAAAATAAAGGCACTCAGACGAAATGTGACAAAGGACAGAGAACAAAGACAGACATATTATCAAGTAGAAGAGATGCAGTCTGTAATTCTTGGTTGATTCTGCACCCTTTCATTCTTTTCATATGGTGACAGAGAAGCAATATAAGGTTTTAAATAAAAAGTGCACCTCTCATAGAGTGCCTGCGCTTTTATCTACGAAGCAAATGTACAGAAACCTTCCAGTCCCCCTGGGAAGGTGCATAACTGCTTTGCCTTCAGAGCACACCAGGGTGAAACTATTTGATAGCCCTTGTTCCATGGGAAACAGTGTGGACAGAGCTGGATTGGCCATGCTGGTGGGGAAGGTGGATTCAGAAGATTTGCCCCAAAAATCTTCCTTGAATCCTATGTTGTAGGAGCATCCATTGATGGCAGGGAGAGGGAACTCTGGAGACCAGGGAAGCTCTTGGAACACGTGGTTTTATTGCATAGGTCATGGGTGAGAGAGCCTTGCCTTCAGCCACCAGCCTTGGCTGAAGGGGTGTCCACAGGAGAGAGGGCTAGCTCCTTGTTACAATGCATTATATCTCCTTTTGTGTTGAATATTCTAATTTATAGTGACCAACCCGAGCGAGATACAAAACCTACAGACTTTGCATACAGCCTATGAGAACTGCCATATTACCATAGCACTCTGTATTCTAAACCTTAAAGGCTACTTATCTGCCTTTTCCCTGATACCTTGGTGGGGCTCCTTGCTTGGGTCCCTTGGTGTCCCTTGGTTTGCTATTGCTAAACCCATCTCCAGATAATCACCGTCTTCCTGSCTGCCATGCCTACATCTCAAAGCTCGCTTTMATTTCTAGTTCACTCACAGACTTTATATTTTCAGAATGTCTTGCCCAGCAATCATATTTGCAAGCTTTTCCTGTCTCATCTTTCCCAACACCGTGTTGCCATGGTTGGGGAGATTTCAGCAGTAGCTGGATTCTACCTGCATGGTCAGGAGACCTCTTCCCCTGGTTATGGGCCATTCTTTCCTCGGGGGCCCAGTTGGCTGGGGATAACATATCCTGAGGTCAAGGCTGGKGCTGATCTTTCTGGTTAACTGTTTGGAGGGTGTATAGAAGTGAATTTCTTTCCTGGTGCAGCCCCCCTTCTATCTGCCCTGGACAGGTTGGGTCGTGGGGTTTGGGTTTTTTTTTTTTGGATGAGACATTGATTTTTTGTTGTATTCTTGGTGGTCTTTGATTAAATGAGCTGCTAACTATGCAAAGATTTGTTTGCCTTGCTCTCCTGAAATAATTCATTTCAATTCTTGTAGTAAGAACCTCAGTGGTTACTGTTTTGAAGTTGCATAAGTTAAGTTAAACCTACTTGCAGCCTGATAATTTAAGAAGTGAAGGAACTTTTAATTCTCTTCAAACAGCCTTGGACAACCAACCAAATAAAACCCAACCCCATTCCTTTACACAAGCAAAGTCCTTACAGCGAAGAAACAAAATTTTATTGCTACAGTATGCCATTAATATTTAAGTTTGCGAGCAATCCTTTCAGTCTGGGTAGTTTTGACACAATTTCAAGTGTAAACAAGATATAAAAGGAATAAAGGGGCTGCCAGCTTGCTCAGAGGGCAGTTCTTCCAGCTCTTGTGTACACTGGTGACACCTTGCTAGGGCTGCCATCTGCTCGACAGGAGAACACAGCTCTAAGGGTGGTCTTTCAGAAAATGTCCTTCTTGGAAGAAAAGCACAAAATACAGAGATATTTCACCCCCATTGCCTTTATTATGTCAGTATGACTGATATTATGATATGTAACTATATTGCAATTTAATAATATAGTACCAGTCACACAGGATTATACAGATTATTTTATAAAGTATTAATATTATCTCTGTTGCTTTCTTCTGCTCTTTTGTCTTGTTAATTTCTCCTCTCTTTTCCACACTTCTCATAACAACTGGATAAACAAAAATTAGGTAAATTTTTACTCTTTTTTGTCTCATTTTATCCCATGATGGCCCACATCTGTTTTTTCTTAGGCCRCATCTAATAGTGGGATCTCAAATGTGCATTGTTTCAGTGAGATGTGTGCAACACTTGRTACGTGTGTTTTAAAACAATACATCTGTTGGGAGCATACCCTGTCTCTGAAGCTGAGGTGTAAAGTGGCTCTGGCTTTTCCACACAGCTGGAAGAGCTAAATCTCACTTTCAGCTGCTGGATCTTGATTTGAAACTAATTATGTTTTCTTTCTTATAAAAATGAAAGAAAGGAAAAAAAGAAAAAGGCAAAGCCCCCAAACCACACTGAGCTTTAATGCCTCCCCCCAGGTTGTACAGAAACAGTTGGATTGAGGCAGTTCCAGGCATGCCCATATTATTATAATAATGTTGATTCTGTTTTGATTTTTAAAGCAAACAGAAAACTTAGGAACTGTAATCTTTTTCTTCAGGAATCATTTTTCCTAATTTTCTCCACTGATTGATGAAATTAGTATAKTTCTCTTCACACGCTACTAGTCCATGTAACTTGTCCCCAGTTAACATGGCCTCTAGGCTGTATTCCTTACACTAATATGCTTTTCATGAATGAAGCAGACTTTTGTGCTAACATATAAGCCTTTGAATTCCACAGTAGTTTTGCTTTACAAGCTTATGAGTGGTGAAATGATTTTTTTTTCTCAGCCAGAATGTTCCTAAATTCTCCAGTCATTCGGAAGAAAGGGGAACAATTTCTTGGAGGGGAGCTAAAATGAGTCAAGCAATTGAAATAGTTGTGATTTACTGCTCTAATGTCAATCTTACCCATTTCCACCATGAAATTTTTGTCTTAATTATAGGTCTTCATAAAGCTAATAGCTTGCCACTGGTTGTGCAGCAGCTTTATTTGCCTGCAAGTGTATTTAAGGCTAAAATTTGACACAGCRGACTCACACCCAGTTAAAACAGTATACAGAAGTGAGCTTGCCCTGTTCAAGTCTTTCCTGTAATGAAGCATTTGACAGGAGCTCCAAAGGGGTTGCACCTACAGGCRTTAAGAGGAAGTTTAGAAAAGAAACTGATACTAATTAACTACCTAAATTTCCTTAGAGAGGAATAAAATTTTAACCTTTCTAACCTGTGCATACAGAGCTTGCCTTATCTCCTTAGCCACTAGCTATGTGAATAAAGACTTATTTTGAGAAAGAACTTTTAAAAAACTTTTATATTTATCTGAGAATACCAAAACTAAATTATAGCAGTCTAAATCTTGAAGGTGTGAAATACAATTTAGTCTTGAGTGACTCTCTTTGTAAGGTAGATTGTATTATTTGAATATGTCCAAAATATCTGGACATACATTTAAAGTGCTCTGCTGTCAAAAACCAGGGAATTATGGGAAAAAATTGTCTTTAAAAAAGCACTTATGGCATTTTCTCAACTGCAGTGCCATCTGATGAAATTTTAAATATAGATTAATTAGTACAAACATAAAGACAAAAGTAAGAGGAAATAATCAACAYGAAGAAATGTATATCTGTGCTCTGTGCTAGTAATAAAAATAATTTTGAGTGTAACATTGCGTTTTATGTGCCATCTGAACCATCTCACTGTATTTATATGCCTGTAATTTAGCCTAACTTGTATTTTCTGCATTCATTAATATGAAAAGAACCCAGTGAATGAGTATCTATTATATGCGAGATCTATGGCCTGGGGACAATTTTATTTTACTCATAAATTTTAATATCCATAGTCTACTACAGTAAAAATAATGAGCCTGTAGTGGTTTTGTCCATCATTACAGAGAACTTTTTAAAAGCTGTAAAAAGGAATTGTGACCGATTGAAATTGACCCATGAATCTGAAACTAGTCTTTTCTCTTTTTCCCCTCCCTCATTTTGTCAAATGTAAAACAGCCTTTGGCTGGTGTCAGCTTATATCTGGCAGCCGGAATGATTTTGTTTTTTTCCATTATGCATAATTTCTCAATAGTTTGTTATAAAAAGGGCTGCACTRTTTTTTCCCCTTGAGCAGAAAAGTATGGTTTTGGTTTTGCTCTTAAATGAAATATTGGAATTTTTAACTTATCTTGGATAAAGTATTCTATTCAATTTAAAAAAATCACATTTTGAGAATCGTTAGCAATTAGAGTGATTCTTGATGGACTTTGGTGCATTATTTTTTTGCCAAATCATCTTAGACATCTTTAAAAATCTAAATCATAATTTTCTAATGATCACTATGTGTAGAAGCTAATTATGACTTTAAGGTGTATCCAGTCCACATCAGTCCATCTATGTAAGATTCACTGGGAGTTTGCAACCACAAAAACTCATTAGTTCAGGCCCTGTTGAGTCTGCAGGATCATCTGCTGGTATTCTGTGAATGTGTTCAACACCAGACAAACACAGGCAGGGAAAGCTGCCTCCCCAAGGGGGAGATGTGTGCTGGTCTGGATGACACCAATCCATGAGTTCAGTTATCAGACCCATAAAAATAGTGTTTATATCAATGGAAACGTGGCTCCCCAGTTTTAAAACTATTTTCATGTTCTATTTCACGTTTTCTGAAAAAATTCAGGCTSTAATGCTTAGGATGTGAATGCAAATGCTTAATTGCACAAGTCATTAATGGTTTGTACTTGTACTTTTCACAATGTACTTTAAAAAAGAGGATTTGATAGTAGAAGGTAGATCAGGAAAAGTACTTTCAGACTTTTTCAAAATTAAATGTGAACTTTCTTATAAATGGCATAGGATAAATCCCTACATTATAGGTTATGTAAGTTTACCTTGCAGAAGGATTATATTTAGCCTGCTAAAAAARCTCCCCTAATAATTCACAAATCTTGCTTTACTATTTTATATAGACTTGCAAGATTAATGTTGCCTTCCAACCTAAATTTTGATCTCTGGAATTGTATATGATTCTGGGTTTTTTGTTGTATTGAAGTCAAAGTATTAATTTCTTCTGCCATGTCATGAGACATCTGTCTGAGAGATGAGGATAATCCAGAAAATCACATGAAGCTCTGTCAGTGYATCTCAGATATTTTTGTCCTTAAAGTTTGGCCCTGTCTTCTTTCTTCCTAGTCTGCTTTTTAAAGTCATTGCAATGCTTTCTGTTCTTTGCACAACATATGAAAATCAAAGAGGAAGGGTAGAGAGACTTCAGACCGGGTCCTGCTGAGACCATGCCCACAAACACACTCCCTTCCCGGGCTTCCTCAGGCAATTACCCTTCATTGCAACAAATTATTTTCTAATAATACAGTATATTTACAGTCAAGTTTGCTTTTTCATTCAGATTATGGCAGATTTTTTCATCTCACTGTACCTGCTCTGACCTTGCTGTTACCTTTTCTGATTTCCAGATTCACAATGGCAGTCAAACTCTGTCCCACAGATGTTSCACCCGTTGTTCTGGCTCTCAGTGCCAGAGGTTTCCTCCTTGTGTTTCCCAGAGCCCTTTAACAGTGGGAGCAGTCTTGCACCAGTGGGCAGCAGGCTGCTGAGGGCCTGGRACAGGGAACACTTCACAGTGTCACACTTTCAAAGTTTGCTCCTAAGCCTTGTGCTTGTATTTGGAACAAAGACATTGTTCCGGCAGCGTCTCAGATTTTGATGTGTCTGCACTTTCCTCACCCATCTGTGCAGCACTTCTCACCCTAATTGACATGTTCCTTCCTGGTCACCTACTGCTGCTGCTTTTTGTCACAGCTCACACAACCAGCAGCTGCTGGTGCTCTGCTTTGTTCACAGTTTTTGTCAAGGTCACTTTTTGTGGACAGGCATTCCTGCATCTGCTCTGTCAGTGCCCCCAGTTTGGTGCTCTGACACCTCTTTTCTGTCTTGTTTCATCAACAGTTTCKTTTCTGTGGAAGGAGAATAATGATCAGAGTTCTGCTATAATAAGTGTTGGATCTAGCTCTGTAAGCATCACTCAGGATTGAAAAAAACCAATTATCTCTTTATGAGTGACAAGGGCCACTGGTTTAGCATTTGTAATTATTAATTTTAATAACTGAGATGATTAGTTAATGTTATATGGGTCACATTGTGTGGTAWATTACATTAAATTGCAAAAAATTCRTAACTGACATATGATCCCCAAATGATACTAAGTTATTCTGTTTGCAAACCCTTCCCTCCCTCTTAGATACTTCTAATTTTTCGAAAATATCACCACAATTTTCTTAATTCTCATTTTCCACTTGAAAGCAGCTCATGATTCTGATATTATTTTGTTTTCTTCCGACATCTGTTTTTTGAAGGGAATTTTAATTTGGGTCAAATTATTAAACTTTATTATGTATTAAAATCATTAATTTGAAGTTTGAGGTTTAAATTGGTAGTCAATTTTCTTTGATTTCTATCATCTCTGCACTTTCACTTTTAATAAAACTTCCCTTGTCAGTGGAGATGCTTAAGTTTAAAATAAACCTCCCTCAATTACATAACAAAACTGAATAAGATTATTGTACTCTATCAAAACATGATCTTAAATTTGATTTTTTAGCGTTTCTTTTTTTACGAGGGGAGGGCAGTATACTTTATACTTGCAGATAGAGTCAAACTAAAACACTAAAGATTTTGATTTCTAAAGCCTGAGCTCAAACCTGTCAAAAATACTACAATTTTTAAAGAAAAATTCTGAAAATTAAAAAGATTTATTTTTATAAACTCCATGAGTATTTTTTTCAGCAAATTGATTTTTTAAATGAGTAATATTAATAGTCAAAAAGCTGCTAAGTTCTCAGCTGAGGTTCGCAGGGGTGCTTTTTAAGGTGAGTCTTTCTTCCACTTAAGCTTCCTAATTGGCCATTTAGTGGGTGCAATGATGTTTATGGGACATTGATTTATGCTATTTCATCATTGAGGGTGGAATAAAACCAACCCAGAACAAAGCAGAAAAAATCCAGTTCTGTTGGCGGAAGGTGAGCAACAATAAATGCACGAGTGTTTGGGTTGGAATAGTGCAGACCACTGCAGCAGTCAGTGTCAGGCAGTTCATGCTCTATATTCTCTCYAGAACAATCTGTTATTTCTTACAGCTGCTGGAGCTATTGCAAATTTTGTCTYTCATGTCCTGTGAAAAATCTTTAAACTGGGTATTACAAAAGCTGCAGATGGATGTCAATAAATAGCATTCATTGTAGGGAATCTTTGTTAAAGGTGTTATTTCTGTTTTCATRCTACAACACTTTAGCTCCTGGTTACAATGTTAGTTCCTAGGGAATGATAGGGGGTGCTGCGCAGAAGGATACAGGGGAGTTAAGCTGAAGAGGAATTCAATCAAATTTTTCTCTTAATCCTGTTCCTCACAATTCTGAGAATCAGAATCTGACAATCTAATTCTGAGAATCAGAATCTTTCCTCTGAGAAAGAGAATGTGGCCAGGTACTGCTGCTTTCTGACACCCTGCACTTTTCTGGGGGAAGAAACCAGGGCCTATGGGCAGCATCTGGCAGAATAATTGATGGCTGAAGAAATAATATTCTTCTGTTCACCATGTGTTCCTTCTCTCTGCCTCCTTTAGGCAAGGGAAATACTGGAGTGGATTTTGAAGTTTGTGACCAGTGGCTTGTGAGCCTTAGCTTGGAGAGAAAGGGCTRAAGAGGCCCCCAGCTCTGTGCATTTTGGGGTAGGAGTTTGTGCTCCCTGTGGCTCAGGGGTGATGAAAGGACTGCCATGCAAGTCCCAGCCTTGGGATAATTCCCTGGCAGGCCCTGGGACTTGCTCACTTCCATAGTTTTGCAGATCTTCATTTTGGTGCAGTGGTTTTTGTGGT
Source organism: Mixornis gularis (assembly GCA_003546035.1). Lineage (NCBI taxonomy): Eukaryota > Metazoa > Chordata > Aves > Passeriformes > Timaliidae > Mixornis > Mixornis gularis. The sequence continues at coordinate 4,906,694 of QVAJ01000019.1, forward strand.
TTGCTAATTTGGAGCCAAGTACAGGAAAGCGATGGTGGGCAGAAAAGGAGTTTTAATGAGATTACACATAGTCTTGGGCATAAATTTGATTATTGATTTTTGGAAATTACTACTAGGCATTAAAAGATTTTCTRTTTTAAATAGCCATTTGATTTCCAGAAGACAGTTCAATAGGTCAAATGCTCAGTAACAGAAAAACTTCTTGTAACATTTATAACACACTGATCTTTCTCTTTGCTGCTGTTGGCTGCAGACACAGCTGAGTGATCATTGTGCTCTTTTGAGAGGATTTAAATGTTACATCTGAATTATGTTGCATAACCTTCAATGCAAAACTGCAATGAAAGGCAATGTTTTTATATGCTGAGYATTTTACCCTAATGACTATTTTTACAGAGAAGTTGGCTTCTTTCTGACAAGGGTGTGCCATGCTGCTGCCACTATTCAAGCTTTTGGAATGGAGTTTTTATGTTAAATTAACAAAAGCAGTAGGAGTTGACCATTTATTTGCAGTAGGGGTAGAGTTTCTCTCTTGGCATTGTAATTTTGCCCCAGCTAGTGTCACCAGTCCTTGAAGAATATTAGTTCTTCTTTGATTTCCCTCCAAAGGGCAATTCTGCCAGTGAAGTTATTGAAATTCTAGATGGTGTTTCAGGTACATTTATATGTATAAATTGTACAAAAGATACAACTCGTCAGATTCCTCTTGTGGACTGTTGTAGTGGTTTTATTCTTTTATTTTCCAGTGAAAAAAAAGTTTGTTTCCTTACTTCATTTTATTATGCTGCTGGCAGACACGCCAACATGCATTTTAAACAGCCCTTTATGATCAGGAAGAATACTCCCATACACCCAAAGTGGATCAATATGAGCTTTTAGTGGCTGTATACAAACCAGATGTTTGGAGTTACAGCTCTCGCTTCTACTCAGGCTCTAACAGTGTGTAGTAAATTAGGTTTTTGTCTTTCAGGWTCATATGAATTATGCTCACACAAAACAGGGAAAAGAATATCAGAAAGGTGAAGGTCCAAATTAGCAGAGCTGTTTTTCTGCTGCAGATTTAGTGCTATTTGAAGCTTCCAAAGAGCATTATTAAAATCACCTTAGAATTGCTCTCAGACAGTTAAGTAACCTTCCATTGCAAACATTTTTGTAACTGAACCTGTGCAGGTATGAAGACTTTTAATGACAGTGTACAAGACCTTTTCATTGATTTAAATACTTTTGCTTTATGCAGCCTGAATCATACACCTGCCCTAGTCCTTTACAACAGCTGCAATAAATCTCTACTATTTTATATTTTTAATGGTTTGCTTTCACTTTCTGCCTTCTATAACTTTTTCATGTACTTTTTTTATAGGGTCTCCTTTCCCTGGCTTCTGGTATTTTAGTACGCTTTTCATAATGTAGTCATAAGTAGTCAGAAGACTATTTATTTTCCTGGGTCTTCAATAAAAACAGGCAGCAGCAGATTGGTCTTCTTTAAATTAATTCCATCCTTTTTAATTTCATCAGCCCTGGAAATTAACTTATAGTTCAGAATGCTTTTTTTYCCCCCCYCTCTCTCTCTCTAATGTATGATTTTTTTAATATTTTAAAATGTGCTATTCCAGAGTAAAGATAAAATATCATCTTTGAAATTTTTGGGGAAAGAAGAACGATGATAACTCATTTATCCATCCTCCAGGGGATATTAAACACCTTGCTGATGACTGATGAGGGAGATCTCAACCCAGATCATTTTGTCAGATGAGTTTTCAGGTAGCTACAATCTGGAATTGGAAGGTTGGTCCTGTCAACATCACAGATGTACCTGACCAGCTTTGTAAGTTAATTCATTCCCATTGAAAGCAAAGGCTGAATTGCCTGTTTCATGCTGCCTCTGGAAGACTGCAATCACTCAGCACCAGGAATTTTTTGGCTGCAAATTAATTCTCTCCCTCCCTTCTCATAGTTTAATGTAGCAGAATAAACATTTAAGAGAGCGATGTCTGAGACTTCTCCTGTGATTGAGGTATTTTATTGATAAGTTGATATCAAGGCACACAAGGTCTATGAAATTATGGAGTATGTCAACAGCATAAGCTGATTATATTGTAAAGGGAAAARCCCCAAGCAGAGCCCTGCAGTGAGAGCTATGAGTAGCTGAGGGTTTCTCTGAATAAAATGGGTTACTACCAGGGAGTTAAAGGCAAAAATCATCTACACAAGAAGATCTAGAGATGCATGGTAAGGGTGAGCTGAATCTTTGCACCTCCAGATTTAGAGAAAAGGGATAAAAGGGTGCAGWAATGGGCCTGGAGGAGACATTCCATTACCTGCAGGAAGTGCCATGGATTGGTGCTGATGCATTGAAACACTGAACTGGGATGTCCTTGCACTGTATCACAGCCTTCTCTTCTGCCCACACATCCCCCTTCTGCCAAGGTAAACGTCTGTTGTACAAGGAGAGAGAAACGTGCACCTGATTGACTGGGTGTAATTGAAGTGATTTGAATATGACAATTAACAACGTAGAATTGTCATTAGCTTTTTTTTTTATTGTTTAACTCGTTTCTTGGGATCATTTATCTGTCAGTTTCCCAAACAAAAAACAACTAACAAACTCACAGCATTTTTCCTTGTGGCTCTGCAGTTGTTGTGCTGGTGCACAGGGTGAATGACAAGCCACAGGTTTTTATTTGTTTGGTCACATCTTTCCACAGCTCTTAACTTTACTCAAACACCAGTAATTGGTGGCAAAAGCATTATTGTTTCTTGCAAAAGTTGCTCTAATTTGAACCAATTAAAATATAATTAGACTATTTTATGCTTAATTAGACTCTCAAGTAGCTTCTTCAGRCTAAAGTTATTCCCCTGGCTGTGTATTTTGAGATCTCTCTTGTCTCCATTGGAAGACTCAGGTTAAATTAGAGGGCCTCTAAACTCAAGAAGTGCTGATACTTTGAAGTTCRTTAAATTACTCTTCAGTAACTTTGCTATTCCATAGTTCATTTCTTCTWGACAATTGGAACAAGAAGCATATGGTGGAGATTCACTACACTTGCATTTCTCAGGTTGCTCTATTATTTCCTTCGTAAGGTGTTCGATCTCTCTAAAGTCCACACYGTGAATTCCTATAAGAAATGCCCTTGGAATAGAAATTCCCTCATTATCCCTTATGATAAAGGCTTGTGCCAAGAAATAATTTAATTTCACTGCTGTCTTGYCATTATTTTTAATTCCTTACATATCCCTCATCCAAAAAGGGCTTGGAATTCTTCACATATTCACCTTGATATTAAAGCACTTAGATATTTCCATGCATACAGAAACTCATACCCATAATATGATGTTGACTTTTCAAATATTTGAGAATAGTTAGTGATAATAGTTGTGAGATAGCCATGGACTGCTCGCCTGTATTTTGAAAGGTATTTTTTTCTGCATAAAGAATTTGGAAATAGGTATAATTGAAAAAGAACCTTGACTAGTAAAAATGAGGGGAAAAGAAGAAAATACAATGAAATATTGAAGTTTAGCATTTTTTATCCTCATTCCAGTGGAATTACATCTACAATTCATGTGTTCCAGTACCATCAGCCACACAAGATTTTGTTTTTTGAAGTCAGGTAAAATCAGACATTTGATGTACTTTGGACTTTTGTGAGTGATCACATGTATAAAGAAAAAGAATTCTACTGTTATATCTTAATGAATAATGAGTAGATACTTAATATAATTTTCAGTWTCTGTTGCTCCTATTGTAGTACTTTTGTGGGGAAGAAACCCAACAGTGAATAAACAATTCCTGGTGGTACATACATATTAAACAGCCTTGCTGTCTAAATTGTGGCAAGCTGAGAAAGCAGTAAAAACTCTGAAATTGTTATGTAAGGTTTCTCTTAGCTAATATCTCACCTTTCTATCCATCTTTTTAAGGTGCAGAGCGAATGCCTGGGTGTATTTTCACCTTGTGTTTAGGAGTGACATTTACAGCAGTGAAGAGTACTCTAGCTTTAGAGCTAGGATTTGCTGGTTTTCCCCTGAAATTACACATAGAATAAACCAGGCAACAACCTAAACTTTTATACTTCAAAGTGTAAGCAATAGTTATTTATTACAAAAAAAAAGAAAAAAAAAAGAAAAA
>QVAJ01000019.1:4910877-4927033 GCA_003546035.1 Mixornis gularis
AAAAAAAAAGAGACTGTGGCTACTTTAGGAGTGGCAATAATAATTTTTAGTTAAGAGAGGTATGGATTATTTTATATTCTTCCCTGGCAAAGACCTGTTCAAGTAGATTGTTCTTGAGGCTTAGAAAGAGGGCACAGAAACCTCCACTTTCCARTGATCAATGCATATATCAAGTATTAGTATTAAAATGGAATACTTGAACTTCTGAAGAGCTTACATCTTGTAAAGGAAAAGGGTTTGCTCTCTCTCATTGGGTGTGTGGCATCAGTGGCAAAATGAATTACCATCCTTGTGATAACTGAATTGGAGATTTAAATGTATGGACACTCACTTGAATTGGGGCCTGAGGTTCACCCAGATGGGCTGACACATAAAGTAGYAGGAAATGACACCAATTCGAGACTTTCCATGGTCTAATTCCATCTGCTGTACATTACTTAGTGTTACAAATTTCAAATTCTTGACAGAATAATGTGTTCTGAACCAGKTTTTTTCTGCCAACTAATGCAACGTGTAATTCCACCTGTTTGGGGTCTATTCTTCAGGGTTTATATCCTCTGCAGGTGGTAGAGGGATGCTGCCATACTGCAGATGTCSAAAAACCCATGCAGGTCCTTCTGAATTTATGGTGTAGCAGGTGCTGATGGCAACTARTGACACCCAACTATTTATATACTCAGCTATTATATTTTCTAATCCACTGATTTTAGTAGCAGAGAAAATTGATCTTGGTGGCTGCCTGGAGATTTGAAATCTTGAAACTTGCTCACCTGTGTTACAATTCTGAACTTAATCAGCAGTGCTAGATTAATCAGCAGTGCTATTAAAACAAAGGCTTTTAACCTACTGTACTAACCTTTTATCTTGATGGAATAATTCTGCTTCTAAATATTTGAATTATATCTATGAAAAGATCTATTATATCTATGATACAGCATTAGATTTTCTTCCCTTTCTGTTAGAAGTCTAAAAACTACTATCATTATGCATAGCATCCCAATATGGCATTAATTCCACATGTAAGGTATGAGAATATTATTTTTATATCCCTTCAAAAATCCTGAACTGTTTTTATTCATTGTGAAAATTATCTGCTCAGGTTGACTCTCTAACTTTTTCTTTGCTTCTTCGTACTACATTTGGATTTTCCTCAAATGTAATTATATTCATTTCTTCATACCTTTCTGACACACTATTCCTCTACTTAATCTTATTAGTGAAGCCCTAATTCTGCCTTTGACAAAGGCACTGTCACCTGCATTTTTATGTCAACTAGTGTTTTATGACCTTTCATCTGAAATTGGTGATTCCAGAAATAGAAAAATGATTTTAAAGTACTTGTGGAAGTGAATGAAACAATCTGCAGTGTTTTAGTTGGGAAACATAGTTATGAAGTAAAATTAGGCAAGGTAACTATTTTCTATTTTAAACCTAGTTCAGTCAAAACATTTCTAAAAATTCTAATGAATATCTGTAGCCTGTACTGGAAAGAAACAGGGAATATCATTGCCCACTGTATTAGAGAGCCAAGACAGAAAATGCAAAGTTACCATCAGGAAACCTGGTGAGTTTTCACCCCTGCAAATTATAATATTAGTTAGAGCCTTGTTTAGCATGAGGCTGAGCTAATGCAAACTCTTTGTTAGCTTTCCTATTGTAAAAACACTAAATAAACAAGCRCCCTTCAAAGAAATATAACAGATACTTTTGTGTAAATGAAAACTAATCAAACATTTATGACTGGTTTTTATGTRTACCTGCTGGTTTTTAAGTGGAAAAGAACAAAGGAGAGTTAAGTTGTTGGCACCTTTCTCAGCTTCCYTSCTTTCTAGCATTCACCATTCATGTGTCTCAYGGATGTTTAGCAATCTATTTCTAATCCCCTCTGATGAGAGCAAATTGTATGTAACACTTTTTCACCTGTTATTTTCTTGAACAGATGCTTTATCTGCAGTGCATGCATAGATCTGATTTGTTTTGGAAAGTTATGCATTTTGTTGTACAGTTGGAGTACTTTGTCCTTCAGGGATATGTGTGTGCACTAATAAGTAAATAGCTTGCAACAAAAATGATGTAGCATGGAAYTATTTCAGTAAATGTCACAGTCTTAAAATGAATGAGGAATAGTCAGATAAATGGATAATGGAGAAGGAGAAGCATCTCTGAAAGCCTGGAGGAAATATTTATACACCAGAGAGAGCCACCAGTWTAAGGTTTGTGGCTAATATTTGGCTATTCTAAATTTTTGTATCATACTTTGAAACCTTTACATGCCAAGAAAAAATGTAAGCTGTGCTTTCAAACAAGAGGCTGTGGTTKGTGTTCTGCATCTATCCCAGTGTTGTGAGGGGTTTGGTAGAAAATTTAGCTCAGATACTCCAAGAGTTAGGAACTCATAGGGTTGAAGTTCTATGTGGAGTTGTTGCTAACCAGCTCTGGGTTGTGGGTGGCACAGGAAGGTGGGGCAGACCCTTGGGGCTGTGATCTGCATTGCATCMCTGTGTRTGACAAACACATCTGTGTATGGAAYACACATCTGTGTGTAGTGATGTTGTGAGGATCTCCATCCACCCTCCCATCGCTCTGGTTTCCTGTTACTGGGGAAAGATGGACTGGCCAGCAAGTAGCAGTGTGTCATAAAAACTGGGAGTCTCCTTTGTTCTCTCTCTTGTGTCATAGCCAAGCAAATATAGAACAGGAAATGCTGAGGTTGCACCTGTGGTATGGAATTTGAAATTGAACTAGTTTTAAGTTCCCTAATGGAATATTTACTTTTTGGTACGATGCTGTATTGGCTTTGTTTTCCCCAGAATATTAAGCTAATGTTCACACCATTGCGTTTTGTTCACAAAAAACCAAAACTAAACTAAAACAAAACAACCACAACTACATAAACAAACAAACAAACAAAAAAAAAACAAAAGAGAAAACCCCACCTTCCAAAAGAATCCACAAATTTCCATTCCATTTCTTATCTTCATCATGCAGTCAGAGAAATTTGAAGTAGTGAGACTACCAGGTACTCCTAGTTTCTCTGATCCACGTGAATCAGAATTACTCAAACTCGATGATTACTGGTAAATTCTTACACACACTTTTCCCCATCATCTAAGTAAAATTAAAACTTTTGCTTTTGCCATTGTGTGTGTTCCACTATGCATATGCCATCATTGAGTCTTGACTGAACATGGCTTTTCCTTTGGATTGGAGAGATCATATTCCAAACTACTGTTGAGTGTTTCTGGCCTTGTCAATGCATCAAAATTGTAATTMGGGATCTCTCATTTTTTCTCACAAATGAGAACTGCGAGATACCTGCTTCTTGGGCGCCAGCCAATAAAATACCACTGTAAGAAATTTAGATTGGGATTCTGCATACAAAGCAAGCATTCAGACTTTATTGGGTAAGYTCTTCATTGGAAGTTGAGCCACGGGTGCTTTTGGAGTGGTGGTAAATTCCTGGGCTAACTGACTAAGAAAGGTCAGAACTGGGCCATAAATGTTTGGAAAAATGCAGCTCATGTCAGTTTTTGTTTTCACAGTCTTCTTGATACCTTTAATATCATTGATCACTGATCTGTAAAAAATATTTCAGCTCGCCCTGGGACACGTTACAATGCAGACATAACCAGTGGGATCTACAAACTGTTTGAAGCATCTCTGCCAGAAATGTATGGAATGTTAAATGACATTAAGTCACAATAGGATGCAAATTAGTTTTCYCCTCTCTAGTGGTTTACAGGGCTTTCATCATTTGCAAGTTATGAAAATTAAATTTCACTCAGGGTCACATAAACTGCATGTTAATCTATTAGCAACAAGCACAATGTCAAGGGCAATGTGAAGCTGAAACAATTTTTTGTTTTATCAGAAATTCATGCTTAGGAGTTTTACATTATTTCAGTCAACTAGGACTTYTGAATGCAAGTCCCTTTCTTTGATGGCTGCTTAGGTAACATTTCTTTTTGTGTAATATCTGCTAAAGTACAAAAATGGTCTTGAATGAACTACCTACGTAGGTCTAACAGTCTAGCAAAATCAAGGCTCTTAGATTCTCAGTGTCCCAAACAGAAGCTTTCATCTAGTTGCAGGAGAAATGGTTTCTAGAGGTTTTAGCACAGTAATTAGTACTTTAGTGAAATGCAGTGCAGGTAGAATTTGTTTGCTGAAATCACAGGTGTATGGTCTTGGGAAGCCCTGAGACTCGTGAGCACGTGGAAAGCATTTGAACTCATCCCCTTAAGCATTCACAACAGAAATGAGGTTCTTCATTCTTCAAGGATCTTCTATGGTGCTGGGGAGAGGGATGTTGGGACAAACTGGACAGCACCAATGCCCCTTCCAACAGCTAATARAGCACAAAATTCAGCAAGCAAAAAAGGCAGTGTCAGAAATAGGGTGCTGGAACCTCTTTCTGTTGTCTCTTTCACGTGTAACAGCAGGGTTTGTGACAGCAGGGTTGTTACCTAAGGTATTCTCCTTATTCCTTTTGCACAACAATTTATATGGAATCACTGAAATAAAATAGAATTTAAAATCTATTTTGAATGCTTTTATTTGTTCAAGTTTTCATGTATAATATGTCATGTGCTATTTTTAGCGCACATTATCTGAGTTGCAGTACAGATTTGATGTAAGTTTTTTACTTAAATTCTTTTATGCAAGTCTCTTCATGCCAAACRCCACTACTGTTGAAGGCTGACATCACATTTTCCCTGAGAGCACTTTTTTATGCTGATGTAATATTCTTGGAATCGTGCATCTGCCTAAGTGAACATTGAGGCAGCAGTGTTTAATAATAAAACAGTGTATTGAACAAGGAAAAACCACCTAAAGAACAATAAAATAGGACAAATTGCCTAAATCAAGGCTCATAATTTAACCTGTTGTTGCAAAAAAGGTTAGAGCATTAATCAAACATTTTAATCAAAGGCAAAAATCAGTACTATATTGGAGTATTCCAAACAACTGTTTTGGGGGCTGCTGCTTGATTTTTTTTGCACTCTGGAAAGTCACTTGGTACCATGGAACCAGAGAAAACTCAGCAAGGATATATCTGGAGAAGAACTTGTCAGACACAAATATATGGAGTCTTTATAGTCAGACTCAAAGAAACCAGTATTTTATTAATGTGATCTGCATCTGTGGGTAAATATGGGAGAATTATTTCATGTCTTATCTGAAGGTTCTCTGTTTATATAATGAAGTATTTATAAATCACTGAATAYTGACAAAAAGGATATGACAAGTGGTGATGTTATTCCTTCATGCTACATAATCTCTATCATGTTGACAAAATGTATGTATCTCTCTAAATGTTGTATTTAGGCTTCTAGGACTTATGATCCTTTTTTTTTTTTTATGTGCTTTGTTTTGTTGGGAGTTTTTTTGCTTTTTTTTGTTTGTTTGTATTGGGGGTTTTCCCCTCATAATTTGAGGAAAGCATAAAGTATGAGTGGATAAAAAAAATACAATGTCACTTCTGAAAAGTTTTTCTTCTACAGATTCCATCTTGGCTAGATTAGCTCCCACTTGATTAGCTTTGACACAGGAATTAACACATAAAMCCTTTTTGGTATAGGTCACAGAAATCAATGCAGAAAACTGCAATAGATCAGGTGCATTCTCTGGGTAAAAATCTGTGAGTCAGGCACTACAAAATATGCACTGATGAAAATGTGCAAGTCTTTTCAGATGGAGTCTAAGAAATRCTCTTATCATGCTTATTTTACTGTCAGGGCAGAATTAGTGAGTACATGAAGATGGAGGCTGAGAGTGAATCAAGGCTTTCTTTGAATTTGTAGTATTTGAAGGATTTGGAAGAGTTAATTTTAGGAGGTATTTCTCCAAACTAGAAAGGTGTATGTCTCTGAGAAGTCTCAGTGGAAGTGAAACTATCTGGAGGCCACATCAGTGCATGGGCAGTAAACACAGACAGGAGTTGGAGAGAATTGGGCTGTGGCCCTGGGCCAAGAGATGTGGCACTGAGCAGCCTTTCCTACTGAACTTTTGCATTTCCATGCAGGCACAGCCCTTTATTGGCCATGTCTGAGAGCCCTGGGATGGCAGCTTTGTCCTGCCCAAGRCCCACAGTCTGCCCACTTCTCTTCTGCAAGAAGCTGCTGCCCTCTGCCTCTGGGAAGGMGCAGCCCATCTTCCCTCCAAAAAAAGAGGTGTAAATTTTCTTTCYTTTGTCCTTTGTAAAGGAGAAAATCACATCAGTAACTATAGAAACAGACAGGCTGGTCTGAGTAAAAGTGGAAATAAAATATAGTAATATGAATCAATAAATCAGATACTCTAATTATGGATAATATATACAAGAAACTAACCTGAAATTGTAGTATTCTGAAAGCTCATCTGGAAAACAGCCCTTCTGTGTGGGGTGCTTCATCTCCATAATGAATATCAATTGTTTGACATCTGACATTGGTACAGCATTTTGCCACTGTAATCATCAACTGTTGGATCAATAGAGAGCATTGAACAGGTTCTAAAAAGAGAGCAGCACATCTGKTAATATCCCTGAATTCACTCAATAGCCTACTAAAAGATAACACAAAGAACACACCAGGGGATGGACAAAAAAAATCAGTATGATTTCTTTAAACCAAGTTGATATGCTTCATAAAGCCATCAGGAAGGACAGCACTGAATGCAGATGGTCTCACCTGAGCWGAGAAAGTATCTCAGTTTTTGTTTGTGCAGTTGCAGCAAGTCCAGAGATTTCTTTCTGCCTGAAGTTACTTTAAGAGAAACTCTCTTTTCTTAATTTTGTGATGCTTTGGGAGGATTTTTTTTCCTGATCTCCGCATAGCTTCGCAGCAGAGGAATATCTGATAAGTAAATTCTTTTAAATTAAATTTGGCCTGAGTCCAAATGTTGAGTGCTGAGTCTAGCAGTGGCACTTTGCAAAGCTCCATTTCAGAGCTATTTTCTGCCCCCCAATTCACAATCTGGCATGGTGACTGAAGTATGTAACACTGATGTCTGACTATTTTCTTGTGGTATGGCAGATGTTTATTTTAAGCTTTTATGAATGATCTGTTGCTAATTGTCTACACACTGAAAGTACAGTCTGGCTCTAAAGAGGCAGATGACCATTCCAACAGGCTGTGTTCACAAGGCAYCTTGAAGCTGGAGGAGGCAGCTATTAACTGATGCAACAGACAGCTTGAAAACTGCCACCAGATGAAAGATCAACAACAAAAGAGGTTGTACATCCCTGGAAAGGGTGAGTTTTTTGGTGTGGTTTAGAGGCCCGCGGGGAGCAAAGGTTTCCAGATTCAGATCCTCTTCTGTAAATGCAGTGTGAGGGCAGAGGGCTGCAGAACTGCCAGCAGTGTCTCTGAGCCTTGTGGTTAGATTTAACAAGATAAAGAGAGRTCTGACAGATTCAGTTCTGAGAGCAGTTATAAATGGTTCTGGTCCAGTCACCTTTCCTATGTCTGGTTTGCATATCTGTAAATAAAAAAGGTTATTTCAGTCTGGCCTGAGTTCAGGTTGGTTTCAACTTAACTGGCTAAGATGGGAAATCCATCCTTGCTGTTGGTGCTTATATTTGGCTCCAGGGACTGCAGTAGCTGCCTTCACTGAGCTGTGCTGACTGCTCTGGGAATTTCTCGTGCAGGTGTATGGGTGGAGAAAATAATTTCCAGTGGTCAGTGTTGACAAAGCTGCCAATTATCATGGCTGCTGGAGCTCAGGAGGATGCCTTGTCATGATGACCAAGAGGAATGATGAAATCTTTGGAATTAGTTTAATTAAAAAAATGTAAAGGTCTGGTAAAAAGAGCAGATGTTGAATTTGTCTGTATATACTTAAAAAATAAACAACCAAGCCCATGATTGTCTTCCTGAAATATTGATTTAAACTCAGAGTAAAGGCAGAGTACTAGTTGTGCATGTGTTTGGATCTRTGCTTAATTTCCAGATGCACAACTGAGTTTTTTGTTTTGACTTTTAAGCTATTATTTAAAGATGCTTTTGATAGCCTGGGATGTTTTGCAGCTGTGAYTTGACATAAGTTCCTTGGCATACATCCATGCCTTTGAATTCAGTTAAAAGACAACATAAATGGGTGGGACAGTCCTAAAACCATATTGTGCTGATAAAAACTCCCATAAAGCTACATGGAATTTACATTTTGGAAAGCAGAAAATTCAAGTAGAAGTGAAAGCAGGTGTAGCTGGATTCAGGTTAACATCATCRTAGGCTGCTGTTACCCTTTCCAGTGTGTGGAGCCGGGAGATTTCAGCATGTTGGATTAAAAGTGGTTCATTAGCTGCAAGATCCAAATTTTACAAGTGGAAAATGGKGCTAATATTAGATCTGGCAGCTAAACTAAATCACTTAGGTTCTAGGTTATCAGCTCCAGTGCTTTTATTAAGATTCATAACATGGGAGCAGTGAACAACTCTGTTCAGTGGAGACTGGGAAAAGCCTGAAATCATTAGGGTGGCCATAAATAACAGACTAGAACTGTCTGTGGTCAATTGTTTGTGCAGACAACTTCAACAGCTCTTCGAATCCAGCACTGAGGCTGCAGGGGGGATGACTGTGTTCATTAGCAGCACGTGATCATTTGGTTCTGCAGCAGGAGCTTGGACATGAGTAATGGCAATGACAAACATCTTTTCTCCCAGTAAGAGATCCTCTGGATCAGTGGCTTTTCAGTTCTTTTTAAAAAGCACAGAAGTGGGCTGGTGGAAGTTGCAATAGATGCAGTTACTGTGAGTTGGGTTACAGCAGCCCTTTCTGGTSGCTGTAGCTCAGAGATAAATCTCTGTAGTTTGTTGTTTGGGGTCTTTTCCCCTCTGATATGTGGAGGGGAAGAATGGGGGCGGTGGAAAGGAGAAATATTTAAAAAGTGGCAGAACATTTTGGTTGAATGTTTTTCAACTGAACATTTTTTTCATTCAAGCTGACAAGGTTTGTTTGTAGGTAGAGAGGATGATTTGAAAAATTTTGTTTTGATTGGACCAAAATGAATTCCCACTCCCCAGTATTTTCTACTTTGGACCTTCATCTAGAAGAAACTCTTCATAAAATGATATGGGACCTGACTACTGTCTCAGAATTTAATTCTAACTAATACTKACAAATTTGATAGATGTGACCAGATTTATGTGTTTATTGAGGCAAGCTTGACTGTAAATTCCTAGTGGCTAAAGAATAAAACCATCTGACACAGCAAACATCTGACATCTGGTACATTGTTAAAGCTACCAAATTGTTTCCATGGATCCAGCTTAGTAATGAATATAGTTTAATGATCCATAGAATACTGCATTGTATAATATTAAAATGCATCTGTTTACATTTTATTTTACTAGGTTACATAATAATATTTCAATTTGCTCTGTTGGAGTACATAACTATTTTCAGGTTTTCATGAAAATAAATAAACAGTTTAAGAAGAAAGAACAAGAAATTCCTTACTCTAGTAAAATTCATGTGCAGTGTAAACAATGGAAAAATTTGCCTCTGCCAGAATTCTTCTACCAAAACATTAACCAGACATTTTTCTAGTGTGTGAAATATAACAGAATGCAAGTCCAAGGCACGAGTTGTTCTAAGCCTTCTGTGTTCTGTGGGAAACGTGATTATAAATATGAAATATGGAAATTTCTGCAGTCTTTTTCTTTAACAATTGGATCTTGTCAGGCTGCATTTACTTAGTGGAGTACTATTACACAGCTTGTTCACATGGAGCAAGAAAATGCTGTTTTAAAATGTGCTAAAAACTCACCAGTGCCTCATCAGTGTAACTTCTGAGAAGCAGCTGATGAAAAAGTCTAGAAATATTCACTAAATAGATGGTGTAAGTCTACTACTTTGATATATTTTGATGTATTTTGTTGTATGTATTGATAAAACCATCACCAGAGCTCCAAGTTTTGATGTCTCAGTTTGGTTTGGCTGAATAGCAAAAAGCAACCAAATGAAAAACCTGAAGAAAGCAGTGTAACTTGTTACCTGCTTATATGTGTTGTGAATGTACATATTTGACATAGAGTTAAGTTCCCAAATAATGCCTAGAACATAGCACTAATAAATCCCATAATTGGCAGCTGCAGTCAAATGTGCAAGCATTATTCAACTGGGTTTCACTCTAACTTTGTTTTTGGTACTTTGAATTATTTCTGGTTTCTACTAGGAGACCAACATATAATATAGGTGCATTTTTCATGAGCACTATGACTCTACTGATCCCAAGATGAGATGTAAATAATCTCTGAGACAGCTTTTATTATGATTTCAATTTTTACATCATTTTTAGAAAGAGATTTTCTTTTTCAGTTGTCATGTGTCCCCTTGGAATACTCTTTCCTCTAGAAAATATTTTCGGTTAGAATTTACTGTTTGCTGACTGAAATTTTTCACCTATAAAATCTATAATCTGATTGTGTTATTTTTCATGAGAACATAAAATCTTTATAGGCTCAGCTCTAAGTACAAAGTGGCTTGAAGTGTGTATCTAGGGGAAGGCACAGGAACAGAACACATCTGTAGTAATACTTTACTGTAATATCATTCAGTAAACAATTTATTGCTGAGAGATTCCCTGAGCCAAAGGTGACCTCTAAGTTTAGTATTGTTTTACAATTTTTTTACTCATGAACATGTCAGTCTCCTGCCATCTCTGTCTGGAGCAAAGAGTTCCACAGCTTATCCATGGGCTCTGTGAAGAGCCACTTTTTGCAGTGTAGTTTAAAACTCCACCTTGCAAGAATAAAAAGATGCTTCCAGCCCAAATCTCTGGTCTGTAGTTCAGGCATCACATGATGTTTTTGCATAAAAACACACTTGACTTAACTACTTTTAAGTGAATTTGAACAACTCCTTTCCTTAATCAAAGTTTGGGAATTCCACTTTACTGCGCTTTCAATTCAATATTTACAAGCAAGATTTGTGATCCTGAAATTAACAGTCTCATCTGAACCATTTTGTCTTTTTACTGCCTTGGTGTTCAATTACACTGTGATCTGATCCATTTGCTCTGGAAGTGTCAGCTGCTGGGGAGCTCTGATGCTTCTGGGATTCCCTGCTGTGACAGTGAGGTCTTACTCCTACCCACTGGCAGCTGAAGCATCTGGAGTGCTAAGCAGTAAGCACAGCATCCAATTCCTCCCACCCCTCCTTGTAAAACAAACAGAGAATACTCCCCATAGAACGGTTCTTTTTCATTCCACCAAGCTGAAGCAATACTGAGAACACACTCCATGGTGTGATTTGCAAATACAGTCAGTAAACATAAAATATTAACACAAGCAATAATGTACTCCAGGCACAAATAGTCGYTATGTCCATGTTGGTTTTCAGGGCGATGATATCAACTTCACAGTGCAGCTTTCTGTGCTTTCAGAGAGCTGCCATAAAGGGAAACCAGCCAAATGGGGCCATTTTTAATGATGAGACTCACAAAGGATCTTACAGCACTTGAAGGATGGCTCTGTATGCATAGTGGGAATTCCGCTGCATGAAATTATGGCATAAATTATCTGAACTCATGAGAGTTGAGATATGACTTTTTTTGTAAGAGAAGCTGTGGCAAGGAGTGGCTTACATGGCCATATATGTATATGTTTTATGTTTATATAAATATTTTGYATGTTTAAATTTATATGTATGTGTTTATTTACATGTATGTATGTATTTATGTCCTTTTAATTCTGGGTCATATGGTKGTAAAGGACTCAGTTCTCTAGCCTGATTAGAAGTACATGAAATTCCCCTAAATTAGAAAAGTAACTTCTCTCCTCCTGTTGTCACTGCAGTATTTGTAACTAATTTTTRCTGGTAACCCTTTGCTACTTAGTCTACACACTCTAGTTTATAACTTTAGTTGATTTTTGGTTCAGTAGCACAATTTAAGCCTTGACTGTTGACTTTAGACAATGCATATTTTTATGCATATATATTCTTCCCAGTTGTGTATGTCTGAGGCCAGAATCTCGACAGTGCACCACAGAACTGTGAGATCTGCATTAGCTCTTGCTCATGGTATTGTATTCAATGTAGGCTCACTCCTTCTGAAAGTGTTTGGTTCTTGCATGTGAATTACAGTTCTTTGGATCTGCTCAGTTGTTTAGGGACTGGGAGTACCTGTACTACACGGAGCTTTGTGATGCAGAATTCTCAGACCTCTCCTGTGCTCTGATTGTTCCTTTTAAAGTTTGAGGACTTCTTCTCTCCTTTACTCAATGCCTTTWTTATTGGGTATGAACCTTGGGCCAGGCCATGTTCACTCAAGCACTAAGGACAGCATCAGAATGAGGTGAGATTTTGAGAGTTGTCTGGGTGCCAACTTCTAGGCATGGCTATTTCCACCCCAAAGAAATGTAGAGGTGGCAGAAACACGATAAAGTTGCTTTTTTCCTCAATAAATGCTGATTAAAGGAAGAAAAAACTCTGAATTTATGCCAGTAGTGAAGGCGTGGCCAATAGGATTTGCAAAAAGTAGTTTTAAAAAATCCTACTTGTTGCTAACACAGGCTGGCTACACAAGAGCAGACATAAAAACTGCAATAACATGGTTATGGAAGGTAGAGCTACATTAGATAACTTTTAAAAGGTTCTAAAGTTTTATTACATATGAATTTTTTCTCCTTTTTTTTATTTCTGCAAAATATGTGCTAGAAGAATCATAGTCCAGCAGGAACATGTTTTACAGGCAACAATACATGAAAAATAGGACCAATAAAACTCAGAACACCATAGTAAAAAATTAACTCCTGAAAAAATATTTTTCTATAAAATATGTAGCATGTGTAGAAGCCTCGGTGTCATGGTTATATAAATGATATACAGACACTTAGGAATAATGCTGTCATTCTAACCCATACTTACAAGAATTATATTATGTCATGCCATCAGGAATTTTTTACATGCTCTGTGCACATATATATTTTTATTAATAGTTCTGATCAGGTGAAGGTTATAGGCACCTCTCCTTCCTGCCACATGGCAAAATCGCTGTTTTTCCTGAGGGGCTGTTGTCACCTTGCTCACTGACCATGCTGGCAGTCACCCCTTTGGCCAGGTTAGATGTCAGGACTGAGACAAAGGGTTTGGCTTTCAGACATAAAAGTGGGGCTGGCAGATGATGCCCTCTGTGGATYGATAGGTGAATGCTTTCCTTGTTCTCCTCTGAAAAGCTGTAGCATTTCAAGGGATTGTTTTGGGGGCCCTTCATTTGTTCATTAATTGGGGAACTCTGCTTTCAGAAGTAAAGAAGAAGAGCAACATTTGGTCAAGATATTGGTAAAGTTTTATGTACACTATATACTAAAACTGCAAACAAAATAATTTGTGTAGTTAACTGGCTGAGAGCAATCTCTTRAATGATGGTATATCTTTAGGGCAACAGGAATTTACGTTGACTTTCCCACATGTGCAGTGTGTCTTGAAAGGATCTAAAATTTAGAACAGAAATATTCCCTGTTGAACATCATGTTGGGAATCACAGAGAGTGAAAGAATAAAGAGATATCAGGAGACATGGGGGAGGAAAAATTTTCAGGTTTGGCGTTTTTTTGAATCTAGAGTTTGAACTAACTCTGCCTACTACCTCTTCTCCCAAAGGACTTCTGTAAAAAATTCAGAACTCTCTGTGTTCAGAGAAATCTATGCTGAGATAGCCTGCAAGTATTTCTGTAGCATTCTGTTGTATTAGAGGAAAGGCAGGCTTTTATTTTCTTGCTTTTTACCACCCCTCRACAATATTGTCTCATCCTCCCAATACATATGGAATTGTACTGGAGTAAACACTAGTAGAAAATCAAGTTATATTTACCACCTTCACAACGTGATCTTGTTGCATGAAGGGAAAACTGGATGTGTTGGTGCCCTCCTGACTCATTTTGCTGGTATAAGTTTGGGAATTACTGCAGTGGGAATAATTTTAAACTGCCTCATATCTTAAGTTCCAGTGTTTGTTGGTTTTGGGGGTTTTGTTTTGTGTTTTTTTCCCCAACACGCTTGCTGGCAAAAATGAGCAAAKAAATGGAAGCACTGACAAATGGTCATTGATGCACAGTGATACAACAAGAGGAAAGAGAGGGAATAATTGCATGAATAAATTTGAGATGCCTGGCAGAGCCCAGAGCRGTGGATGGAAATGGGTTTCAAATGATACAGAGTCAAAGGAAAATGCAGTGCATTGCCCTTCAGAATAATACAGTACCAACTGCTTTACAACAAGCCCCAGTTGTAGCCCCATGGTGTGACCTGTCCCTGCTGGCTATTTATCTGTTGGTAGGTCATGAGCAGCTTGCATTGACTCCYCTCTGCATTAGTCACCATGTCACTGCAGAGACAGAACACCCCTGCTGGCCCTGCTTGAGATGGGGTCTGCAAACCAAACCTACTGTGCCATTTCAGAACCATCATGGCACCTTCTGGAATTCAGACCTCCTGAGAACATCCACAGTATCAATGTCTGATTAATATTAAAGCCACTGTGCTAATTAGAGCAATGGATATACAAATATAATTAGAGAGGACATGCTTGCAAAAAAATTAATATTAATCTTGATAAATATTTGACCAACTTCGTAACAGAGATGACATTTGATCAGGAAGCAATTGCTTTGAGCTGCTTTCATTTGAAACAATACAAACATTCAAAAAGAAATGTTTTGGTTGTCTATTTGGTTGTCTGCTCTCAAGAAAAAGCAGATGAGTACCAAGTTTAGGCCTCCTTTAAAGATAAGACTGGTCAGAAAAGAGTTCCAAATGTGCACAGTTTGATGCTGGTTTTGAAGACTTCCACTTGTAGCCAGTTGCCAGGAGTTTTAAAGGACAGACTGTGTGCAGCCTCTGTGTGACTGGACATGGAGCAGAGAGCTGTGTCCTACAACAGTAGTAAAATCAACAGGAGTCTAATTATGACAGCCTGAAGCTGTTTATAATTATAATGCTTAATTAGGTGAGACACAAACAAGGAGAGAGTTCATTTGGTCAACATTCTCTACAGTAATGTGTTCTGATGGGAAATAAAATCTCTGTGCTAACCAAGTAATCAAAACAATGTTTTACACTGTTCATAGCCTTTGGCGAAGTTAAACTTTGTAACTGTGACATTTTATGAAAGGTTTGAGCAAAACCTTACCTATTTTAAAAAATTCAAATCTCCCTGTAAAGAGCAAYGCTTGGCAAGAATCACATGCACTCCTTCCCAAGTCATGTTTTTTCTATTTGAAAACTGAAAAATGCTGCTCTGGAGAAGCTGTCTGGTTATTTACTTAGTTGTGTACAGCATCTTGTAATTCTAATCTCTTGGGTAAGCAAGGTGTTCACAGCACTGCAGTCTGCCCTAATGATCGACACAGGGAGCTGCAGTGCAGGTATCCCAGCCAAAATCCCACARGGATGTGCTGGGCAGCTCTTTCTTGGGGCGTCCACAGAGCTGGGAGTTCTGCAGGGAGCTGTGGCATTGCTCTGTGGTAGAACCACAGAGCACTCAGTGATGTGAAACCACAAGATGCCAATATATATCCCCAGAGCCAGAGCTTTGTTTGCTRGATCTTTGTTTGCTGAGCTGTTTGTAACCTCCTGACCATAAAAAGGTGTGATCCACATTGGATTGGTGTCCTCATGGCACCTCATCCCCTGCAGCAGCAAATATGTAGGCAGAAGAATAAAAAAAGGATTCAGAGAAAAAAACCCCAGTAATATTTTCCCAGAAACACCTGCAGGCTTCAGAAATTTAGTTCCCTGAAGGGTGTTTTGAGCCAGATGTATCTTATGTGTAATTCCTCTTGAGGTATTTTTCCAAGTTTTACCTGTTTTTCTCCCAACTGCATCCTTTGTTCTGTCCCAGTGGCACCCCCACATCATGACTCTCTATTTTTGTGGTGAAAAGAACCCTTTTGCCTTGTGATGGTTTTGCTGTAGTGCAGTTTCATAGGAGACTTTCACAGAGCTCTAGCAGAGGATCAAACCCCATGTCTGATGTGGCACGAGCTCTGTGAACTTTATGCACACATTGAATATTGGGAACACACTCCAATTTTGCCGTGGTGGCAAAAATCAAGAGGTAAAGAAAGACATAAAGACATGAATGTGTGAGTTTTGGGCACAGAAGAAGATAAGACTTTTCTGCTGCAATATGGCAGTTGTTAGTGTATTGAGGTTGTTTTTTTGTGTTTGGTG
>QVAJ01000019.1:4928858-4998067 GCA_003546035.1 Mixornis gularis
GATCTTACTGCCACTTAATATGAGGCTCAGAACTACATCCCTAGGCAGCACAGAACCTGGAAAACATGAAAACTAAAGCTTAAGGCATCAGCTGGGCCTGCTCAGCCTCGAGARGAGATGGCTCAGAGGGGACCTCACCAACATACACGAGTCTCTGCAGGGAGGGCTCAGAGGAAGGACCAGGCTGTGCTCAGTGGTGCTGAGCAGCAGCACAACCAAGAGYACTTTTTTCAAGCAGAAACTGATACCCAGCAAGTTCCACGTGAACACGAGGAAGAACTTCACTGTGCAGGAGACCATGCACTGGAATAGATTGCCCAAATGATCCATTGTGCTCCCTCCCAACCTGACCCTTCTGTGACTCTGCGTGACTGTGAGTTGCCAGTGTGATGCAGCTGTGGGGAAAAAGGAAAATTCAGTGGCAGATTGCAGCATTCAAGGTCTCCCCAGTAAAATTACCGGTGTCAGACCCCCATGAAAAATCCTGTTACTCTGTAGAGACTTATATATTCCTGTGTAAGAAGCTGATATTACTTCAGGTAAAGACTGAATTTTATGCTGATTTTAGACATTTTATATCATAGCATTTACATATTAAGTATCATGTTAGATGCTATTAGAGCACTAAAACAGTTAAATCCCTACAATTCCTACTGACATRAGAAGTAGAGGTGACCTGGAGCGCTTTGACATTGGGATAAATAGTTTTGGATGCATTCTTTATTTATTTTTCTTTCTGAAAAATTAATTAACATTTCATGACTTCAGAATGTATAAATCAAAGTATAGAATTGTAAATCATGTCACTCCCTCTAAAAATTCATACTTAAGAACAATTAGTCTATTCTTTGTCGGTTGGATGATAAATATACTTTATTCCTTTGTCTTTGAGACTGATACTTTACTAATATTAGTTTTAATATTTTAAATAATTTTCATTATGCATATTTCTGTAGCATATAATAGCTTTGATTTTATTTTAAAATGGGCTAAAAGAGCTTATTAGGAATGCAAAAATATATCTTTATATTTTGGTTATCTTAGAAAGGTATAAAATATTCATTGTAACTGTAAACATAGTTTTCAAAATGTATTATTTTTAGATATAAAAACTGGAGCACTAAGCAGTGGAATAGTCACAAGAGAGGATTTATGGACACTAACATCTGCTGTGTTATTTGAGTGTTATGGAAATACACTGCAGACTGCAAATAGAAATAATTGCACATTAATGGGAGGGATTCAGATTGAGTCTGTTTATTGATATATATCAACATTTTCGTTTGTATAGAGTCAAAATGCTCACAAGTCTAAATACATCATAATTTCATAGCAGTGACAGTGGCTGAAGCCCACGTTGACCTCATTCGTGGTTCCACAAGCCTTGTCATACATAACTTTCTGCAATAATTGAATTTTGTATCTTGCCAGTCATGAAACTTTGAGATTAGTGAATGTGGTGCATGACCAGGGGAAGGGCAATGACAAGGGGAAAGGGAAAAATCTTCCAGAGATTGAACACATGTCCAAGTATATTCTACTCTGAAAAAGGAAGAGGAGCTTGCTATCGCTTGGGGTCTATGCCCCAAGAGAGCCCCTGTCGTGCCATTTGGGGCAGAAGCTTCACTGTCCAAGTATTTCCTGGGCTTCTTTCTTTTTCAGTGCCACAATATTTTTCTGATGGTTAAAGGCTGAAATAGAGGATTCTTTGGTGCTTTTTTATTCACAATAGGCCCACCATGAGTAGACACAGCAAACTGTAGCACAGTTACGATATCATATTTTGTTTGAAGCTTTTGACCTGTCTGACAAATATTTACATGTTTATAAATGCACTGCTTTAAAAGATAGGATTTTCAAAGACTTTTACTCTTCTAGACCCTTGGGCATATGTTTCTACTTTTGGATTTTCAGCTTGCTAAAATGGAAATGTTTTCAGTTTAAACCACACKATTTTATAAATAAACAAGATGTGATGAGTTGCTGAGTTAGTCATGCTCTGTTCCCCTTGGACTTGCTGCAGATCCAGTTTATAAACTCCGTGAAAACTAGGATTTAATTAGCATCACCCTCAAGGAGATGTTTCCATGTGATCAGCTACATAATGTTTTAAAATTGCCTGGTTTTCTTCATCAACTACAAACAGAACTAGGCACAGCCATAGTGGTTCAGTGAACTAATTCATTAATTTTCTTAGTTCACAAAAAAATGGATAAAATCATTGGGAATAGCTGAATGTGTCTTGCCTTGTACTTATAGCTTTAATAATGAAAGCTCCTGCTGATGGGGATGCAGTCAGGATTTCAGTCCGTATGTGTTTGGGTACTGTTAGGTAAAGGGACTCTGGGGAAGCTGTTATGCAACAAATGCCAAATGTTCCTCATGGTCAGGTCAGGCTGGATGGGGATTTGAGCAGCCTGGTCCACTGGAAAGTGTCCCTGCCTGTGGCAGAGGGCTTGGAACAAGTGATCTTTAACCATTTTATGATCCTATAGTCTATGAGAGATTTCTTAATGAGATGATAAGKAATAAATACAGCTAACCCAAGAAAAATTACTTTATGACTTATTGTACAGGAAAAGTTATGAAGGTGAATTTTTTTCTCAGCTATCTCAGCTGGCCTAAGAGTCCTGCAGACTTCTGAATACCAGTGCCTCAGCTATCACATATTACCAGTCTTGTGACGTGAGTTCAGAAAAGCTTATCTGGAATACAAAAATATAAAATGTTTCTAAACTTTTGTTAAGATTAACTTTTGATTCTGTGAAATGTATACAAGATTTTAAATTATTCTTACTGACATTTTTACTTTCTTGTAACCTCGTGTAGTGTTTAGTTCTTAATAATATATGCTATTTGTCTATGCCTCAAAAGTTTTTAATGATTCATAGAAAATTGGAAGCATTGGTAGGAGTTTGAAAATTTTGTCTTGGCTTTTAAAATAGAGCTAAAGGCATCACCAAAATTGATAGGATTTATTTTTATTAGTGTTTTTCAATATTATCAGTTGTGCACAGTGTTGTCAACCAGAAGAATCCAAGCACAAGACCACTGTTCAAACTCTTGACTTGCCCCCCTAAAAGCAAGCTAAAAAAAAAATAATATTATCAGTAGGACATCAGAGAGAACAGCTCAGGGGTATGCAGCAAATCAGCTTAATTCTTAATGCAGTATGTGCTTAGTTGAGATCCTTCTGTGGTGAAAGCGTTTTTTCCAGCATCCGTAAGGATTCTTCCCGCCAAGTAGAATCTTTACAACTCCAAAGCCCCACTTTTAGCAGCAATCTGAAAATACACTTGAAACATATGGGTGTTGGAAGGATGAGAGTATGGGCCATCTGGTCATCATATGTCTTCTTTGCATGCTTGGATTGGTTTGTCAAGGGTCTCAGAACAGGTTCTGAAGGATCATTAAACAAGACAAAACCAGAGATTTCTGCAAAGCAGTGAAAGGTCTGGAGGCCCTTTGGCATCTCTGTTTTAACCTGTAAGGTAAAATGCATGAGCTAGCCAAGTACGTCACTGCTGCTGGAAGGGTTCAGAATGTGTCCTTCTGGTTTTTTTGGCTCTGGTGCCCCTCCAAAGAAAGCCTTCTGCAGGGGCTGCCTGCCAGGGCGTGTCACGGGTGGGTGTGGCTGTGCTGGCAGGGTCAGGACACGGGGACAGAGCTGGGATCTGAGCTGGGCAGGCAGGGAGCAGCTCCTGCTGCCTCTCCTCCAGCTCTGCCCCCCGAGGTTATGGCCTCTACACTGGCTACAGTCAGACTTCTGTATAACCTGCATTGAGGTTATGCCTGCTCTTTGTGCCCAGTGACAATTTAATTTCTGTGGCAGTGGTGTTCAATTTAGTACAGCTTTTTCACAGCCGAAATGTTTAAAAGGGGCAGAAAAAAATACCCCATTGTCTGCCTCAGGTAGGGAAAATTTTATGTCTTGGAACTTAACATGAGACTTAAAATGTCCAACTATTATTTTCAACTGTGATGAAAGAGGTTTAGGTCTACAGTTATCTAGTCTTTCTATTTTCTCTTGTTTAGGAGRGAGGAGCAGTTACTCTATAAGATCTCTTCCAGTAAAACATGGGTTTTTTTCAATGCTTTACTGAAATTTTTAGTGCTATAATGAATTGCACAGTATTGTAGATCATCAGATTCTTTGTGGGAAATGCTGTCTTAACAGGAGACATGTACCTGTCAAGATCCATGTAATCATCCACATTTTCTGGAATTCATTAAACCGGAAAGTTGATCAACAAGCAGAAAATTGCTTGGAATATTAATGAGAACAGTAGAAATGTGCTGCATTCTCATTGAAAGGTTTTAAATATTTTCTATTAAAGTTGCATGGCCAGTATACACATAGGGATGTATAATTAATCAGAAAAATATTTTACTGTCTTGATATGTATCAGTAATAGAATTGTTATTTTTTAAAAAAACTGGCTAGCAGGAAATATGGTGCTGCAAATATTATGTAACTTATCATTGAATTCTAATATTGAGAATTTTATCTAACCTTTGTGTTTGTGCCTTTTTCTTGCATGAGTACTATCCTTTTTTGGAAGAATTTGTTCCACTAAGTTTTGCCAAAAAAAKAACCCAAACAAAATGAAACTCATAGTTTTTTTAYTTGGTATAATTTTGCATATATATGYCTCTGAGCAACATAAATATTGTGGAGAAAAAGCTGGCTATAACTGTAGGGTGAATTCCATTTCCTCTCAAGCAGATTTTGATCACTCATGCATAGCTCTGAAAGCAAAGTTCCTATAACTGAAGGGATCAGTGGAGTTTTCAGACCCTTCTTTCTCTAATCCATTGTTGAGATCCAAGTTGAAGCTGTGGTGTCAAGTCCCAGCAATCTGAAYGAAGAAAAAGCAAAGATTTCTGATTGTGCAGGAATATTTCAGATGTGATAGCCTTTGCTGTGGTTGCTACCAGTCCTTGCAAATGTCTTGGCAAACTGAAGATATTTTAATCATGTTATAAGTGAACTGATCCGTTCGGTAGACATAAAGTCCTAGTTACATTCTTAAAGTTCAATTCTGCAGCATTTCTTCTCTTCAATCGTGCTAAGGGCCATGCTTGTTAATATATTGCTAAATCAAAAAGAAATGCAATTGCAGTAATAGCAAACTATTTTCTTTCCTCTTTSGCTGCACCTTATTGTCTGTGCCGTTTTTTATAACTGAATGCTACCCCTGATATCAAACACTTTGAGGAATGCAAATTACAGCTGTGCTTTATGTAAAGTATTATCCTCATTCCTGTGTTCAGACCTAAATTACTAAAATTTTAGAGGTTTATAGTTAGAGCATTTCTGCAAACACAGGCATCGTAATGTATTCTTGTGTATTTAAGTGCTTTTCAAAGGGATGTGTGAGGATGAGTGAATGGAGATGATAACAGCAAAAACCTACAGGCTGTAATTCTGCTTTCTGGACTCCCTTCAGGATTACACTAAACACAGAATTYTTTTCCCTCCCCCCACAATTTCAGTTTGTAACTTAGATTCATCCACTGGAGTTAAACATGATGCTGATTGCTAAATTGTCTTAGCCCCCAAGCATGTTGCCAGTATTAACTCTGTACCTTTAMTAACTTAAGATAGTCCTGCTTGTAAGTCTGCTTTCTCTTGTGATGTACTGCCCCAGGCTAACAGCTGTGGTAAGCTGAGGCGTGGATCAGAAATCCTCTTCACTGAACCCAGAGGGGCAACACAAACCCTTTTCATGAAGGGTTTTAATTTGCTCATCTATATCCCCTGAAAAWTCCCAGTAGTTTGTATTTCCTTGCTTTGAGGAAGAGAATCCCCATTCATCCATRCAGAAAAATCAGTTCTCTCCTTCTCTTCTGAAGTTACCCGTTTTGTGCTGGACTGCATTAGCCATGGATGAGCAGCCTCCTGACCTTTCCTGCCATCCTTACAGGGTAGCCAGTGGTCTGTTCCCSTGCTCTGCAACTTTTCCACTCCCCTGTGTACCTAGACATGAAATTCGTGAGAGGGTGCTTCTACAAGCAGCACAAAAGCCACTACTTTACCAAGAGACTGGTATCTTTTATAAATTTTCTCTGACTCGTGGCAGTCAGCTTTAATATTGACAGTACAAGGCTATTTTTGACTCACTGCTCTGGTTAAAAATTGTTTCTGTTCAAGGCTAATGGGTAGCAAGAATATAATTGGTTTTTCAAGTTCTGCTGCAATATAAAACTTCACCTGATGTACCTTCAAGTATAATGCCAGCACCTCGTGATACCAGAGTGAGAAAACTCCTTTTCCTTGGAAAAGTTAGAAGTATCCTAGGAACTGGAAGGGTTGCATAGAGACGTGAAAGATATGAATAATTAATTTCCTGTTTTCTTCTCGTACCTTTCTGTATACTAATTAAAAGTTTGATRTGGCTGGGAGTTGCCAGACAATAATGAAGCAGGGGTCATTTGATACTTGTCCATGCTCAAGTCTGCTCTCTTATTGCATATGGTTTCTTCTTTACAGTTTTCAGCCACACAAAGTATTGGATTAAAAGGAAAAATAAAAATGAAAAGAAAAAAGGAGAAACTAACTCWAAATTGCAAAAAAAGAGAGATTTCAGTTCCATTAGCAACACTAGATCAACCACACTCTGCTGCCTGTGATTACTCTTTAAAATATAAATGTCTTAAAAGCAGGAACATAAAGAGATACTAAACCACATCTATAACCAGAAAAGAGAGACTGAAGATGGGCATTATTTCTAGTGCTTTAAATGTTTTTAAAAAATCATCAAAATTATGGAGTTAAGASATAAATTTTAACTGCACAGTCACTTCTCCCACTGGGTAAAATCTTTCTTTAAAAGTTAGGTGACAAAAATTGCTTAAAATACATGTGAGAAGGAAAAAAATTGTTTATACAAATTAATATAATTKTTTTTCATTGAGTTATAAAAGTACTAGTTTGAGTATTAGAGTTTAATTTTAAAATAGGTTTCAAAATTTTCCCACTTGTCTATAAARTAGGATTAGTTTTATCCATTAARTGATGCTCTGTGCTTGTTGTTTGAGTCTCTTCTCATGTTTGAAATGCCTCATAGTTTGAGAAGCATCCATACCTACCTGTTTGGCCAGGCACATTTATAAATGGGAAACATAATCATTTGATCCATCACTTGAGGAAGTTTTGTGCAGATGTCCAAWTTCATAAACAGAGCATTTCAGGCTCCCCAATCAACACATGTAAAAGGTTTGATGAGAGCTTTGCTTTGGTGGGTTTTTTCCTTTTTTAATCCTTCTTCTCTTATGCAGTTCTGTTTTGAGTAGGTTGTGAGTGACAGGGGAAAGGAAGAGTGAAGTCAAGGAAAGAGAAGGAAATACTTAGGGGGAGAACCTGTGCTAGTTTCTCTAGGCTGGTTACAGCAGAAAATATTTTTCCTGGTGAATTGGAATTCTTAATTCCATCTTGTAGTCTGTCATGCAAGCATGGACTGTCAGAGAATGGTGGGGAGAGGGAGAAGGTACAGCAGGGATATTGCCTGGCTTCCAAGTTGCAGGTTACCTGTGACAAGAGAAACATTGTCCCTCATTGCCTAGGCCAATAAAAAGCAATCCATGAGAAACTTAAATAGGTGCAAGTGTGTAATTAATTGCCCRAGTATCTTTGGAATGTCTGATGTGTCCTGAAATCTCAGTTTGATTTGTTGCTGGTTCTTGTTCGTTAGGCTTATGCACTGAGAGCCAGGAAACCGATGTCAAGTGTTCAGTGCAGCATCATATTGTAAATATGCTCTCATCTCTGCAGAGACCTGATAAAACTGAAAGGATGATTGATGCCTCTGGCATACAGAGACAGAAATTGGAGATGGTAAGAGTTGTCTTACAAAGACTTCATCTGTTAGCTGGGCTTTTTGTTTGGTTGTTCTAAATGGGCACAGCTCATGGGAAATTAAAAAGATTAGTGAAGTTCCTCAAGAGAGTGAGGCACATCTGCATAGCAAATACTTTAATCATTACAGTGACCCCCTTCCATTGCAGGGGACTTAAGCTGAAGTCCCTTCTCACATAACTTAGTCCAGGATGCTCATCTGGGCCTTGTTCTACCTTTTGTAACTTCTGTCATTGTTCCAGCTGGGAGCTTCTGCGGTTGAAGGAAATCTTTAAAAGTTTTCACAAAAAATCACTCTTGTTTTCTGCYGAGCCTAATATCAAGGACTGTTTGTGTTGGCTGATGTGCATGTAAAACTCACATATGTGTTGAAATAAAYTTCCTCTGTAAACAAGTTCCTGCTGAGGGTTAATACCAAAAAATTGATTTTCTCTCTTGCAGCTAATCTTCTCTCTATGGTTCAATCTGAGATATTTGATTTCTGCTGGATGTGATGTAATTAATTTTCATGTGTTGCATTGCTTTCTGTTACCWGTCTTACAACACATACAATGTAGTGTAGCACAAGCCTTGTGGAACAATGCTTGGAGCAATAGTGGAATACAGGACATACTCTTTAATAAATGCATTTAATAAAACCCATTCAGAAAATCATAATTTATACCCTGATTATTGCTAAATCTCATGGAACCACCATGTTAGAGAGACATGTAACATGAGCTGTATCAGTTTGCCTCCCTGTTACGGCAGTATTAATAAGAATCTTTTAGACAAACCAATGTTAAAGTAATACATTTAAAAAATATGGTCATATCCACTCAAAAATTAATAAAAAAGTATTAAAGCTTCACAGCAGACTTCTGTTCATCAACAAGCAGAATTTAATTTTCTGGATGTAGTGATCTGGACTATTATGGATTGCAGCTTTATATATGGGTTCCATCATGTGCAAATTTTGCTGTGCACCTTTAAGAGAGGGAAAGTGTTGACCTGATGAGTGGTTTGGGCACTACAGTTCCTCACTCAGGCGCTCAACCTAAAACAAGATTTCCAAACTGAATAGGAAGGAGGAGTCCTGTCCAGTATCCACCATGTGAGTCCTCATAGAATGGTGAGGTAATGTGTCAAAATGATTCTAAGGTTAGGTACGTTGTATACTGCTACATCCTGTGGGAAATTCACAAGGTCTTGGGGTTTTGTAGTGGAGTTTTTTCTCTGTGTGGGATTTTTTTTTGGTTTTGGGTTGTTTTTTTGTTTTGGTTTGGTTTTTTTGTTTGTTTGAGGTTTTTTGTGCAGCGATTTTCTTTTTTTTTTCTGTTACTTATTTTATTTTTCTTGTCATTGGTTAATGTAGGTTTAGTCATGACATTATGAAAAACTTATGAGACAGGGATTTAGTGAGTAGTAAGACACTCCCTTGGGTCACTTTGTGGATCAGAGGTAACAGTGTAAATAAAAGTCTGGCTTCCTACAAACAAGGTAAGTAGAAAAAATTGAGTCTATTATGGTCAGATTAATTATATGCTCTGGATTCAAAGTAATGGAGTTTACACAGCTGTATAAGAAGATAGATRTTAGCATGGAATTAAAATMATTTTAAAAATTAGGCAGTTACTATCCCTTTGATAGGTCTGAAACTTTTGGTCTTCAAAAAAAATTACATTTTTTTGGTTAATAGAGCTCTGTTTCTATTCTGGTTTGCGTTATGCTGATAGTTTGCCTTTTTAGGGCTGCAGCAGCTCCCATGCTGTGGTTTGACTGTTTGTGTCTGAAGGTGCACCAAGGCCCTGACAGCTTCTCCCAGTGCAAGTCAGGATCTGAAGGAGGGCTTGTTCACCGCTCCTGGATTTAATTTCAAATACTATTACATTTCTGGTGTGATTTTAGAGAGAACCTAGCTAAGGATACGCCTATCTTCGTGGAGAAAAATACCAAACCAAAACACAGCCATGAAATCCTTGTGTATAAGAGCATAAAGCCTGTTCAGTTGTCACTGTGCCTCGCCTCAGAGCCTGAGATACAAAACCTCTTACCAATCTTGTTTTGCAGCTTGTGTCAGTTTAGGTGTGAATTATATCCTCTTTGTGCCTTGTTTGAGCAGCACAGTGGGAGCCAGCCCAGGGCAGTACCTGCTGCTGCTTTATTGGAAGCGCTTGGGGAGGAAAGAAAAGCCAGGATGGCCCTGACTAGGCCATCGCCGCCTCCGCATCTCCTGAGGCCCCAAAACCCACGGGAAAGATTTATCTGCTGCCTTGAATTCAAGGCAATGTTGATGAGGGTTTTTTCTCATTTCAGTGAGATTTCTAAGCTGTAGCTCTCTATTTTCTGCATGTGTCTACATGGACCGGATCAAATCAGACCCTGACCCTGAGAAATGCTTTTGGAGACCTTCAGAATAAAGATTGTTCTCTACTTCCTTGCCTTATTTCAAACAAGTGTGCRTCAGCTGACAGGATAACAAGGGTATGCCTAAAACTGGATGTTTGTTTTTCTGTTGCTGAATGTTACCCAGCTTAAACTTATGTGAAYATGTATTAAATCACTTGCATTTGTATTTCTGTTTCATGTACCATAACTCTGTTTTGCTGCCTACTGGAATTTACTGCTTCCCGTAGAAAAAATTAGCACTTAAAAGTGCACCTAGTGTCTTATTAACCAAAATTTTGTGAAGACATATTTTTCTGTTAATTTTCAGCTGTGTTTTGTACAGGAATTTAAGGATAAAATAGTACATGGAGTGAACATAGATGACTTTACCAGATCAATTTCCAGTTGTCATAATGAATGACAGGTTTATTTGAAAAATACATGAATGCACTGAAGACAAAGAGATGAATGCATATCAAAACTGAATGAAACATTGATGTTGTTAGGATTAAAGGGAGATAAGGATAATCTTCCTTGGGAAAAAAACCATCATTGATACTGATGTAAGATATCTACATATATTGGGAGCTGCTTTGTTAGCTGATGTCATCTTTCATTTTGCTTTCAGACTTTATAAATGACAGTGTGAGAAATGCTACATGTATAAGTCTGGAAAATTATCTATATGGAAGCAAACTCCCCAGTTAAACTACCGTATTAATTATTCTGCTGATATTCCACAGCTGTTCCACTGATGTGGCTTAAAGTCTGCAGATTTACTGAGGTACAGCAGAGCATAAATTTTATCTCRATCAATTTTTCATAAGAATAAGCTCTTAGATCCACAGAATCCACATGAGTTGWATTAATCCTGACCCAGCTGTGAAAGACTAAGGGTTTTTTGTGGTTTGTTTGTTTGTTTGTTAAGTTTATTGTTGTTGGTGGTGGTGGTTGTTGTGTTTATTTTTACCTCCAGAAAAAATACAGTCTGTGCAAGTCACCATGTTGGGTTTGTGTAATGATTCCCAGAATTGCAATTTCTATGTTTGTGACTGTTAGTCTTGTAGGATAAAGTTCAGGAATACCAGTACAGGGAAAGGGAGTGAAGGGTTCACATGTGAGCATGTCCAGCCTCCAGGTGGGACACAGACTGCTGCACCCCCTGGGATGCTGAGGTGGAAACCTGTCCAGTGTCKCAGACTGTGAAGTCTTGTCTCTGAAGAGCAGTTCCAGCAAGAGGGACTCATCCTGCAACTCTTATTCTGCCACTGAATACATCACTTCAGTTCATGGCAGAGTGAGAAACACAGAGTAGATCCTGATAAGAGCAAGGTCTCCTTTGCCTTTCCTTCTTGTAGAAGGTGCACATGATTTTCCTGCTTTCCATTCTCCATCCTTTTAGTAGACATTCTTGAAATTTTTGAGACATGCAAAATTCTCAACAAGATAATGCAAAATTATTTTTTCAGGCAAAATGTAGTTTCTCTCTTTCCTCCTTGTGTGTTTTTCCAAAATGATAGTAGGTGGAACAGAGAACCTGCCTGTATGCTGGTGCTTAAATTAAGGTTGTAGCCACTTTAGACAAATGATAAGGTGCTAATATGTTACAGATTTAATAGCCATGAAAACCATTGGTGTTTGGATGTGGAAGAGGATAGATCAAGAAGTATTACTGAAATTATTCTTTCAGGCAGCAAAAAATATTTTGGTTGAGCCATAACCATTCTTGTCAATCACTGCTTGAAAGAAGGTTCAGCAGAGACATCTGASATCTACTTTCACACCTGCCTCACTGTGTGAAAAAATTACCAATTAATATAAACTCAGCTATTTGTATTTAGGATGCTTCTTCCATTTCAAATCTGTGCAGTTACATATATATTGTAAAAGCGAATGAGGTAAGATCTGAGTTTCTTTTCTTTGCTGTCCTATTTTTTCTTTGTACCAGCTCCATTGAAATTGGGAATACTGTATCTAATTCACTCATGAACTGAGCAACAGCCCAAACTAATTCATCTTCTCCTTCAGGAGAAGGATCCTAGAGAATCCTCTTCTAGGATTTGGAACCAGCAATGTATAAACCTTGAGCTGGTRTCTGGGAGCCTGGAAGTCTGTGCGTGCTGACTATGGCATTGGATTTCTGAGCAGAAAACCTAAATTTACACTAGGCCAGTTCTGTATTTAATGGTTTCATCTGTGCATCTCTGCAGCACRAACTGCCTTTCTGTTACCAACAGTTTTCCCCCAGTATTATGGATGACTGTGGTTGGACTCACTACATATGGAAAAATGCAGACTGTGGTGGGTAAAGGTTCAGAGCCTGCATGTGTATATGTAAAGTRGAGCTTTTCTAGCCAGGAGTCAGTGCTCTTCCTGGAATTGAAAAGGTAATTTTCAAAGAGGTTTAAGACTGCCAGCTTTAGATGCTTTCTGATATGAATTAAATCAATAAAGTGGTTATTAAATCACTTTAATAAAGATGTTAGGTCTGATTAAAGTTTCCGTACTTTGGGTCACACCAGAACAGATTACACTCAGCTTCCATTAAATAAAAACTGGATCTAAAATTTTTAGCAATTACCAGGGCTTTGGAGGAAAAGCCATAGATGAATAAATAAGAGAAATGTGATTTTATATGACTATTCTGGAATAAAATTGTGAGTGCTGCCGAAAGAGTATTGAATTCCAGGACACATCGTTTTTTGAATAATACAAGAGAAATGTTTTGGAAAAAAAGCAAGGGAAAAATAACCTCCTGCAGGAAGTCCTGAATTAGAAGCAAAAAGAAGCACACACAAACTGAGGCTGGAAACCAGGTTCTTTTACATTGCACAATTATATTGATTAAATACTTGCAAAGTATAWTCCTGACTTTCCCAATTCTCCTGGGATTTTTCATGTAGGTAAAACAGCTCTCAGCGTTAGGTAATCTTCAAAGATTAGTAGCAATTCAAACATGCAAATATCATGCAAATAAAATAACACCCTTGTTGTAYCTATTTTTACAGCTGATTATTTTACAGCTTTTTTTAGTTTTAAGATTCAATGTGCAGTAGAATTTGATGAGAAAAAATATTAACCACTCTCTCAAGAAAAGCCTGTCATTTTTTGGGCCAAGTGACAGCTCAGGTTTCTGGTCCTGTGTTAGGTCTGGGAATTAGYAGGGATTTACAACAGATGCAAAGGCTGGAAGTTTGATCACTGGGGAAACAATTAATTGACATTTGTATGATTATATTTCAGCTAAGTCAAAGCTAGTATTTCAGGCTGTCTGAAAACTTGGAATGACTTTGATGCATTGTGTTGCATTTTTTTTCCCTTTGGAAACATATTTTTAGCAATTAATAAGCTTTTGAAATCTCATTCCTCTCAACCCTAAATACTGTGGCAGAAATTGTGCTGCTTCAGTGAGCATGGAATATTGTCATTTGGGGAAAGCAGACTTAGAACTTGTGTTTCCTAAGAGACAGGTGGAATGAGATTTCAAAAGAAAACTTTGCAAAATTTCCAGCTGTTTTTGTGTTTCTTTGTGTGTGATTTTCTTGTTGTACCAAAGAGACTACTTGTCTTTTCTAAAGCTCTTGCGTTGGAAGAACTCAGACTGGTGTGAACAGTAAAAGTAGAAAAATTTTTCTTCAAACTCAGATGACGATTCTGACAGCAATAGTGATAGCCTCTGTTTTGACAGCTGAAAAATGAACCCAAATCAGGAGAGATCTTTGGGATTCACTCTGTCAGACAGTGACTGAGCTGACTTGGGCTAGTGGGCTGTAGCTGCTGTGGAATGATATGCTCTAGTTCACATATGAGCTTGGCAGGTTGTGCAARTATTACTTTTTTTTTGTTTCTGGGGKKTTTTTTTGGGTTTTTTTGGAGGTTGATAGCTTAAGAATATTTGGATTCCCTTTGAACACAGAAATAAGAGTGGTTGGAAGGTATTTTTTTTTATACAGTGTATGCTGGGCTTATGTGAAGGAAGGTGAGTGAGCCCTGTAGTAGTCCACAGATCGTGCAGCATCAAGTGCTGGATACTGACACCAAATCCCAGTCTTAAGTTTTATCCCAGTCTCAGTTTGTTTTCTCTAATATGTTCAGACTGCAAAGAAAGTAAGCTGTAGACAGAGCTCCAGCTGAGCAAAACGTTTGCAATGAGCCAACATCTTCTTTGTTCTGCTCTGAGGTTTTTGGAACCACAGCCCTTGTGAGCTTCAAACTGTGTTCTCTAAAAGTGCATAAATTTCAGCTTAAGTTTTTCAGCAGACTTCGTAAGTCACCTCTTTTCCTGAAGAGCCCCATTTATCCTCTGGTGCTCTCTGACTGCATTTCTGTGGCTGGGTGGGCTGCATCTTCTGAGCTTTCAAATAGCACTGGGTAACTATCTGGAGACACTGCCTGATATAGTCTACAAAACTCCCAAAACATCTTGTAGGGAGGTGGAACCAGGAGGTGGACCAATATTTCAGGGAGGCCATATGGGATATGCAGGCAGCCCACAATAGCAAATCTCGTACATATTGATTCCAAGTCAAAAGAAATGAAATACAAACAGACCGACACCCTGCGGAGCCAGGAACCATCAGTTAAACGTTAGTGCAAAACGTTCTGCTTATGAACTCAGAGCACTGGATAACTGACTTCTTTACTTCTTAATGAATTGATAATAAAAATCTTAAATATCTGTAGGTTTTTCTTGAGTCTAATTTTCAACATGTTTATGCACTTTGGATCATAGTCTCCCTATTTTAGGAAGCGGGTAAAGGCTTCCAATATCCAACATGTCATATTCTCAAAAATCAGATCTAATATTCTTTTCTACCTGCCTCAGTCTCATACTGGTTACATTGCCATGTAGATCTCGTTATAAATATAAACATGTAGTAAATCATCAGATATCCTACCTGATTTTAACTATTCGCTTGTTTAAGCACCTTGCTTTATTTGAGCTGGGGGGAGTTTGCCCTGTACACACAGGAAATGAACAGTAGACACTCCTCTGTGGTCACTTTCACTCCCATTACCTGTGGACGAAATTGCAAAGTCTGAAATGAAACTGACCTCCATCAGTGTTGCTGCAGCTTTATGATGCAGAAAGAAATTAAAGAGGATTGAACACAAACAAAGAAGCGGTAGGTGTAAGGAAATATTTTTAGTGAAWGTGGTCTGTTTAGTTATGTGACATAGTGCCCTGTGATTTCATAATGTTTCTACAAAGTCCTTGGCTATTTAATGAAACAAAAAAAAAAATCAAATGAAACACAAGAAAACAAAATAAACCCCTGAGATGTTGGTAATATAATAAAGGACTGAATAATCACTGACTGGGTACGTGAGTTGTGTGAGCTGGGGACAGGCATTTGTGTGTGCCCTGTGCCTGCCCCAGTTTGTGGGAGCTGCTTTTGGAACAGGAGATGTGCAGAGGGCTGGAGCAGGCACTGAGAGCAGCCAAGTGTGCAGTGCTGAGTCTGGAGGACAGAGGAGGCCCTGAGTTGTCCCCGAGGTTTTGTGTGTGCATCCTCCTTTCTCCAGGAGAGCTCTAGCCTGGACACTCTGCTCAGCTGCTGAGGAATTGGCTTTTCTTTCAGGAATCGATGACATCAATAATGTCTTTCATGTAGTAAAGAAACCAACTGGACCATATTCCAGCCAGATTTGAGGTTTCTTCAGTACAGTGTATTCTCAGCTCTGAGCTAAACTCCTTTTTATTCATGGTTTACTGGATCATGAAGCAAATCTTTTTTTGTGTGTTTTATTTAGTGGTGGGATTTTTCCTGTCCTTGGAGTCATTTGTAAGAATATTGATATTAAATGAGAGACATCTGAAAGACAGTATGTTAAAAATAGTTGTGATTGCTTGAAGAACTTAAATTATGATAATCAGCTGGCAGGCAAAATTTAATTTGGGGGATAACTGCATATAATTAAAATACAGTGCTAGTGGGAATTGACCTCTTCATATATTATTACTTCTGTAGAGTTTAGTAAATTAGCAGGTAAAAGTGTACTGCTACCTCTTTATCAATGAAATTAAAATCTGACCTATTTTTTTTATTTTAAAAAGTAGTATTTTCATTAATTTCTAAAAATGGCTATATTATGAATGTAAATGAAAAATAACTTTTAGCCAAAGAAGATTTAAGATTTAGCAATTTCTTATAAATACTGAAATCCATATTAATACTTGCAAAAGCAAGAAAATACCCATTTGAACAGAAAGGCCTTTTGCTTGTGTTTAGTGTGAGAAGATATCAGAATATGATGTACGGAAAAAATGTCTAAAGATAGGAGGTGGTAAATTATTTTTTTTAGTCAATTTTCAGACAAAGAAAAATCCTACATTATTCAGTCAGTAGCTCAAATAAATTTTGGATGGGATAAATAAGCGTTGCAATGACATACAAAACTTGCAGCAATATTTCTGGCAAATGTGATAGTATCTGTATGTGACACGGCATTCTAAATGTGRGGGGCACAGTTCAGTTGCAGGGGAAAAAAAGCAAGTTCATTAAAAAGGGCCATCATGTCACAGATGACATMAATTAGCTCTGGCACAGTTTTCAGACGAGCAGTAAGAAAGGGTAGCTCACAAAATCAGACATGCACTGGACTTAATTATTTCCCTTCTGCTTTTTGGTGTTGTCAGCTCCTCTAAATTGGGGAGCCTGTGCCATGTCCTGCTGCTCCTTCCAGCCCCAGCCCTTGTCCTCCCCTGGCCCTTGTCCCTGACAATGAATCTGGGTTTTGGTCTCCCAACACTGAGATTGGGAGGGAGGGATTGTCATTGATTGTCTCAATGCCTGATCCATGTCAAGGGTACAGGAAGTGTTTGTTAAGGGTTGGGGACATGTCCCAAGGCAGGGCAAGCTGTGATGGACACTCAGCTCTTTGGGGTGGGGTGGGCTGGCTGGGGGAGGACACCTGGCTCTGTGTTGGGTCTGTGTGACCCTCCCTGCTCCTGCGCCTCTCCAAGGAAACTGCTGGTTGAAAGAGCTCTTAACAAACTACTCATGTGCACAGTAATAAGAAATTCTGAAGTAGATTTSAAAGYGCTAAATTCTTGCCMTTCTACTGCAATGTCTTTCTGTKCARCAGTGATCATTACTATAWACTTKGATATTCYTACTTCYGGGGCAATATAAATTTTGAGTATRATAAACATTGATRTATTTACTCTCTTCTGATMCCTGGTATGACTGCTGTAATGCTGAGAGTCTTCTGCTTCTTGGATGACTACAAGACATTCCTTTTTATAATTAAGATTTGGTTTTTATTGTTTATTTTATAATTTGGCATTTTTCCTTCTCAGTTCTATCTCCAAATTCTCATAATTTCCCTTTCAGGGAATAGTCTTCCTCCTGTTCATTCACTTCCTTCAGTAAATGCACTGGCAGAGGCACTGCAGATTTAGTCCCAACAACATCTTCTGTAAATGCACTACATTTCTGAACATTAGTTTATTAGAAAAACTGCCAGCTATAGGTCCTATCCCATCCAAAGTACTCTTACTGTTTTGTTAATTAAATCTGAACTTTATATTAAATTTGAATCCAAAACTGTGTTTTGAATAGCCAATAACAGAATACMTCTGCATGAATCTTCAGGCCTTTCGACATGAAATTCCTTTAAACTGAGCTTTATCTTTCAGGAGAAGTTTCTAGATGAGAACAGTGGGGTGGGATTCTGAGCATCTGATCTCTGCTCTGGACACAACCACTGGCAAATAAATGACCTTGGCTAGACTGTTTTAGGCATTATGTAAATGCAAAATCTTTCAGCAGCATCAAGACAAACATGAAGAGCATTTAGGAGTCTCAGTTGAGACTAAATTACATTGGAAGAAGCAAGTGAAAATATAAACCAGCAAATGTAAAGCGAGATGACAGCTGGTTTGGTTTTTTCATATTTTAGTTTATGAAAGCAACAAGATTTTATTTCTTTTTGATAAATTACTTGAATAAGTTCTTAAGGAAAGGGGAAATTCACATTAMCCTGATATTATTACTGTTTTYTAGAMAACAAAAAAGTTTCAACTGAGCACTAACATCCGAATGCTTTTGGAATATGCTTCTGAGCATTCTGTAACAAAGTGACAATCTGTAACACAGCAAAACAAAACCCCCTTGAAATTCGGTCTATGAATTTAAAGCTTTGCCAGTTATTCAAGAAAAAAAAAAAAGGCAAACCTTGTGACTCAGTGCTGGCATCTAAGGGAAGGACAATAGGTCATGAAATAAATCATCCAGACTTTGGAGTTTGAAGATTTCCATTTTCCCTCTAAACATCTCACATATCTTAGGAGACATGTACTGTGCCTCTGCCTTTGGGAAGTTAATGAAACTGAATGTTCATATCTGGCAGAGGAAAGGAGATTCTGAACTGTGTCATTTATAACCAGCCTTATGAAGATGATGAATCTTTGCATCTTAAACTCCATTTTTTCTCTGTCCTGCCTGTAAACTCTGTTCATGACTTTTTTTCATCGTGAATAGGAGCTTATGGGAGTTGATAACAACAAAGTGTGTTAACATTTGAAAAGTTGGAATCGTGAAGTATATAAGATTTTTTTCTCTGTATGATCAAGTTGTCATACACTAATTATTCCACWGAAGAATGCTTTCTTTTACAGTTTTTTCTTCTATTGTTCCACCCATGTTTTCCTAAAACAGCTTAAATCTCCCTCAGAACTATGGACATGCAGAAACCTGGCCATAACCATGTTTGGCTCAGTAGGAACTGGGCTGGGAGTTTCCTTGGTATGTGGGGCTCTTTCTTGTTGTCTCRAGGTACAGGCTCTTCCTTCCTTGCTTTGTAACAAAAGCAGCTGATGAGTAGTTGATAATTAAATCTCAGGTATAATCCCTTTTGAATTACATCTAAATCTATTCATTTTCCTTGGAAGTTTGTAGTGAGTTGATGCATCCCAATGGTCTGGCCTAAAATGTTTTTTTATCTGTAATTGCTTCTCTAAGTTATACTTGCAAAAGAAGAAGAAGAAGAAGAAGAAGAAGAAGAAGAAGAAGAAGAAGAAGAAGAAGAAGAAGAAGAAGAAGAAGAAGAAAAGGTATTTAAAATATGTTCGGTTCATACCTACATGTTTTTAGTTATGAAGGAAATACTTATCCATAGGATAAAAATTATAAAGTTACCTAGGTGATCTTTTAAGAAAATTCATCCTTACAGTAAAAAAAAAAAAAAAAAAAAAAAAAAAGACTTTGTCTAATGGTATTTAAAATTAACCAATATATTAGAGATTGTTTAAGTAGGTAGGTGGAATTTAATGTCAAAATTTTGACTGGAGCATTTAAATTTAAATGTAATCCATGAAGCAATAAATACATCTSTAATTAGCATTAACGTAACACGATTACAAAATAAACATTTGATTAGTGCATTTAAATTTCAGTGTAATAAACTGCTGAACTAATTAGTAAATAAAGTCCTGTTAATGCCAACYTTTGGATGAGACATTTATGTGTTGCACGGGGGAAGGTGTTTGTAGTTAAAGCACAAGACAGACCTCTCTCCTTACCAGTGCATATGGAGCCTAATAGCTTAGTAAATAAACAAAACCTTTGCAGATCCTTTTCCAGCCCTCACTTGCATTTTCTTTTTGGTGCAAGTTTGTTCACAGCTTCAGAAGACACGTGGCTTGGTAGATGCTGCAGACAAACATTGAAGCTGAGAGCAAGTGACTACCCCAGATCCCTGCCTGTCACCTGAAAGACCAGGAATAAACACAAAATCCTTACGTGACTGATTAGTGTTCATCCCAGTCTGCTCATCACTTTGAACAGGGGGGAGCATTTGGCTGTGACTGGAAAGCAAAGTACCAGTTTGAYACCCACATTATTGTCTGTGATGGTGGTTCTTCCGCTTGACTGATAAGTTTTTGAGGGGCCTAAAAACATGAAGCCTGGATGGGCAACAGTGAGCTCCTGCCTTAGACAACTGGTGTTGAAACCAATCTCAAACAGCACTGGTTATTCTTGGAAATTCAAGGTGGATGTCACATTAATTTAAGTTTTGCCCAGGTTTCTTGCAGCCAACGAATTTCATGTTTTTACAACATTTTGTTGTTAGATTCACAATTTATGTGGAAGCTGTCTGAGGTTACAGAGCAGGACAGTCCCAGCTCTGTAAGAAATGTTCAATTACTGATYATCCAATGAAAGGAAGATGGAAAATTCATGCTAGAGAAACAGTGAGTAGTAGTGCAAATAATTAAAAGCCTTTACACTGGATACTGAGACAAAAAAGAAAAATAGAGACAACGTTAATGAACCCAGTGTCTCCCCATTAAAGCACAAGTCACAAAACAAACATATAAAATGTCTGTAATAGATTTTTCTTTTTAACCCCGTTTACCTCCAAGAGTCAGGCTTTAGGTTGCCATTTGAGAGAATGATCATTTTCTTGATACTTGGAATATGCAGGAATGTTTTCTTTGAAGAAACTAATCTTGCTTTGCAATTGCTGTTATTGCAGATAGGAGCAGTTTTTAAAAATACAATTATAATTATACTTCTGTACAGTATTTTCTATGATTTTGAATCCACTTATTTTTCTAAAACAAAAGCTCCAGACAGCAAACCTAGGACTGAGCAGACAAAGGCATTTTGCAGTTCTTCAGGCYTGCATTCACTGCCTGCTCAAAACATCTCGAGAACAGCACATATATCTTTCAAAACATAAAAAGCTTTCTTGGAAAGCTCTCTTACTCATTGTAAGGATTTCTTTATTTCTTTTGGCATAAGAGGCATTCAGAAACTGTAAAAGAAGTCTTGGCTGGAGTCATTATTTCCTCACTGGTTGCTAGCACAGAATGCATTTCAATTCCTTGTTACAAGCCAAACTTGTTCAAGCCTTTTATTTTTGCAATAAGATTTTAATCAGTTAACTGTAGCAGCTAATTTAATAGGGGAGAGCAATTCTTCCAAACAGCTTATCTGGGTTCCCAGTGTCATTTGCAGTATAAAGTGTAGCTATAAATAAATTAAATGGAAAGTCAGTCCCAAGGGACATCATCTTACTTGCTATGAAGTCTGATCTATTCTATAGTAACTTAAAAGCTGTAGCAAGAAATATATAACTAGCTGATATCAAGGAGAGTTACAGCAGGATTGTTTTTCATTGTAGGAGCTTCTGGGATAGCTGCACTTATTTACATTGCACAAGAACATAACTTGTGGAGGTAAGGTTTTGCATGTTGTAATAGGCTTTATAACAAYGGCAAACACCCCCATGTGGTTTGAAAACAAAGGCTCTTATTTGAAGAAAAACATTAATTTGAGTGACAGATGGTAATTTTCACTCTTCAGGTATTCAGAGGTGACAGTGCTTCGGATGTGCACAAAGTGGTGCTTACAGCCCATGGCCAATGGAATCCCCAGTGTCCAGCTGTCCATTCCTGAGTGGGAGTTCCATTCCCTCAGTGAAACACTCTTCTCTAGGGACAATTTTCCCCCTCAGCCTTCAGACCAGTMCTGTGTCCTGTGAGTGAGTTGCACTGTACTACCAGGCTCTTCCTCCTCCACTCCCATTTTTAGTAAAATCATTCAAATATTTCCCGTCCTCATCTGAAATTCCTCCCTGATTTGGAAACATCAGTAAGCATCTTGATATTTGCATACCATTGCATCTGGAAAGATGAAAAATTTAATTTCACAGTTATTCTGATGTGATTAAGATTCCTTGGCAGGTAAAACTTTACTTCTTGGGGTTGGATAGAAGCAAAATCTTAAATATGTGCCTTTTGAGAATTTTATTTTCCTTTCCTAATGGAAATTTTATGTTGGAGTCATAAAATAAACATAGAGATCATTACAGARTACCACTCTCCTTGTGGAGAGAATATCTGAACTTTTCTTCAACTTTCCAGTATGATGTACACTATTTTCAGCTTGTAATGTGTGATGTAAAACCAAAGACAGTGTAGAGAGGAAGTTGTTTAAAAACAAAAGGGGATGATGAGAAAATTGTTTAAAAACAGAAGGGGATGATAATAGGTACAAACAAAATATCTATTGTACCCAATGGTTAAACAAAAATAAAATGTAAAAATCAGGAGCTGGTGAGGGACTCATGGTACAGATGAGATCTGAAATGCTGATTTTTTTGTGGTCAAAGACTGTTTTGGTCACCATTTCTACAGTCACAGAGGGGCTTAGTGTTATGATCATGTCAGAAGCTAGATCATGCATAGATTAATAGGAACAAAAAAATATTGATTTCTTGGTTCTTAAAGGAAAAAGAAAAACATTGATCTTCCAGTGATGAAACTAATTATAATTTGCTCTTTTCATTGCCTGCCAATATTAAAGATTTTTAATATTATTAAGAAAAATGGTTTTCATGGAGGAGCATATTCTGGTTCCCACTGGTAAGGTTTTCATTGGCTGAAGATACAGCTCTGTTGAGAGGACCCATTTTAACTGGATTTTCATTTTTACATGTAAATGTTCTGGCAAAATTCTATTAAATTACAGTGCAAGGAAAGCTGGAGAGCAATCAAAATAAAGATTCAATGCATGTCRTGAAGCTGAGTGATTCATATTCACATTTTGGGATTTCTCATTCCAATTTGCAGAAAAGCATGTATGTGCTTGTTACTGAATATGTTCATTACTGCAGTATCCTTTTGTTGGGCACATTTATAACATACAGTTTTAAGAGAAATTTTATAAGTTCAGGAAAAGGTATTTGGATGCTACCTTAAAAGAAAAAAGTAAAATCATCCCCGTGTTTAATTCTAATGCTATATTATGAAGAAAGAATCCATATGCCTTGAACATTCTTGCAATACTACACCATGTAGTGTTAAAAAATACAGCTAGCCTATCTTAGAAATAAATTGTAAGTTTTTTTCAGTAACTTTACATTTGTGTTTCTGAAGCACAAAAAAAGAAAAGTTGTTGATGATTTAAGCTAGGAGAATAATATGAAGTATTATAGCTCACCATGGAGATCCATGTGTTGTTGTGAGTGAAATTAAGCAAGATTATTAAATCATGTGGCTACATTATTGATTTATAAGAAAGGAATAGTCAYTGGTATTGCAGTATCAGTATTTTTYGAGTTTTCTTTACTTAAAATATATAGGTAAATTTAAGTGTGAAAATATRACTGCAAATGAAGGAAACTTTACATGCAAAATTCTGGTAGGAACCATCTTATATAAACAGAAGGTAGAAGCACRGAATACTGAAAGTTTAACATGTTCAAGCATCACTCTGGCTTAAAGTGTTATTGGTAAAAGGCAGTTTTTAACATGATTTGAAGTGGCTACTTGCTTGATTCCTTCACTAGCCAGATGGTAACTCCATCTTACTGAATTGAATGAAAAAATATCCCAATTCCAGTAAGGCTGGGTTTCTTCCTTTTGTGCTTATGGTGTGTAAATTTCCAGGCTCTCCTCATCCAGTGCAACTTTTGCAAGTAGAAATCCTACATATTCAAAACTCGGGCAGTGATAATGGATTTGTTGTTTGTGACTAGAAAATGCACTGGATGGCTGATGTTCAAGGGTGCATACTTGGATCTCATCCTATAACCTGTCACTTTTATATTTATCTAGTTTATCTACTGCTAATCTAACCATGCCAGCTAATTTTTCAGGTATTTAATTTATATATGCCTTATGCCCCTGCTGTATTAGGACAGAGGTSTTTTATTAACATTTCCTTCTTGATGCAGCCAGTCCAGACCACTTGGGTAGATTCCTAAAGGGTGAAAATTATGTTTGAAACACAGGAATTGTTGATTTGCACACTAACTCCTGGACTGATGTTTTGGGTTGCTTTTCCCTTTAT
The DNA here is from genome assembly GCA_003546035.1 of Mixornis gularis. NCBI lineage: Eukaryota > Metazoa > Chordata > Aves > Passeriformes > Timaliidae > Mixornis > Mixornis gularis. The sequence goes on from QVAJ01000019.1 coordinate 4,952,889, forward strand.
TGGCTTTTGAACACTCTTGATTTAAGTCCAGTGGATGTGGCAAATTAAGTTAAAGACAAACACAGGCCCTTTGTGAGGGAGCACTCCTGTGCCTGCTATGTSTGCTGTGCTACTTGGTGAAAATAATCTTCATTCTGGATGCTGGTAGATTCTTTCTGTTCTTACTGGTATTTTTTTTTGTTTTCTCTGGTTAAAGAAATTAAAATCAACTTTTAAATTTAGAGAAAGTATTTCCATTATCTGTTGTTTTGTCATTAAAGTTTACCTGTGTTCTGAGCCTTTATAAAATGAAAGTCTCCCTTCAACATGTAATATTGGCATTTTGTAACAGTATTTCAGACATCAAGATTCTTCAGACTTCAGATCCTACTTAGACATAATTTTGTTCAGTCATGCTCATGACACAGCTGAATATTTGTCTTAAAATCTCCGGTTTTTACATTTTGAGSAAATTACAGCCTTATCCAAATCCAGGAAATCAATAGAGCTAGATGAAATTTTTTTTTCTTCATTCCTCCTTTAACATTATAGAGGAAAGCAAGAGATACATCTTTAAAAAAAAAAGAACAGAAAACAAGGTGTTGATGATGGTGCTGTGAAACACTTACCAAAGAACATGATCTGAGTCACTCTAGTGACATTTCTCTAAGCTGCCCTTCACTCCACAGTGGAAAGAAGGTATCTGTGTCATATTGACATTTTCTATGAACTAATTACATTTAGATTTAAAAGAGAGTACAGATTACATCCTGGCATGATGAAGCACACTTAGCTGGAAATGTTAATGTAATTTTTTTTCTGAAATAGGGTGTTCAAAAAGTAGTATATAACAAGAGGTTCTTCACGTAACTTGCWGGTAGAATTTCCTGTGGAAAATGGAATCAAGTCCAAGAAGCAGAATGAAAGAAAACAGTTTGAATTTTAAAACTGCTTTTAAAATGTTCTCACAGATCATGAAAAGGGCAGCAGTGGATTTGGTTAGCCATGGGTTTACTGGCACTAATTGGAGAGCAGTTCTTGAGGGCAGAACACAGTAACTCTTCAACAAAAGCCGAACYTACTATTGAGGGTCTGTATCCTATTTCCAGAGATGAATTAGTGACCCAGAACACAGTGTTTTCCAGCTAAAGAAGCCAAAGTTCTTTATAAACTTGAGTGAATTGGCTATCAATGCCATTGTGGAGAGAGGATTCCACTGAAAAAGTTGGTCTGTGAGTGTTCCTGCCCCTACACAGGATATTTGTGAGCTTGGCCCCAGGATGTAAATGGAGTAAGTGATGTTCAAAGTTATGAGTTGCACTTTCTGGGTAATCTGCAGCAGTGGTTTGAGTTTGRGCTGTTTTCCCTGTTAGATTTCTTTTCAGAGTGGCAATTTTCTTTTTCCTTGCTCCATTTCCTGGATTCTGAAGAGGAAAAAAACCCCAAACAATCAAAAAAATCACAGTCTTATTTCTTCTGTTCACTTTCTAACTTTTYCCTAATCATAACTCCTTTTCTAACTTGCTTTAAGTATTCTCCACATGTGTTCCCATTCCTCAGCTGCCCAGCCAGCTCTTGAGGKTCAGTTATTGCAGAGTGGTTGCAGTGCTGTGGTGATGGTGCAGTGCTGTTGGCACATTTTAGCTTTGTGCAGTTTTCACTGCCAGATTCTCCTCCTCTGGCTGTGACTAACCTTGGGTTGGTGGTGTGTTGGCAGTAAATCAATCAGCCTGTTGGTATGAATTTACTGCCAATGTTGAGATTTCTTTCAAGGTTAGCTCCTCAAAGGCCTGTCTCTGCCTTTTTTATTGCCATACAGCTTTGGGACATGCCTAAATTCAAGATCCTGTTGTATCTGTAGTACTTTATTACACAGGGATAGTCATCATCTCTCCCTGCTGTTCTCTGATTTTGGTAAGCCTTGTGACTCTCAAGGACATGTGGCAGAAGGTGACCCTTTATTGAGGCAGTGACCAAGGACAGAGTAGCTGCTGTGCATGAAGAGTTCATGTGAACAGGGCAGAGGGAATGTGCRAGAAAGAGGAGGATTAACACCATCCCTTGGCAGGTTTTCTGCTTCTAGCTGTGGAGGGCAATTCCTACAACGTGTTTAGCCAGAGAAGGAAGCTGTGCCGAGACTGTGACTCATTTGCATGGCTTCATAAATCAAATCAGGGGAGGCTTGAGATGATGGCAGCCAGTTCTCACTGCTTTTAGCAACACATCTTCCTTTGTGTTGAACCTTTTATAAATAGTCCCTCCATCAATATATTGAATTCTTAACATCAAGTAACTATCTGCCAAGCAGCCACAAGGGAAAAATAGCCTAGGCTGGAAACGGTGAGTTAGCTGCAGACTACATGCTGGCATATTTATTTTATTTTTTTTTTTTACGTCTGCAGTTTCACTGATGTTATCTAAAGGCTGCATTTGACATACTTGCATGTCAAATGAAAACAACCTCCATAGCTGATTTCTTTTATATTCAGCAAATCCCAACCAATTAGATGTTTAAAATCTGAGCTGTTACTCATGTGTGATCTAGAAGCCTTCCGGCTGACAACAGTTGCATGTATTAGTGCAGGTAAAGTGGCTACAACTTCACCTCCATGTTGTTGTCATTAGTTTTGCCTGAGACAGCTTGAAATAATTAGATTAAAATCCAGTAGTTAAGGAAAAAACCCAACAAATACAAAGTGTAGAAAATGTTTATTTATGACAGAGCAAGACATTAAAACTTGAATGTGTCTTGGTCATTTACTATCAGAGCTAAAGTTTCATTTTTTTAACATTTTTATTTCTAAATAGAATATCATAACACTTTGTCTCTAAGAGATTTGTTAACAAAAGCAATAAGCTGAATTGATTAGTTGTTATTTTTGTATCCCGATCTGCTTTTTAAATTTTTCCTCACAAAGTTCTTCTGAACCCTCCATTAGTGCTGTTTACACCTTGTAATTTATATCTTGTTATTGAGGTAAGTAATTTATACATAYAGACTTCCAGTATTCGGTGATACTCAGATTTATGTATCACTTGAGTGGAGTATTGATCCTTCTATCTCTATTTTTGTAGCCTAGTTGTTTAGGACATAAAAATGGGTGCAACACAATCTTCTGCAGTTAAATGCAAAGTAAATAGCATTTCTTAGTGGTAAAATACTCTTGGATTTCAAGGAATAGGTAAATACAAATATATCTTTTGCATATGGATTTGCCAGCAAATTGAGYCAAAATAGATGAAAATCCAAGTGATTAGGATTTTCCATTTTATACTCATAAATAAATTCATACCCTTGCTTTTGAATTTCTGTRTAATAATTTAATATATATATATTAGGATTGAATGAGCTTTGATAATTTTGAAGATTTATATTCATATTCTAGTATTCTCAAAAAAAAAAGTCTTTTAAGTTGGTTCATTATTCTCAAAAAAGTGAAAAYGTGTCTATATTTTTAAAGTAGGGCTTCTACCCTTATGAAGAATATTAGTTGAGGGGAAAATAAGACTAATTTCTACATAATTAAAATTAAAAAGGAATKTTAAAATTAGTAAAGTTAMGTAAGAAAASGTTTTGTTGTCTTTGTACACAAAGTGGAAAGCACTGCAGTGCCAGCACATTTATCAAATCATTCATGTGAGTTTGGCCCTTGCTGCAGAGCTGACACCTGCAGCACTGGGAAAGTAAGTAGTGGATGGGCTTATTTGATAYAAGTTCAGAAGAATGCTCTATGATAGCACAATATATCAAACAAAATAGGAATGAAGACAAAGGGGGGCCCTTGGAAAAAACCTATGAATACGCTGATCATATCTTCAAACGCAGCTTCAAACCAAACCCCTTCTGGTTTTTTTTCCAGGTAATCTTCCTTTATTTTGGTTGTGTGTCAGCCATTTTGTTAATTATTTTTCAATCTACCTGTCGTATCTTCATTTAACTCATGTGGAAAGCTTGTGGAAACCCTTGTAAGATCAGGGGGATTTTAAGTCAAACTCTTCAATCACATCTCTTCAAGAGGTGGTGCTTCATTAAAAGGGTAAACTGTGTGTCCATCCAGGTGACTGTGCTGGGCTCCCTCTCAAAAGAGGGTCGTTATTTCCACGAACAAACTATGGTTGGTAAGGGCTAAAACTGAGATTCAAATGCTTTTCCACTCTTGTTTTCCTTTGTGTTTAAAATAACAAAGCAAATTCTCTAGTCTGTCTCTGATGGGGCTGGGGGTCGTGACGGTTATTCTGTACCAGTTTGTCATAGGGAATAGCTTTAAATGCTGGTTCTGCACAGGGACAGAGGGTGAAATATTCTGCAGAGCTCTGCAGTTTGGTGGGAAGAAGAGAGTTCTCTTATAAACATAATTACAGAAAGAAATCACAACCAGGAATACTGAGAAAACTCAGTATTCATGAAAATTCTACTTATTAAGGGAAATTAGTGTTTAGCAATACAATATACTCCCTAGGTTAAGAAGATAAGTAACATAACATAAAGGTATCATCAGCAGAAAAGTTTTTAAAGTAATGGAGCTAAATTGAGCAGGATCCTGGAAAATGCATGTCACTGCTTTGCTCTATACTGCTTTGGGATTCAGATTCTTTTGTGGCATCTGACTGGGCAGGGAAAATTGGAGCCTGACAGTCCTGCTGTTTTCAGCCTCCTTCACTGAAARGAGGTAAGAGTCATTGCTCTCCAGTCACCAGTGAGCTATCCCTGACAGATCTGTTTTCAGCCCGTTTTAGCTCTGTGTCAGCAGCCAGTTCCTCTCTGCACCCTTCAGGACAGCAGCACAGAAGCTGGACTGTTGGCCAGGCCTGTTCCTTGGATTTGATCTCTTCTCTGATCACATCACCCCAGGACAAGCTGGCACATTGTCACCGAGCTCCACAGAAACATGCCAGACACCTGAAAAGAGAATGTGTTCAAGTCTGCCTGAAACACCAACCAGTGAGCTCATAAAWAGGCTGTAGAGGTGTCATCTTTCAGGAAGGAGTTAGGAATCTTTGACAGCTGCATGTCCGTGTGCTGGCTTGTGAATATGTATAGAAAAGGCCAGATCCATACAGTCTGRGTGTGACCCAAATTCAGGGCCCTGTGTTCTCTGGTGCCCAAAACCAGTAAGAAAAAGTGAGGTGAGTCATATTGTGTATTAAATGCACAATTAATACTTTAAGTTTATGCTTTACGTAGATGATGATATTCCAGCTCACTGATCAYAAGAAAAGGTCAAAATACTTGTATATGACCTTAAAGAATGTCAYCAAACTTTTAAACTTAAAAAATGCGAAGATACTAAGGGAGCAGACAAAGCAATTAGCAATAGTTCATAACAACAATCATAGAAATAGAAGCTGTCTGCCTTTTGTAAAGATCACACTACCTGTGTGCAAACCTAGCTGAATCCAGCTGGAAGRTGAGAAAGTGAACCCCAAGGATGAGGCAAGAGCCTTCCAGTACTTGTATATACACACGTGTGTGCTCAGAGAGGTGGTTTGGGCTCCATTTATGGGATGTGTGCGTGCCCAGAGGTGTTGCAYGTTGTGAGGTGGTTTTGGGTCTGAGCTTGGCTCCCTGGAGGATCCTGCTCAGTGCCCTCTGCTGCAGCTGCCTGAGCTGCATTAACATCAACACTCTGCAGTGCTGCTCAGCTGCCCTCCAAGAACAGACTGAGGTTTGTTGGAAGGAAAAATGCATAGTGTAGTCAAAGATGGGAAAGAAAGAGCATGCCATACCGCAGATGAMTTGAGTACTACTTATGACTAATGCATCTTAAGGTTTTATTAGGTTTGGTTTAAATAATTTTTTATGGATTCAGAAATTATTGTTATCATTGTCCTTTAAATAACTGACCAGCTTTATAAAGATTTAAGGTTTGAGGTGGTTTATGTATGATAAAAGTTTAGAGCATTTTGAGAAATCTCAGAGTATATATAATTCTTTGTTTTGTTTTGCATAGTATTATAATTTAATTCTTCTGAATGCCTGTGTCACTTTGCAATGCTTTCAAGTACAGCTTGACCCAGTATGTTTTTCATACAAGAAAGTGAACAGAATTTTAAAAACTAAAAAAGAAGCCCTTAACAGTGTATTATTAAGGYAGTGTTTCAGCTGTGATGGCCTTGATTTTGAAAGCAAGTTACTTAAAAATGTACCTTTCTATTCCGTTAAGTGATTCTTATTTTTTCCATAACAAAGCTTTAATTCAGAATTCTTTTCGAAGGCTCACTCTTGCTGTKCATTATTCTTGCTCTACCTAAACAGCCTTACCTTGAGACAGTTATTGGCAGCAGTACAAATTATCTGGCTGCTGTAATGATCCATTAGAAGAAGAGTATGAGAAACCAGTGCAAATTAGCAATAAAAAACACTAAAGGTATAGATCACTGGCAACAATTTAGGAATAATTTCTCTGCCTGAAGCAAATTCTGGTGATTCACTGGTAATTTGCTAGAAGCCTTTTAACTTGGTTCTCATTTGTAAAGTTAATAGTAGGTTATTTTGCATTGTGATTGAAAGACCTGAAATCTTAGTTATTATTTAAGACTATTGATTTCTCCAAATGGAAATCCACCCATATATTAAAGATCTTCCTGTCATAAATGATAAAGGCAATAATAAGAATATTGTTTCCACATATTTTAAAATGCTACTCTGGCGTAGACACTACCTTTGCTTAGGCACAAGGTTTCCCTGGTGACTGGCAAATAAATTCTCAGTTTAGGCAGCTGTGTTTATGACAAACACAAGAGCCAGCAAGTTTTGCAGTGAAGAATAAGGGATCCTGTTGTGATTCAAAGGGCTTGTGGGGTTTCTGCAGTCAGGGCTAGCAAAGGAGGCAGCTCCCTGGAAGGGCTGTTTGGGGCACCAACACATGTGATCCGTCCTGGGGGTGCAGCTCTCTGACTTCTGTGCTGCTGCTGGAGAGTCCTTGAGGGGAGGAGGAGGTTTGCTCTGCACAGTTTTCTCTGTACAGTTTTCTCTGTACAGCCACTGCCTCTCTCACTCTCTGCTGGGCACCACAGAACCCAAAGCTCTGGGGCTGCTCCCTGGCTAATTATCCCAGGAAGGGATGGCATCCTTCATTCCCACAGCTGGGCTGGAGCAGTCCTGGCCCGGGCTTTAGCCTTTAGTGATCAGGAGCCTTGGGCTGACTCTGTGCTGATCATGCTCTGTGCCTTTGTGAAGGATACAGAGGGGTGCTGGCACCAGTATAACAGAGCATCCTGCAGCACTGGGAGAACTGGAAGTCAGAGGCTTTTCCCCAGCTCYGATGGGCACAATAAAATTTAAAATTAAAATACTATACTGCTTTTGAGGCTTTATTGCCATGTGTGTGTGTAAAAGTGGGAACACACACAGGTGAGACCCCACTGTGAGGGTGGCCAGATTAGATCTTGGTGCACAGGAAGGGCTGAAGGGGACAGAGGCTCCTTAAGCAAAAGACACTGGATCACACCAGAGAGAACTGTACAATTGGCTGGGTCCTGAGTTTGCTTCTTTCCAAAGGCTACGGAAATAAAATAATATAAATAGTAGGAGGAAAAACACAGAGCTATTTTCAGAGGTCAAATCTACTACAGCAGCTGCTTTCTTTAATTCTGCCCATTACTCACAGCATAAAAGCAGTTGTAGTTGATTGCAGTGTAGTAGCATAATAAAGTTTATTTGTGGTACAAAAGAAGGCCCATAATACTTAACATTTACAAAATATATCTCCATGACATTTGTCCTTTTCATTTGATTTGCATTTGCTGGAGTTGTAGGCATGCACTTCCCTTTAGGGGTCATTGAATAGCCTGTGTGTGTTTTTCTTAAATGGCATTAAAGGCACATTGGGAATTTAATCAACTTCCTACTGAAATTCACTCGGAAATCTTTTTCCATGGGAAGTCATCAAACTCAGTTCTGTGTGTGCAGTGTAATTCACCTAAAAGTACTTCACTGAACTGAAAGCCTTCTGTTGTAGAAAAGAAACCTTTCCATAATGAGGCATTTTTGAGGAAATACCATTTTTCAGGCTCCATTCCTGGGTAGGCACTGTTGTATGCTCAGAAAAATACTCAGCAGAATGCTGCCTTCTCTTACACAATGATAACTGACAGTGCAATTTCTTGCACTGGCATCCAGTCAGTTGAGGGAAAGATGCCAACTGCTATGAGTTATGCTTTTATGTATTTACACTTGATTTCCTTATTTTGGTCCTTGCCAGTAGAAAATTTGCAGACGTATTTGTTAATACTTTGGAGGAAATCCTGGCTTCAGTGAGGCCAAGCAAGACTTTACTCCTAATTGCAAGATRGCAAATAAGGAGAATGTTTGTTTGCCTTTATTTCAAATGTTTTGCCTTTAGTAGTCAYGAGTTTATACTGCTTTGAAATCTGTCCATCCCTGTCAACATTATGAATGAGAAAAGTCTATACAACAGAACACATCAGTGTTCAGAGCTTTTCTACCTTGGGATCAGAAGATACTTTTCAGTGTTCACAGATCCTGAGAAACCACCATCTTCTTTGCTGTGAGAAATAAAGTGCTGTATAAGTGCTAAAGCTGAATATGTAAATTACTATTAATGTTGGGAATGGGGCATAAAAATGAGTCAGTGTCTTGGAGGATCCTGCACACACTCTTGACTCCTCAGTTTCTATAGTCTGTTTGGTCTGCATGGCACAGGGTTGTGACAGATGTTTTGCTGAATGARGGAAAACACAAATGGGTTGATTTTAGTTATTTTTCAAATAAAAATGATAAAAATCTTTTAGAGGATAATTGTGTGYCTTAAGTCTGCTTAAATGAGCATCTATGTCCTTTATTATGGAAAATATAATTAGAAAACTCAKTTAACATGCAGCAAAAAACGCAGCAATTTTTTCCATCACTGCTCATTTTTAGGTTGCAAAAAAATCACGTGGATTTATTTTTTATGCTTTTTATGAATTCTCTTTACAGGCAAATTTCTTGTCATATTTTAATTTCAAATATGTGCTTTGTGCAGCCTATTATTTAGGAATATAGAAGCTCTTTATTTTCTTTTTTTTTCTTACTTTTTCTAAAATAGGGAATTTAGTTGAGGAGTAGTTTAATTGTGAAGTCTTCTGAGGTAATTCTGCTTAGTGTCTGTGGTTTCTTTTAAGAAAATGTTCCGTTGCCAGATGATGTTTCTATCACACAAAGGGAGAGTGTAATTTTCCCTCTAGACATCCAAGTTTCAGGAAAATTTACCAAACCTAGGAAGAAGATAAAATCTCTGAAATCAACTTATAATAGTTTACCTTTGCTGCAATGTTTTTCCCACTGAAAGTGGCTTCTTAAGCATCACAGATGGTATCGGAAAAAAAAAAAAAAAGATAAGGATCTGGTCTGAGACTCAGAAGACCTGGATTTTAATTCTGTTCATCATCTGTTTGCCATAGGCAAGTTACTCTGCCTCCAGTTATGTCACCTGAGACCTCAGGGTCTGCCTGTGATACAGATAATTCAGTCATAACTGGTATATTGATTGAACAGCAGCAACAAACTCAGGCTGAGCCATCGGCTCCCTCACCCACTGTGCATCCACTACTGCTCCTGTGACAACATTCTGTGTGCGTGTTTGAGCTTCACTGCCAATGGCAGTGAAAAGCATTATGCTTCTGAATAGAAGATCCYCCACTCCCTACACTGCTTAGTTTGATGGGGTTTTGCTGGGTGGTTGTGGGGTTTTGTACTTGAATTTTTGCAGCAGACCAAAGGCTTTCAGAGTTGGCCTTGCTCCAGCAACCTGAAAGCTTTAATGACTCCTTTGGAGAGTCTGTGTTCCTAAACAGATGATTTCAGCAGATGCCAGAGAAATAAATCTTCTTGAGATGAAAATACATTTATTTTGTGTCTCCTCCTTAAGTGGACTTGTTTGTGAAAGCTAATGGAAAGGAGCTAGAACTGGAAGCTGAAATTTTTTGGCTTTTGGACTGGTGAAACAGGCAGCAGCTGTTCAGACTGATAGACAGCTTCTCCAACACTTACCTGCAGCACCTGGCAGGGCAGGGATGGTCTGCAGCTCCTCCTCCTCTYGGGGAGACCTCTGCCTAGCAAGGACACAGCTTAGCAGCAGGAGAGTTGGAGCTTTCAGAGCAGGCATTACCACGGGGTGATGTAAATCCTGAAGAGCTGCTGGCAACAGCCTCTATTCACTGCCTTCTGACTTAAATTGAGRCTGGCATCTGGTGTGAGGGGCTGGGCTCCAGTCAAGCAGATGGTGTTAGTGTCACTTGTACATTACCCTGTAGCTCACACGCGTGGAGCTGGGCGAAGAGATGAGCAGATAAAATGATGCTGGGTAATAATCTCTTGTCTGCCTGGTAACTTCAGTGGGGCAGGCTCAGAAAGCCCTTCTAGTCTCTGTGCAATCTGAATTAAAATGTAAASTTCCCTGCTCTCAATGCCCATGTACATGACCCTGTTCACTGCATTTATGCTGAATGGTCCTTATTTTAATCATTAAAAGATCAGCAAAATTTTATTGGCAAGTTTTAGATATTTTTACAAAATTTTCATGAAAAATAGAAGTTTTCCAGTCAGCACTGGTCTCTCAAGCAGAATAGGGATCTAGTAGTTTTTATTTTTATAATTCTGAGGGATTTCTAAGCCTTTTCTTCTTGGGATCTSTGTTTCACCTTTGGTCTGTACCCTTTGGTAGAGGAAGCATCTGGTGAAACTCACCTAACTTCCCCTCCTGCTAGGAAGGCCCTGATATTTCACTGGAGATCAATGCAGCTTTTTAGATACCCATATCTGCTCAGTGTGAACCCAGATTTCTCAGAACAAGAGAGTCAGGAGGGTTGAAAAAGAGAAGCAGTCCTCCCTTACTGGGAAAATGCTGGGTCTCCCAGCAAAAATACCAGTCTCTGATTCTGTAATGGCTTATGCATGTGATTAAATTTAAGCATATGAAATATCCTGCTGTAGCCTCTTTAGAGTAACCCTTTGCATAATTAAAACTTAGAAAAACATCATTATTTTTCTTGGAAAGGATGATTTAAAAGCTGTGTCACTGTGATTAAAATTGTTAATTTTGTCTTGTAAGGGCAACTGCTGATTGAGATGAAAAAAGATGGTTAGAATATTATTATTGTTCTCATTTTTCACATTAGCGGTTTCCAGGCTCACAGAATGTGGCCACAGACAACTGCAGGGTGGGAATGAGTAGCAGGGGAAAAGTGGAGGGGGAGAGAAAGAAAAACTCAATGGTTTTTTCAACACAGATGAAGAAAATTTCCCTTCTAGCTGCTTGAGAAGCTATTGAGGTTTCCTGGCCCTATTCCTGCTGCCTTTGCCACCAACAATCTCTTCCTATGGGTTGTGCTAAAGGTGGAGAAGTTTTTGTGTGGYTGAGCACCAACTGGGAAATTACAGGTGACAAGTACAGGGTCAAGAACAAGTGGCTGAAACAGGAAGCTCCTTTAAAGAACAAAAACCTAAACTGATAATTGTTTGTGGAAAACAAACTCAGTGAACAGGTTATCATCAGTACTGATGTGAACCATGACCAGGTTATGGTGTTTTCTTCAGGACAATAGTGACATTTKCATTTTTCCCCTTCAAAATATGAGTATGAATGTAGCTGCTGAATTGTATCTCTGTATTTATATTTTGCTTTTTTTTTACTACAGCAAGCACATTTCAAATGGTCAGGTATATATATAAGGTAACTACCTTATATAAAGTAGTTTTTGTTCTGATATAGAGGAAGATTCACCAATTTTAAGAGAATCCTTAAAAGTAGTCTTGCATTTCACAAGACTGGAAAAAATGTTTCTTTCCTGGTAGCTATTTCTCAGTGCCTGACTCTTAATTTGCACAAATAATTGACAGCTCATTAACGAYTTGGTAGGAACTCTGGAAAACAACTGAGAAAAAACAACTTGAGTACAACAGAGGGAACAAAGTATCTGCTTCTCAGTTGTGCTGATAGTCTCCAATCAGATTTAAAATGAGCTTGGAAAATTAGTATAAATTATACAGGAGGATTATGCTTGCATAGACAGCTCCTGAAAGCTTTCAGCAGGTTGTGTGGGGCAGCTCATTTGAAGTGTGTGGATGTTTGTGGCTCCATGGATGTCTGTGCTGGGAGTTCTGTGCTCCTTCTGGGCTGACCCTGCCAAAACAGGGCAAAGACACTGCTTTAAGCCTTTGCTGTGCTTTTTCTTGGATTTTGCTCCAAGTTTTGACAAATTAGTTAACACTATTGCTTTTATCTGTATGTTTGAGCTACAAGATAAAAACTTKTGTTCTTTAATTAAGTGCTGGGCTTGGTGATGTGTGCAGCCTTCTTGTGGAACTTGGAAAAGTGGTGCCCCATAATGATGGCAAAACCTGTATCAACAGAGTTGGTGGCCAGTTCTGTTTCCAAATCCCCTGGCTTCTCTTCTGTAGTAAAAGTTGTTGGAGATTCCGACTGGTCACTAGAAGAGTTAGAAAACACTTTGTCCAGAAAGAAAAGGTACCAGTGTAGCTTTCTGAAAACAAGTTACGATCTTTCTCTGAARAACCAAATTAATATTTCATTTTTGGCCTCATGTCAACATTCTCCAAGTTGTTTGTCTGATAAAAGGAATAGAGAGGTAACATTTGAGAACATCAAGAGAAAAATTCCACSGAGTGCTTTCTAATCTGGTAAAGAGCCTAATTACTGAGAGTTCTGAGGAGCTGCAACACTAGTCACRGTGTTATTTCAGGAATACAGCACGCCTACAAAACTCTGGGTCTGGGACATTTAGTTCAGGTCACCAGAGTGCAATGGTAAGGTAAACACAGGAACACAAAATTGAAATTGGGGAAAGGTACTTCTTCTGTTTCCTTTTTGGTTTTGGAWGTGTTCTACCAATCAAATGCTGTTCTTGAAATAATTTATTTCCTTGGGAATCAAATTAAGATTGTAGCAGCTTGTGGTTTTAGCCATGGTAAATGGATAAAACTGTAGTTAATGATTTAATCAATATTTTATGACCTTGTTCTTTAATGTGTAATTGGTGATCCACCAGGCACTGAGTAAAGCCGTTCCCATAAGTAAATATTTTGATAAATCCAAAAGCCTATGCAGAATAAAAAGAAATGCTACTTGGAAACATAACTATTGAGAGTATTTCTCCTCTTGGAGTGTCAATATTGTTTGGTTTTCTGTGGCATTTGAAATAGTAAAAAAATTCAAAATAAACTGAAGTAGTCAGGAAAAGGCTACTTTGTGTGTRGAAGTGATTTTTGAGAGGAAGACAAAGGCAAAAAAAAAAAAAGGCAGCATGGTTTAGAGTATAGCAGTGGGATTCAGGAAGTAATTACAACAGGGTAAGGGGGCTGCAGTAATATAACATAAATTGGGAAGCRTTCCCAGTATAAATATTTCTGTGTTGCAACTTGTAGTTGAGGACACAACCTTTAGTCATCAAATGATGTATGCACACACATCCTCTGAGGTGACCAACATTGTTGAGCACTGTTTGTGTRCACAAAGTACACACTGCTTGTGTATGTAGGGCATGCATGGCCCAGTTTGCACTCACGGGGTCAAGGGCTGGGCACGTGATGTGTGCAGCAAGCTGGCAGCTGTTTGCATCCAAACCACACCAGGTGGGCTCAGGAAAGGAGGAACCTGCAGCCCACAGGTGACTCCTTTGGCAGCAGTAGAGGTRCACTCTCAAGGCCAGGGTTCAGACAGGCATCATAGTGGAGACTTCCAGTGTTGCTTCTCTCCATTTTGAAGGCTCAGTAAACAAAGAATTTGCTGCTTCCAAAGCTGTCAGTAAAATAGGTTTGAGTTTCTCATTTGCAGATAATTTCTAAGCAAAGTCCAAACAGATCGYCATGCAATTCTGTTTTTTTCAGGAGAGTCTGGGCCTGTTTTGGTTATTTTACTTTGTATTCTATGCTCTTTTCTCTACTACTCACTGGGCGAGTAGCAGTTTCTTTGTTATTTTTGGTTTTCAGTCYTGCATTATTCACAAACTTCTGTTTTGAATCCCAAAAGACGGAAAAACTTCATCATGCATTCAAATCCACACATATATTATAAGCACATCCGCTGGTGATGAGCGTCATTGGCAGCTTTCACAAGCTAACATTAATTATGCACATAACGAAAAGGCACCATGACTGGGAATCATCATTTCTAATAAAAACACTGACTTCTAGTCATGGATCATTTTATCGCTCCTTGGGGCTATAAATCACTCATGTCACTAAGATATATGCTTTTCCTCTTTTTGCTTTAATTCTTTATAGAAAGCTGCTACTGGTGTGGTGAGGGGATGAAGAGGAAAATGTCTCGCTTTGTCTTTTTGAATAAACATCTTGCTCATCCACAGTGAGATGCCAGGGCAGATTCCATGGCTCTGGGGGAGCACAGGAGAGTGAGTGCTGAGCCTGAGTGCCATGAACAAGGCAAAGCCAGGGTTAGGTTCTGTGCAGTTGCTATGCTCCACCTTCTCGTGGTGAGTCTTTACTTGGGCTARAATTACATCTTCAGCATTTAAGGCTGTCATATCCCTTTCTTTCTCCTCTTAGGTAAACAGTATAGAAGCTTTTCCAAAGCAAGCAGTTGGTATTTCAGAGAGGTGGTTAGGTACAGGATTAATCACTGGTGASTGAGAGCCTGGTCTCTTGTGTGAGCCAGTGAAACCTTTCCCTTGGTTTTTGTCATCCTTAACTTTGTAATATATTTTATTTCATAAAGTGACCTCATTTAATTAATCACGTGTGCAGTGAGTAGAGAGAGAGTAATAAATTCCAAATTCCATCCAGAACCTTAATCAGGTTGTTTTTCTGCATATTTCTTATCTAATATTTGTTTCCTTACTTTCCTATGAATTTTTAGATTGGGCATATGGACAAGTTGTTAAAGTATTTCTCAACTTGTCAAAAAAGGGGAATACTAARAATCCTGTTTATTTTTTATTCACACAGCCTTTGGGAAAATGTTTCAGAAATGCTGTTGCCTGCAAATTAAAACCAAAAGCAATATTGGGGCCATTAATGTGCAAAGGGATGTGGGCGCTGGTCACAAACACTACACAGACCTTAACAAAGAGTATGAAATAAGGAAATTTAAATTGTTTGGAAGAGGAAGAAACAGGACCTATAACACCAGGTCACCTGTCCTGGATTCTGTCTGATTGTACTGCATGAATCTGGTTTTAATTGCTCTGGTTGAGTTCAAACATTTAATTTCAACTGTAGTAATATTTATTTCAATTTCCTTAAAAGATGGACTTTAGACAAAAATGTAATTTCCTTCAAGATGGACTAAGCTGATATAATTAGTTCTTTATTTCAGCCACCAAACTGAGAACTTGTCACCTTATTCCTTTCTTCCTGCCTCTCACTGATGGCAGGGTCATTTCTGTCTATTTTTGTGTTTGCCACCTCTTGTAATCTCCTTGGCATTTGGATCTGCCAACACAACGGAATTATAGATGTACATGAACAGAGGAAGCCAGGTAAGGAGAGCGTGTCAAGATTACATCTCCCACTTGAAAGCTCTTGTCAATATTAAAATACAATTGAGAGCAGTGAGATTTCCTGTGGAAGTGGCTAATACTTTTATAAAGAATTTCTGAAATACTGAAGAAATGTCAACTTGTCTTGCAAGTTATTTTTGAAACTATTTTCTCAATTCTTCTAGAAATTGGACACAAAATGGAAAGGYATATAGATCCAGTGCTAGGATTGACAGTGAACCCATACATATAGGTTTGCCTGAAAAGAGYGTGGCCGCCGTTTTGTGCTGCGGCACCCACGATGCAAAAATTTCAGGTTGATAGATAGAATTCTTATACTATGYTCAAAAGTCAAGCTATTTGAGGACAGTTACTCGTTCTTAAATAAAATATTACATTTTATACTTTGTTATTATAGTGACAGTGGAATCTGTGGTTTATATTTTCTTTATGCTTCTTGTTTTCCTTTTCTACTTCCGTTTTCTCAGTGCTTGTTGCCTGTTCAGTGTGTTTCAGTGTGAAAAAAGAAGCAACTGGTAAAACATGGAGTTTCCAGAACAAACATTTTGCTGYGAACAGCAAAAAAAAATTTTAGTCAGGAGTATGAAAGAGTGGAGTAAAACTTTTCAAAGTTTATTTTCTAAGAATAAGAGATAACAAGTCACTTTTTTTTTACTTCCTCTTTTATGGCTGGAGGCTTTCATTTTCCATCTGAAACTTTTTCCTAAAACAGTTTTATAAGATCTGCAAGCCCTCTTATGCAATATGTGTTGATATGATGTATGGTTAGAGAAGCTGCCTATTTTAACTTCACATTTCTCAAGTGTGAAGACACCAGATCAGGACCACAGTTTTGTTTTAGCTTCCAGAATCTTAACACATATTAATAYGAGTATGCCTTGCATTACAGCACTTTTCGAGCTGTGAACACACATTAATTGACTTTCACTGAAGCAATTGAAAGAGTGGTGCATTGAACAGTTCATTCCACAAATATATTTCTTATTACAAGCAGAGCTGAGGATTTATGAGAACGTTGCCTGTTTAAACATCAGACCTTTGAAACAAATTGAATCAGTTTTAATTATAAAAAAAAATGAAATGTAAAAACTTTCAGAGTTTATAAGCCCTAGGGTAGCTTAATTAAAACTGAAGAGAAATTAAAATTATCAGAATTTAGGGCAACAGGAAAAGAAATGATAGGTAGGAACTTTCAGGCTATAATAAGAAAAGAAATAACTTCAAGTCACTTGGTAATTGAACAGTAAAACTTCTCTAATATRCTGGCTCAAGTTATTAACTGACCTAAATCTCTTTAAGCCATCTAGGCTTTAGCCTAAAATAAAGCACTTATGTATKAAAAGTTCTACAGTAAAGTAAATTTACATCAGTTAGTTACCATGTTAGTGAAAATATTGATAATTTACCATAAACTTACAGATTAAAATACTTTTAGACTTGAATGAATCCATACTTTAAACTCCAACTGGTTGCAGTATGAATGCTACAAATGTGATTTCTATCAGTCTGTAATATGCCTGACAATGAGTGGGGCCCACTGTTGAATGAAATTGTCCTTTGCAGTCCCTTTGCTCAGGAAGATCTGTTTTGATAACACTGAAAATCAAATGCTCTTCATTGCTATGGGACGTTCTGTGTATCTTCACTGCCTGAGCTAGATGCCCTCATATTATCCTGCAAAACTTAATGCATCTTCTTAAATCCAGAGCTCAGATTGCTGTTTGTATTTGTTTACTGGTTTTGCCAACATTGGTGTAAGGAGATTTCTGCAGGGCAGTGTCAGGAGTGACACGGGGGCAAAGGGGGCCAAGCACTCCGGGGGGACATCAGCTTCTGCTGAGGATGTTCTTTGAGGAAATGACTGATCTCCTTTGCTGCTGAGGTGTTTGCATTCCTGGAGTGCATGGTGCATTGTGGTCTGCATGTGCATTTGTCTGGTTTTAGATRCCAAAGTTGAAGCTGCCATTAGAATATTTTATCTGCCACAAGATCCTTGAGATCCTTCTTCAATATCCACCTAGGCTCGAGCACTGTGATCCATTCTTTTGTCATATCTTTTATACTATTGTTATTTAATAAATAATACTACTAAAAAATACTACTTCTACTAATAATACTAGCAATAAATAATATAAATAATACTTGCTAATACTTAGAGGCTAGTAGAGGCCAGATTTTCATTACTAAGTATCATTAGCATCAGATAGGAAGGACAAAACTTTCTTTGTTTTCAAGATGTCATCTTGATTTCTRTGATTAGAAAATAAATTCAATATAACCATGTGCACTCCATGAAAGCCAAACAGCAGTAGCAAATCCAGGCACATCCAAAGCTATCATTCAAAGGCTGTAATCCAAAGGCTTGAAAATACACGGTATCAGATGGCAGACTGCAGTTCATTGTTGGATCTGTTTGAGTTACCACAGTAGCAATAAGTAATTTCTGTAATAAAATCGTAACCAATAGATAATTCTGTCTGCTGCAGATGACAATTCAGTGTACAATAGCAGCTTAATATTGCATGAAGAAATTTTTCTAATGTAATTTTTATCGCTCACAACTCTCCGAGAACTTTAGCACATACTTCCGCCTACCCTTTCTCTCTTCTTATTCAGCTCTCTACCCTCTTAAAGAATGGTGAGTTGATCTCTGACCTTTCAGGATAAGGAAGATTTGTCTAAAATGCTTAGACTATGTGATACAATTTCCTTTCCTACTTATTTTTAGGAAATAAAAGGAGCAGGGAAGAGAAAAATGACTGCTGAAAACTTCACATGTGATTGCTCTGCCTTTTTGGACTACCCTGTATTAATTAGATATGATTAAAGATGGGGTGTTGCATATCTTTATTCTAAGTTTACAGTTATGTTGCATGACAGATGAATGAACACTACTGCCTCTGATTTTACACTACAACATGAGAAGTATTCAACTTGAAGAAGTAACTCAGGGGCAAGGCTGGTGTATTTTCTGGGATTTTCTCTCATGGCATTGCTGCAGAGATACCCAGGAAAATCTCTCATTGTGAAGTTTGTGTTACATCAGGGATAGGTGGCTGTAGGTAACACCACGTGGGTGTAGATTCAGGCAAGCCTTGATGGGTAAGATGGACACGAAATTGCAAGGAGTGAGTCTGGCCCCTGGTACAAATGCAGTGAACAGCTCTGTACCATACACACCACTCTGTCCTGCTGCCTGTAGTTGGGACTAACACCTCAAAAGGTTCCTGAAACAGAACAGCTGCCAGACCTGCCTGGACCTCAGCAGAGAATGGTTTCAGCCATTCCTTTCTGCTGGGCTGTGAATTCTGTCCTTGTCCAGGCACTGCCACAGTCCCAGGCTGTGGATCCCTGGGCAGCTGAGCCCTGCTCTGCTCCCTKCTGGATTTTGATATCTCAGAGAGCAGTTGGGGGGGGTTTGGGCTATTTATTTGAATATATGGCATGGTCTTTGAATTTTTTTTATTTGGTTGGTTTTGTTTTTCTTTTTTAGCTTCCTAAATGGATTTATAGGGCAGAATCAGGTATTTCATTTATTCACAGCAAAAAAGAGGGCAATAGTATTTTTGCCTACTCTCTCTCTCTGTATTAGCTCCTCTCCAAGCTGAGGGAAAAAAGGCAGTTCAGATGCCATTATCATTTTGTTGAGTTTTCATTAAGGGTGCAGCTTGTGATCTGGATTTTCTTGCCTCTCATGTATATTCCCTGGTAACCCACTGGTTCTTAATTACCCCAAGGTATTTCAGGCCTATCTTCTTTAGACAAGTGCACAGCTGTGTATTTTCTGGGGGATTACTATTTAAACCCTAGTCTGAGCATWATTTAGATTATAAAGTATAAATTTAGAGGTGTCAGGCTTATGTGTTTTTCATAAGGGATGTRCAGTGGCTGGTAGGTACCAGGAGTTTCAGAGGAATTAATCTACTCCACAATAGCAGGGCTGATTGTGTGAATCATCCCTGTACATTCAGTTCAGATTCAGGCATTTTATAGTACCCTGCTTGCAGTTTTAAACACTCAGTATTCATATTCTTCACATATGAAATATTCACATATTGTGAGCACCATGTGGGAAAAAAAAAAAAAGAATTTAAAATACAAATGTGTTTGTGTGAACAAATTTGCCTGTCTGTATTTGGATTAGCAAATGCTTCAGTTCTGATATAAGATATTCAAAAATGCCTCATATCTCACATGATGTGCTTTCTATTGTTACCTCAAAAAAATTTCAGTCGAAATACACATGTGGCCAAAACCAGAAAGAATAGCTGTCCTGTTGATTAATTTACATAAAGCTATAACCAACATGTTCAACAAAATGCTTGAAATGGAGCCTCTCTGTTGGTTTCAGGAAACCTGCCTGTTCTCTGCAGTTCTAGCAAGGAAAATATTGAATAATACATTACAATTCTAAATTTTAGAACAAAAACCTAAATATTGCAGAAGTRTGGCAAAATTACTGAATCTCTTTTTTCCTTTATAAAAAAAAAAATCATTTTCCTTTGAGAAAAAGAAATCTATTTTAAAAATGTCCCCAAACACTGGAGGTGTTTTTTGTGGGTTTTTTTGTGTTTTTGTTTGTTTGTTTGTTTTGTTTTGTTTTGGTTTGGTTTGGTTTTTTTTGTTTACAGAGATGTAAAGTGAACACTAAACTTATGTTTAACTAACAAAGAACCTGAAATCTTTGTTAAAACTGACATAGAACATTAATAGAGTGGCAAGGAAAAAAAAAACACAACCAAAACCCTAATAACTTATTTTTTAATGCCAAGATAGATAGTGCTTCCCTAGTGAAGCAGACCATGTAGTTTTAACTTGTCCCAGCGTTTGTAGACACCAGACTCTGGTGTCACAGTGGTGCCAGTACAGCCCAGTGGCAGAGAGGAGGGTGGCAGCATCCCCGTTACCAGCCAGGGCAAGGTGTGTGAGCCCAGCCCATGCTCCCAGGGGCTGTGCCGGGTGGGCAGCGGGGCTGGAGGATGCTGCCAGCACGGAGAGCCCCAGCCCCGTTCGGGTGGGAGCTGTGGGGCAGGGGGCTCTAATCCAGTCTAAATTGGCACTGCCCTGCCGCCATCCTCCGGTGCAGYACTGCAGCGGGCACCTCTGCATGGCACTGCTGCACCAGTGCATCTCCAGGCAAGAGAGACSTGGATTTCCCCTTTCTGACTGAGAAAGTGCTCAGGTTTTGGTGTCTCAGATGTGCCCTTGGATGTCCAGCGGTGATTCGGCGACTTGGCACCAAACAAACAAACTCACTGGGATCCCCCGCCAGCTGGATAAATAATAACACAATATTGTCTAAATATTATCACATATTATTGCTAAAGTTTTCTCTCAACTCTTTTGGTATCCCAGCCCCTGTGTGAGTGGGTTAAAAGACCAGCGTCTGATGGGTCCACACCTCGTCTTTTTGCTTCATAGTAGCGAGAATAAAAGTCTCAGAAAGATACTGTTTCTCTTACAGATAATAATCTGTGTTTAGCACAAGCCTCTGAGTATTCCAAGCTGCTTAATCATGTGAATGCAAGGCTCTGCTGCTGAGCTTTTGCTCTCTGCTCAAAGCATCTTTTGATTAGTATTTTCTATAAATTTCATTACCTGGTTGCATTTTTTARATATTTTTTCTGCCCAAAGTGGCCAAATATAACAAAGTGTCCAGTGAAATAACCTCAACACACATTTATAGAGGATTGTTTTTTAAAAATATTATGTTTTCAATTTTTTTTGTGTCAAATTTTTGAGTATTTCCATCTCTGAATTCTTCTAGCTCTAAAATGCTAGATGAAAAAGGAAATGCATAGTGAGAAGATCTTAATTCCCTTCCCCTTTAGGCTCGAGGAGTCATGTCAGAGATGCAACATATGTAGTCTTAGGTTAAAAATTTTAATTTTTTTGAGGGGRATTAAGTGCCTACCTGGCTTGGAGAGTATTTGCTTTAATATCTTTTATTATTGACTGTTATTTTGTAAAGCAATGACAATGAATACCCTCATTTCCTCCTGCCCTCAGATTATGAATTCTTGATGAAGGTTACTGTACATTACAGCAGAACAGACTGAACATCATTCCAGGGTTCTGTGGACTGCCAAAATTGCAAATAATAGCAATGATTTTACCTTAATAAAGTTAGTGTTGGTTTGGGKTTTTTTTCTGCTTAGCATGCACTACTACAGCTTTATACTTCATAAATGACAATGTGCAAACTTTGTTTAGTCTATTGCCAGAAAGAAATTAAACCATTGTTAGACACTTTTTTCCTGATTTTTCTTATTACAGCTTCAAAAATTATCTTTCTTAAAATTTCAAAATAGTCCTCATTTTTATTGCTATCTGGTTTTGCCACCTAGAGTCTGTCTGTTTTATGTCCCAGAAATAATKTATTTCTTTTATCTTTTCTTTTTTAGTGTTGTCCTTGTGAAAAATTAAAATATCTTGCATAATTAAGATCTGTATGCAATACAAAGTAGAATTTATTAGCTCACAACAAAACTGTTTCTTTTAGTTTGGGTTACTGCAGCTGCTCTAATTGTTAAAGGCAAAATTATACAAAAAAGGGAAGGGAACACCATAATCAGTCTTATAGCTACCAGAATAGTAAGAGGGTTTAATTGCCTTGGTTGGCTGTATCACTAATGAGTACAGTTCATTAAAAGTTCCAGGGCTTGTCTAATTATAGCTGGAAACTTGCATTTCTCTCTTTTGCAAAGGAGTGCATTTCCTTGGTGCATTTCCCTGGTGGAAACTTTGTGCCAGCCCCAAGGCTGCTCTGCTTGGGAATCCCCAGGAGGTCAGAGCACAAATCCCATCCCTGTGACGTGGTGAACGTTTCATACTGACTATGGCAAAACAAACTCTCCACCCGTGCTGAAGAGCAGGACATTGCTCAACAATGCACACTTCATTGCACAGTTTGCAAGGGTTTCAGATTTGGGAAACAATTTTAGATTAATGGARGACTCAGTGTCTGCCTTAAAAGTTGGGGGTCTTTGGTTTTCAGATTTTTTTCTTTTTCTCATTTTGTACTTATCCTCTCCAAAATGTCAGAATTCAGCAGGTCTGCACGTATAAAATAAGTCTTGGCTTTTAACTGTTTTTGAATGAAGGTAATAACAGAAAAGATATAGCTTATCAAATTGTACAGATGTATTGCCTCAAAATAAACAAAAAATAAAAGTGAATATATTTGAAAAGAGATCTTATATGCAGGGAGTAGAAAAGCAGAATCCTCCAATCATCCCAAAACTATTTTATCACTAGAACTAAAGAAGATTAATTAAAACATGAATCCTTTTTGATCTTCCCTTAAAATATTGATTTCCTCCCCCATCCTCCCAAATAAAGTCATTCTTTTTTTTTCCTTCCATGTGACTAAGTGGACTTACGAAATTGATAGGGGACTTTTTTCAAATGATAGTTTTAGCAGCAAGGTGATTGGCATAGCTGTATTTATGAGAAAAAACAATGATTAAGAGAAAATCAATGATTAACMAAACAGGTTAAGATTTTGACAAAATCTCCCCACGTTCCCTGCAGTAGCCTGCCATCAGCAAGTATCTAAATCTGCTTTGAGGAGCAGCTTCTAAAGCTGAGCCACTTAAAGAGAAAATGATMTTGGGCATTACTGAGAATCCTAGAATGTGTTATGAGAGCCTGAGAGCTGTCTGTGTCACCTGCAGTGTGCAGTGGCYAGGTGCTGTCACAGCGTGTCACAGCTTTTGCCCATGCCAGCAAAGCCTGCATACTCTTCAACGGCTGAGTCCCAGGGGATCAGGAGAAGGGTGCTCTCCTGTCAGCAGCAATTCTCCTCCTCCTACTTCCATGCAGGTGCCAAATCCTTGTTTGCAGGACTTTTCTGTGTCGGTGGCCGAAAGCCTTGGGGGAGGCAGYGGGAGCTCCCCAGGAGRTGGGGCTGGGGCAGGARGGGCAGTTTAGCAGCAGACCCAGGCTGCAGATGAGTGACATTGCAGAAGGGCGAGATGGTTAAGGCAGGGATTTACCAGGAGTCTGGCTTTTGTGCAAGACGTCTATTGCTGTTAAAAACTCAAATTCTGTGGTCCACATGCTGCTCCTCCTGTGCAGCCCGGRGTGAGAGCCATGGATGCTGGTGATGGTCATATCCAGTAGGAGATCCCAGGCTGTGCTTCCCTCTGTCTCACAAGACAGCTGCCTTTGATTCCATTGCATTTTAGTCCACAGCTAGCTGTAGCCCCTGAGGGCTGCTTCACTCATCTCTGTGTTAAGATTCAGATTCATAAGCCTTTAAATTTGATAGATCATTTTCTTTTATGTAAAATTGAAAGGGCTGTAAGGAACACCCAGTGATAATTTATTGAAAAGAACATTAACAATGAGGTTAATGACAGTGATACATTTCAGATGTGATTCAACCTGGCAAAATAATTAGTACTTTCAGAAACACACATGGTCTTTTTTTTTGTTTTTCCACATGAAAGAATTAAATACATAACTTTTATGGGGCCCATAGTTTTCCTTTAGTCTTTACCACAAAGGTTAAGATTTTGCCATTTCAAAGTCTTATGTATAAATTCCCTGTGCTCAAACTCTGCAGCACTACCAGCAGAGCTCTCCACTCCAGAAGTACTTCAAAGAGATTCCAAAAGTCTCTCTGCATTTCCTCTTCTATCACAAGCAACACAACAGAAGGCATGACTGTGTTAACCCRGCTTTTACAGCGAGTCCAGGGTCATCTTAACACCATACTTCTCATATCGGTTGTTGCCAAAGCAGGAAAAATGTTTCTGCTTCAGTGGATCAGAGGCACCATGGGCAAGCAGAGTTAATGGAATTAGTGCTCATAATAATCAGGTTTTTTTCTGTCATTCCAAGCCATATTTGTAGATATAACTGAAGAYGTTCCTTGTAGCCATTCCTGGCTTTGCTAATGACCTCTTATACCCTTTCTTTGAAATTTAMGCTGCACATTTAGGATCTAAGAGTATTTTGGTAAATATGTTTTTGTTAGTAAGAGGTTTAAATTATATTTGTGAAACACTGCAACATCAGTGTCCAGTTTGAAGTGTGAATATGGTTTGAGTTCTTTTCTAGTGGGGGAAGACATGCAGAGGCAAAGGCARCTGGCATTCAGTAACGAGTTTTATGATGTACAAAGAACATATCCACATCTCATATTAAAAAGTGGAGTAAGTTAATTTTCCAAGCAAAATGCATTTATGTACATAACACCCTTCTGTATGATGAATGTATTAAATTCATCAAAGCATGAATTTTCATTCAAGGGATGTAGCATTTTCACTCTGTTTGAGCGTATCTTTGAGTTGTTTTGACATTAATAGTGACATGTTTAATAGATAAGAGGTGCATCATTTGTGACAGTTTCATTGCAACTGAACTTTGGAAGAATTCATTTCTCCTTCCTTACACATGTTCAACCTCCCAAGCCATATGGTCTGTGTTCCTCAAGATGTTTTGCATTAGATCAGCCAACTAAGTGCATCAAAACATGAGTTATCCTAGAAATGAGAGACGGGTTAAAGACTGAAGTACATGCCTATTTTTTTATTCTCCTGAGAAGTCTTTGTCTCCTGATTACCTCATGCCCTCAGCTTGAGTAGATGCAAGTAATAAACTAATATTCCAGCAGTAATTTGCTGCATTGCAAAATATCTCCCTAWTAACTGAAGTATTTAGTTTCTGTTACCTACTTTAAATGCAGGATGCTGATCCCCATGGAATCTTGAATTGATAAGAAAGTTTAAGAACATAGAAGTGTTTTCCTGTTGTTGTTGTTGTTACTGACATTGAGGTGAATTGAGCATTCAAAAGTGGTTGGGTTTTTTTTGGTTGGTTTTTTTTTGGTTTTCAGGCCCCAGCTTGCATGTAATACATTTTCTTAGACTTCTGAGGTTTTTATTTCAGTGCAGAGAGAGGGCTGACGTACTTTTTAGTATGTAAGCCACTTTCAGTGTACAAAATGAAAAGAAAGGAGAGTATCACCTCTATATTTACCTGTCTTACTTTTCCTGCTTCTACTTCACTTTATATTGTTGATTAAAATGATGGAATAATTTGTGAATCCCATACTTTCAATCTTAAAAATCTACAGATTTGCAATATCTAGCAYAAGCTTTAAAACTTTGGGGTTTTATTCCAGGACTGTCCATTTCCCTTTCTTTTCTTTGTGTGCATCTGCAACATATCCACCACCATTTCACCTTGTAAGGCTATGGCTGCAATTCACGGAAATCCCATGAGTCTGTTGCAAAACCTGGACATTCTTTGTGACTGTCTCCAAGTACAAAAATTTTTACCACATGCTCCAAGGCCAAATGGTTGGATTACTTTATTTTGTATGTCAGGTATTCCTTGCTCTTTTTCCGAATAGTCTGACATTTTRAAACTCCTCAAATGGTCAGGAATGGCTTCACATTCCTCTGCTATTCASGTGGGCAGAAGCAATTTGGCAAATGCTTTGTGCAAGGGCCACCTTCTCAGTACCTTTTTCAGCTTTTACACACTTTCAGTCTCCCATTACAGGTGAGATGAACTTTTGGGAACTRCCCAGTTTCCCCCTCATGGCCAGGTGCTGTGCACCCTCCCTGGCTTTGTCCCTGTGTTCAGAGCCAGCTGCTTTGGCCTCAGCCTGAGGCTCACTTGTGCACTCTCCCTGTTGAGTTGGAGCCCAGCTACCAGTGAGAACACTGGCTTTCTTCCTCTCTGCTCACACAGGGGAGAAGAGAACCCCCACAAGCATGGCTGGTATTCCAACAGGCAACTTTGTGAATGTTCTCATACCTACCTTGACGTCTCTTGCTGAACCCTGCAGCAGAGGGAGGATGTTGGCCAATATGTGTAGGAATTCAAGGAAGCTTCTGTAAGATCTATGAAATTKCTGCATTAAGCACAGGATGGCAACCATTATCTCTTGATAGTTTTCCTATTTCTTCTGTTTTGCATCCTCTGAGTGCAGTCCCAACAAAATGATTATCCAACGTGTCCCTCCCAAAGCCTTCTACGTTTCCCTCCACCTTGCTTGGCCATAACCAAACTTGTCAGAGAAATGTCTGTTGCTCTGAGTTTTCTGCCTTCTGTCTTTGTCTCACGCAGCTTCATCTAAACAATGTGTATTTTTAGAATGTTTACATACTTCTCCTCTGAGAGAAGARATGATTGATGGTGATGTCCACCATCCAGGTTGAGAGGTGGCGACCTSTGTAGCCAATCTCTTGACCTCTGTACATATGTATATAAAATGGAGTCAGATTTTGAAATAAAGGGGGTTGTTCCTTTAATCTGCCGCTGTGTGTGCCTGCTTCTCTTTCTGTCCTTGAAGTGGGACAATCTCATCCTCGCAACCACAAATGTCATCACTGGAAATTCCCCTGGCTTAGAATGGTGATAATACAGAYACCAACAATCTTCCTCTGTGAACCAAAGCTTCCAAGTGTCTCTTTCAGAAGTTCTCCCTTGTACTGTTTGAAAGGATGGTGTGACTTCATTTTCACATCATAGGATTTCTAAATATATCTCCTTTATCATCTTGATTTACTTACTGAGATATTTTTTCCTTAAGCAAGCTGCAGGAAGGTATAGTCAATTAACCACTAGGAATGTATTTTATTAAAGATGCCAGACCTTTCTGTAGGCAAGAGGGTTTGGGATAGAAGTGACTCCACCTTAGTATTCAAATGTATTCCTCATATTTTCTGGTTTTTCCCCCAGAACACATTATGCACAGGCAGTTCATTTTAAGTGCTGTGTACAATACCTGTTATGCTAGCTTGCTTAACATCAAGACAGAAAGAAATGACAAAAACTGTGCTGTTGAGTAAGAATAATCTCAGTTGCATGATCTCTTCTCAAATATCTATTTTTCTATTTTATGGCACTGTGAAGGATTATGTTTGGGGGGAGTGTTTGGTTTGAGGGTTTTTTTTATATTTTACTATTAGTTCAGATGACTTYCAACCTGTTATCAAACTATGTTACGTAGCTATTATGTTATAAGGCTTAATCTGATTTGATTGACAGTTTTACAACCACAGCAGGGAGTGATAAGACACATCCTTTGTGTGGSATAAGGTGTTTATTTTTTCTCAAAAAATAATCTTTTGTTAAAGATTTCTATAAAACTTTAGGTGTTACGTTGTTTTTGTTGGTGTTTTTTGAGGATTTTGGGGGTGTTTTTTGTTTTGTTGGGTTTTTTTTTCCTTATAGGAATTCTTCATCACTGTATCAAGGACACAATTAACACATTCTGGGACACGCTGTCCTCAATAGCAGGGTTATAGTGCCTGAACTGCAGGGCAGTTGGGTCTTCTGTCCTGCTGGATGGGCTGTACCCCATTTGTTCAGATGGGAAACCCTCCTGGAAATGACCCTGGGCTGCTGCCCACCCTGAATTTTCTCCCCAGGGAGGGCTTGCTCAAGGGTGTGGAGGGAAACAGGCAAAAAAGAAGTCTTAGAAAGCTGGAGAGCTTTCTTTGTTATAGAGAGGATTTGGCCACAGAATGCACCCAGACTGCTGCAGAATCTGGTAAAATGGATACAACCATTCAGATTSAAACGTGAGCTTGAGCTTGATTTTGGTCTCTTTGCAGGATCAGAATCAAGGTAAGGCAGCCCTCAGACTGCTGGTAGTGGGAAGGAAAGGTGTGGATTTCAGGACGAGACAGCAAAAGGCAGCAGACAACCCAAGGATCCAATGTGCTTGCAGAGGAACCTGGGAGGAAACAATGAGCCTACTACTCTGACAGCCACAGCAGACAATACCCTCAGGTGGTATAAACTGATGGCTTTCCTTCAAAAAAGGGTCTGAGGATGAGTCAAGCACTGCCTGACAGAAAGATTACTTTTTDAAGGCCGTTCTGTGCAGAAGCAGATGGCTCGTTCCACTCCTGAAGTTTGCCTCGTGCAAGTGAGAAGGTCTAAATATGTCCTAAACTGCTGCTACTATTAAACTTCACAGATAATCCTTCCTACCTCTTGCAGACACTTCTGTCAAATTTAGATTAACATCTTTCCTTCAGTGTAGGTGAGGGCACTCCCGAATTGTACTGACAAGCAGAGAGTTTTACATAACACACAGAACTYGGCAATTTTGTGTTTGTTTTCCTCTCCAAGTGACTCTGTGTGACAATGTGTGAAGTATGTACAGATGGCAAGAACAGCTATGTTATCAAGTTTGTTTCCTCTGCCAATGGTTACTGAAAAATAATTCCAGCTCCCCATYTAAAAGTATAAATAAACGATGAAGCAAAATATCTTTTCCTTCCACTGGCAGAACAGACACTTCCAAGCTTTTTCCCAAAGCAGCTATACGTGACTAAATGGGACAAGAAATCTTCTGAAGATGGTTGTATTTCTCATTCATACACCTTTCAAACTACATCATCTGTTTAGCCCCTATTTTTTTTTATACTAATTAGGTGTGCCATTMTATTTGTTATTTGCATAGCCTGTAAGCTGATAAAGCTACAAAAAATGAGGTGATTAATGAAGGGAAGCTTCATTTCACTGCACATCTGTATCTAACCATGGRTCCTGAGGACGTTTGGCATGCCAGAACCAGCTAGGAAACCTTGGTTTTTTCACAGTTATCCAGGAAATATTTTGGTTTTGCACAGCTGAGAATGTTTAGTTTGTATTGAAGAAACTRAAAAACCCAGATGCAAGAAACTTTCCAAATTAGTTGAAAACCCTAACCCCTTTTCATCAAAAGCAAGAGGTTTGGCTATGTTTTCGGTTTGCTTTCTAATGAAAAATGAAATAGGTATGTCAAATAAAGGATCTTGACGATGCTGTAAGTGCAGCCATATTGGAGAGTTTTCAAAAATAAAA
Organism: Mixornis gularis; assembly: GCA_003546035.1. NCBI lineage: Eukaryota > Metazoa > Chordata > Aves > Passeriformes > Timaliidae > Mixornis > Mixornis gularis. The sequence continues at coordinate 4,982,166 of QVAJ01000019.1, forward strand.
AAGGAAAATGAAAGAAYATATGAGTCTAGAAGGTCAAAACTATGAAACATTTTTACTACAGAAAGAAAAGGAACAGAAAGAAGGAAAATAGCATTTCTGATTGTTTTCTTTTTCTGCATACTTTTCCTTGAAAAGAAAGTGCTATTGCATTTTTAATGATTGAGGAGTTGWCACTACCTTTGCATAGGTTTTGTTTGGGTGGAACTGCTTTTTGTTGGTATTTTCACATTCAAACCTTCACAGCTGAAGAATAATCTTTTTAAAAAGATTAAGGAAGAGAATAAAAAAAAAACCCAAAAGGAAGCAGGGGTTTTTTTGTGATGTTACAGTAAATGCATAAAATAAGTTCTGAATTCCTTAATTTGTAGTACTCTTTGCTTTTACTGCCTTCAACTTACGAAATGTTCATTTTCTTTATATTCAAGATGATACTCATCAGTTCTTTTTGAATGCAATGAAACTTTTCTTTTAAATTCTGACTATACAGACAAGCACTGAAAAATTAACGTTTATTGCGAGGTATTGAACAGGAGAGATGAAAGTTTTCAAGTTCTGTGGTGATATTCAAGTAGGATTCAGTAAACATCTGCAGTGTTTTTCAAGTAGTTCATAAAGCAAGACTATTTCATTTATTTGAAACATGATGAATATGAAATCTCTTTGTCCAACATAGATAACCAAAAATGTAAATAAGTGTATTAGAAATTGTTTCTTAGCAACTAGCAGTGATATAATTGAAAAAATAATTCAGTTAATTCAGGAGAGTCCATTGAGTTATTCAATGACACATTTCTGGATCCACTTTAACACATTTTATTTTTGACATTTGCACGTCTTTGACCTTAGGTCAGTTAAATGTTTGAGATGTGATCCTTCCAGTCAGCTGATGCAATAAAAATAAAGATGCAGGATGTCATCACCTTGTCAAGCCCTGAAGCCATGTCTAAGGGGTCAGTCATTCCCTTCCAGCTTCGGGTGGAAAATCCTCTCCCGGGACGTTGGCTGTCAGTGATCAGGTCTGAGGTGTGAGGGGATGGAGGTGACACCTGAGCACTGTTGCTCCAGCAGCAAACAGAGAATAGGGACAGCTTTGTGCACTAGGGGAACGTTCTCCCCCTGTTTCTGTAGCATATTTTATACAGATTTCATGATTGATTTCCATTTTCACTCCTGTGTGGGCTGTGTAGTGGGGCACCCTGCACTGCTGGCCAGGCTCATCTGTCTGCAGAGGGAACCCTATTGCTGTCAGCAGAGAATTGGGGCCTTTAGACAAGATTTAGGAGCGTTCAGAATGGTATAGCATGTGCTGTTCAAATGTGGATTCTAATTTTCCTTAGCCCTCAGTAACAGTAAAAAAAAAAAAWATATCATTTCCTCTGGAATTTTGACTACTGCAGAATTTAAATTTTGATCTTTCACTTTTTCTGATAGTTACACATGCCTGAAAGATACTTCAGTAATGTAAATCAAGTGAATATCGTTGGAGAAAACCTCTGTCTGAAATATTAATTCTACAAGATAAGAACTGGAAGAGAGACAATCCAAGATGACTGGTACAGAGCAGAGCTTTCCTTTTCTCGTGTCCAGGTACATTCCAGGAGAAGGTGTTCCAATTCTAGTTAAAACCACCAGTGGCAATAATTTAAAAAGCTGTTCATGATTATGCATTTCATGGCAATTGCCCCTTACATACATATACAGTAAGGTTGTCTTAATTTTGTCTCCTAGAGGGAGAAAAAACCTCACTCATCAAACAGACATCAGGGACTATAAATAGGGAACATTGGTGTTTGGTCTTTAATAGAAATTGTATACAAGATCTTTAAGTTTAAGACAAAGGAAAATTGTGAGACTGCCTAGAGGGATCGTGTTTTCATTTACAACGAGTAGCACACAGGAAAGAGCTGCTAAATTTAGTCAAACAAGGGCCATTTCCCCAGAATGTACAAAAATATGCGCATGAACCTGGTATCTCTCCACTGCAGTAGGGACCAGTGTGTATTTTCCATTATTTTTCATGAAAGAATAAGTTGACCCCTTACTCCTRAGGATTGTTTTAAATACCTTCTTTCATCTAGTGAGTAACCATGCACTTTATAAYACTTGAGTGGATTTTTGCAATTGCTTTGGATTTAGCTTACTTCATTTTGTCCAGTGGGAATTAGAAGACTGAATTTTAAGGCAGCAGAGCTAAATTGCCACTGGATGCTTTTGGTATTTCCAATTTATATTCGTATATTTCATAGTTGAAAATAGGATGTRAATCGTGAGTGTAGGTAACGTGCATGTACTGGAGTTGATTTGCAAGGTTTAGCATCCCTGCTCAGCAGTGAAAATAGGATTTGTAATCCAGTGTGCCTAAATTTTACCACAGAAGAAACACCAAAAAGCATTTTTTTTTTTGTGCTAACAGCCTGCATTGACTTCAGTTGAATYCATGCAGCAAATGTGAAATAGTTCRTGAAGTAAAACTCCTGGATTTGCTCCACTCCAAGCTACTGTTCTCCCTGTGTGAAAACAGAAATTACTTTTTATAGAGGTCATGGAAATATTCCATCCAGTTCTGTCTAGAGGTGGTTACAGCATCRCTATAGATATCTTCCAGTCACTTTTTGTCCTCTCAGAAGAAAAGATCAGCTTTACAGCTAGTCATATTGTTCTTAGCCCTAATTGCAGCAACTTGATCATATTTTGAGAGGTTTTAAGTGAACAAATCCTCTATTCTGTATTTTTGATGGAATTTCTTTCCCTTGCCTCATTGGCATTTAACATGAGATCCCAAACTGCTGATGATCCTGGAGTCCTCAGAAGGATCCTTCCAGTCTGTGTTAACCTGTGGTTTTTTGAGTCAAAAAACAAACATAAATGCATTCACTCATGTAATTGAAATTTTCATACTTGTGGGGGAAAAWTWAAAAAAAAAAKGTTTAATGAACATTACATTTAGCATGAATTATGAGTTTGTACTTTAGACAGTGAAAGAAATGTAGTTACCAAACCACAGACACATAGTCAAGCTGATAATGCTTTTCTAGATTTGACACTTGCTTGTTATATTATATATATATATAATATATATATAATGTTATACTGCTAGATTTCATAGAAAACACACACTAACGGGATTTTTGCCATMATTTCCTGTAATTGATGGGTAAAGAATTGCAATAGAGAATTGTAGATATGTTTTCAAGTTTTTCCATTCTGATATTTTGGTGTTTGGACTTTTGATATAAGCAAGCATTTAATCATTATTTTTTGCCTAGCCTTAGTAAAGAGGAAGATAAGTAATTACAGCAGAGTAATTTTGACAAATAAAATTTWAAAGACAGTTAAATAAACAGCAAAATAATGAAATTTACAATGTAAGTTTTATATTATGGATTAAAATATAAATTCATCCAAAGTTAAACAACARATTCTACTATAATGCAAAAGACTTACTTTTGGCTCAAATTAAAAAAAATAATCTTAATGAAGAGTTGAAAATTCCAAACGATACATAAATGTAAATGGATACAATAAATTAATATAAAAAAGAAATGGTTGAAGAACTGCCTGTTTTACAAACTTGTGGCAATGTGCATGAAATCAAAATATTATATGCATTGTAACACAATTCTCCTCCAGCATTTTAGGATAAGCATACTCCTAAAATAATCCTGTTCAATCAGTTGGTCAGTGAGCTTATATTTTCTTTGAAGAAAACCAAATAGTTTGGTGTATGCTCGGAAATGGAACAGCTAAAATTAATTGAAAAAGCTCCATACCTGTGGGTATATTCTTGCTACAGAAGCTCTTATGTAAACCACTTTCTATTTCTCTTTGTGTGTTTCTTTCTTTGGCAGCACACTCTGAAGCCTCCCTGGTCCCTGTGCAGCGCTGAGCTGTAATTCCCTGCCTGGCCCTGGCTGGGGCTGCCCAGGGAGGACCAGGGRACAGCTTTGGCCTCCTCAGAGCAGCTGGAGGCACTCCCTGGTTATGGCAGCTCCTGCAGTATTGAGTGGCTTTGTCCTGTCTGAGGACACTGGCACTTCTCTGTCAGTGTGACAGGGAGGGCACCAGATGTCTMGGGCAATAAGAGTTTTCCAGAAGAACTTGAAGTGGCTTTATTTTAGAGGTTAAGGACTTTCTGACATAGGTGATTTTTTTTTTCGGTGCAATTCAATCTCTGCAGGTAGATAAACAGATGTAAATTCAAGTGTATTAGCTTAGGATCTGGAAACAACTGTACATAAGAAAGGCATGAAGRAAGCCTAGGATATTAGAATGGACCTTCCTTAAGGTAAACAGTTTAGTTTATCTTAGTTGTTATTCTTAATTGCTTGAAAACATCTTGGTTTCATGTGTTGAGCATTGCACCGCATTTTAATCTCTCCCTTGCTTCATTTTTATATTTTAAAAAAAATCTGTTATCATTTTAAAAAAAAATAATCTATGAGTTTCTATTGAACTGGTCAGGAGCTATAGAAGATATTGTTTCTGCATTATCTCTGTAATGATGTGACATCTTGGTATGATTCACAGTAAACTTAAAAATTTATTGTGCAAGGTGAAATAAAATACAGCTAGGGAAAAGCAAAATTGTGGGGGTTTGTCTTAAAGTAAAACAGAAACTAAGAGCTCCTGTCTAAGTTATGAATATTTGAATTGATGAATTCCTTAAAATGTCCTCCTATTCACTGTTATATTTTTTCAGTTAGGGGAGATGCAGAGAACACTGCAAAGCAATGATAATTACTTGAGATTAAACACTACCACCAGAGAACTGAAACAAAAGCTGATTTACCAGATCGAACCCACCAGCCTTTATTGTAGAAAACAATGCAGTCCTCTGTCTTTGTCTTACAGCTCASTTTTCTTTCAAGCAGATTAGACAATTCCTTCTCACAGCCTTTCAATTCTAATCACATCCATTTTCCATTTCTCCCTTTTCTTGTGCTCTTTTGGAGAAAACTGACTATAAATGATCTGACTTTACCCTAGCCCTTGGCTTGTCTTTCCTTCCCCTCTCACAACTCTGCCTTTTATCTCTTGGCACTGGATGTAGAAGTTTCTTGCCTGCACAGAGTCTGATCTTATCCTCACAAATACCCAGCGACCTTCACTTAATTCATCTCAAGATCTCTCCTGTGTCCCTGACTTTCCCACCCTTATCATTCTTCTGAAGCTCTCTGCCTTTTTCTTTTTTTTTAATTGCCATTATCAGTGCAATGATGCTGCTCAGTAAAAYCTCATGGCCCATGGATGTAACCAAAATTCATCTTTTGTTATTGAGCTTCTCCAGCATTCCCATTCCCATTTATCTGGAGATAGTGAAGTCAGTTCCTGCGCCTTGATTTCACCGAAACCTCTAAAGAGAAGAACCAGTTACAAAGCTTCATTCATACAGATTTGACCAGTTTTCTGACAGCTTTTCTCCTTTTCCATACCACGCCTGGCAGAGCTGTCTTGGAGCACAAGGTCACCTGCTGTCCCTGCCTGGTTGTTGGCAGACCCACCCACAGCTGTCCGTGCTTGTCTCCGCCTGCCCACGTACAGTCAGTGTTCAGTCAGTACAGTCACCCAGGACTCCTCTTCCTTGCCATCACATTCTCATTTACATGAATTCCCTTTTGGTTGTGAAGAARCTCTTTCCTTGTGTTGGCTTTTTAGGCCACATTGTGTATATCATCCCTCATCTGACTTGCAATATCCAGGTCCTGTGTGTGTTCCCTCTCCATTGCAGAAACCAATCCACTGCATCTGTCCATGGGTGTGCAAATACAAAATTCTTTGCTCTACAAAGATCTTTCTCCTSTCTTGTTCCAGCCCGTTCTGTTAGCCCCTCTCGGATGAAACATTTCCTCCCAAGCAACCTGATTTTCCACAGTGTAGCCATGTGCCTTCTCAGCTGCTTTTGAACTATYGACTCTCATTTTGTTAGCCCAGGTTATTCCTTGTTAAAACCCACAAACACATATTTTTCTTCTTGCCATGCTTTTGCATATTCTTGGAATATTAATATGCAAAATACCTCAATAATTCCTTTGAGTTATTACTGTAAAGCTGCATGGTTTTACTGTCCTGGTTAAAATAGTTTTGACAGTGYTAAATGCAGAAGTGTGCCAAGGCTTCTTCTAGTCACTAACCAGTTTTTGTCTTTGTGGTTTTTTATTCACTTTTTCTTAAAATTGGACTGAAAGCTGTTTAAATCAGATCTCTTTTTTTTTTTCAATGAACTGATTCACAGCAGAAGTTTGTGGGGTTTTTTTTTTTTTTTCCTTTGGAAAGAGAACTCTTTGTAGTAGAATTCTTTTCAATCTTCTTGCAAGATCACCATCTCCTTCCCCCACTCCCTCACTCTTTCCTTATAAGCAGGAGCTTAACTTTCACATCTGCATTTCTCATTAAGACCTGCCTGTTCCCATGAGAAGCTCAGAATCTCTCCATTTCTGATASATTAGAAATCTAGCAGATGCAATTATAAAGCAGATGATAATAAACTGTTTGATGTCAAAGCCTTTGAAATTGTTTTATTTCCAGCCATCCTTAAATTCAGTTTCTTATTCCCTTTTTCTAAAGTGCATTTTCTTGAAGTAAGGATATTTTCTTGTCACTCTAAGGCAGATACCCAGAAGTTGAACATAATGTGTTTATCTTTCTCTGAGTTGCAGCAGGCTGTCAGTTCTAAAAAAAATCAAATTTGAAACCTGTAATTTCTCGGAGGTCTTTAATTTTGTTTTTAGCAGTCTGCTTCATTTCTAATTTCCATTATTATTTCCCTCTGGTGATGCCTCCACAGAGCTACAAAAGCAGAATATAAGAGAGGAGTTGAATATGGAAGATCTCCAGTGCCTTYGGAAAAACAAGCATAATTCTCTCTCCAACAGCCCCAAACAAACAGTAACACACTGTTTAGGTATGATTAGGTATAGTTTCACAATATTTCTGTGTGAAAGAAAACAGCTAAAAAAGAACTATAAGCAGTTTGGATTAATCATAGTACAGTTTTTATGTCTGTAAAGACAAATGTGCCAGTTTTCTGCTGTTTCGTAGGTCTCATTTCTGGTACATTTTAAGAAGTTAGTACAGTTTACCATATCCTAGAAATAAATGTATGGGGAAGCTCTGGCTGCTTTATTTTAGTTGTCTGAAGTTAATTTTTCTCTCTTTATGAGGAGAAAAARCCCTGATGCCTGGTCTTCAGCAAGTAGGGTTTGTAACCTTGGAATTGTGAAGAGGTTATTYCAGTGTGAACTTATACTGAAAGACAGCCCATGGGCTATGAAACTTGCTTTTTTGTGTGCTTATTAGGAAGTTTTATTTGCATGTATGTGTTATATAATCCATGGAACAACATCTCAAATACCGATTATGTGAAACTAAAAAAACTGGGTTTTTTTCCTGGTTTTAAATGCTCCCTCATTCACCTTCCCCCAAGGTGYGACATTAATTAATTCTATAAAGGCCTGCCATATCAGTTTCATTTTAAATGGAGAGTATATAATTTCTTTAACAGGGGAAAAACTGTTACTTGTGAAAATAATGTTTAATGTAAGTTGGCTGAGCYGCAGATTGAGTGAATTAACATATCCATTAAAATCTAGTCTAAGTGCAAGATTTACTTTTGGGTGATTTCATTGACCTAAGAGGGTTTTATGTCTAATTTGGCTTCTCTGGGGTTTTGACACTATTGCCTGAGCTCTTAAAATATAAAAAATAGGCTGGACTTCTGACACCCCTTTTAATTAAATTCAGTGATGTCCACAGTATGATGAGACTGTTAATACAGGCCCAGAACATGAAGGCMTGGGGCTGTATCTCCAGCAACTCAATCTGCAGCCTCATTTTCTGTTTGTTGGAGGGACAGACCTTTCCTCTCAAAGGATTTGGCTTTCAGAGCTCTGGCTCCTGATGCTGTCTGGGCCACCACAGACAGTCAAGTCTTCTGCACTTCCTATTTATATAGATTTTACCACAGCCAAATGCTAAAATGCCAACATCTGTTATCATTTCTGCTTACTCATGGTTTTGACCTCTCCTTTTAGGAACAAAAAGACTCAGATGATTTGGGGTTTTGTTGAAACAACTTTGCACTTAGAGTGAAAAATACAACAAAGCATTGGAGASACATTTTCTGTAACAGTTTCGGAGGACATCAGCTCGCCTGTTTGTTTATATATGTTTATGTATGTATGTTTATGTATGTGCCTCTTGAGAGGCAGAGTGGCCAGATTCAGAAGGATGAGGAGGAAGCAGACAGACACAGCATGTCCTTTGCCCTGCCTTGCCCCCATGTACTGCAGTGCATCTGTATAAATGAGCAGGATGTGAATCTTTGCATGTTTTGGATTGGGAGCAGAGCTGTACTTTGGAATATATTCCAAAGTTCTCGATAAGCCAATTTAAAATACTCTATGTGCAGAATACATGTGAAGTAGTTGTACAACTCCTGTGTTTCACTGGTCCATCATCCAGCTTTCCTCCCCTGCTGGGGCTCACTCAGCCGCTGCATGTGCTGGACACAAGCAAAAGGATTTTCTGCCCTGCAAATGCTGAGCACTTTTCTAAAGGAGATGGGAGCCCTTGAAAGCCACCCAAAAGAAAGCAGGAGGGCCACAGCAGAGTTCAAACAAGGCAGCAGGCTTTCCCAGCCTCATGCTGATGACACCAGTTGGTATCATATACCAGATGATGGCATAGCTATGGAGGCTTCAAAGAGAACAATACATTTTCTGGTATTTTTGTAATCAGGTCTGTAAGAAGCAGCGTGTTGTCATGTTGTAGCAGGCAGAGAAATTTCAGCTGCTCTTAGGTAGATGCTGCTCTTTTACACACAACCCCAGCAGAGTGAAATATGCCCTTTTCCAAAGGCTTGTGCTCAGATGAAATTCTGAGGTCTGTGTGAAAATCCTTTAATTGGCCAGGTCTTTTAGTTACTGGCAGTTCAAACCAGAAACTTCTACACTTGACTGTCCAGGTATGAAGTTTTTGGAATAGATGAAACTTCATTTTAAATGCAGTCTAGCACTTTCTTTTTCATTCAGAATATGTTGTAATTGACAAAAGGTGCCTATATTTGAATGACAACTATCTTTAAAAGCTTTTTATTCAAATGAGGGCAAAGTTTTCAACTGTTTCTTTGTCTTACAAAGCTCTGTTGGCTTTGCTTGGTTATTTTTCTTTTATTGTAGTTGTATCTACTGGATGTGCTCTGAAGAAACAAGTGGTCAGATAACTTGGTTTCYGGTGTGGTCTTATTCAGTGAAAGACATAGTGGTTGTAGTATAACAATGAAATTTAAATTCCTGGACTGATTCTCAGAGAACTTTCTGGTGTATAGATTCTTTCTCAGTAAAGGAGGAAATATCATAGGATTGCTTTTTTCTCATTCCTAGATGTTAGATGAAGTATTTTGAAATTAAGGTTTTTGTATTATAYTTATGTTGTGATATTAATAGTGAAAAATGAGGAGATAAGTCCCTTTATCAAATTATCAAGAGAATCATCTATCTTACGGCAAAATAATTTCCTCTAACCGGTGCACATAAGAAACGCATATAAGATGTAATTTTATTATATTAATTTCATTTCATCGTTGTTATTTTGAGTTCTGATAATGTGGTTTCCATATCTATTCAAATACTGGAAAATATTTATTGACTGGCAAATTTTATTCTGCTCCTCTGCAGTGTTTCTAAGGATGAAATGCCATGGCAAAATTTGGATTCAGCCTTGCTCAGTGCTAGGGGTTTGGCTTTGCTCATATTTTTCAATGTGAGTTTCTGGTTCAATTGTTTTCCTTAGTAAGGKATTATTTAAATTCTTATTTTAAAAATGATAGGTGCAATGTGTTCTTTTTGTTACCAACTTTATGGACATGAAATGCAGTAGCTTGGGAATAGAATGTAGCTATAGTTGCATAAGCCTTRCACTGACATGCTTTTCAAACCAGGTTTTTTGGAAACCCTGAAGGATACACTAGTTGAAATAATATTTSTRGGATTTTTGGCTAAACAGATTGGTTTACTGATTCCAAGTTAAATCAACATCTGTCCACACATGGGATTGTATTTACACTAATTTAAAAAGTTATACCATAGAAGCAGCTGCTCGATTCAAATCCACATATAAAATTTAAAATCTGTTTTTGTTTATTCTTCTGTTGCAAATCATATTATGACACATTTGATAAAAGCCTAATTGAATTTTTTTGAGAAGTTCTTTCTGCATTTTTCACTGTGGATAGGTATATAAGTGATGGTATTTTATTCATTCAGAATATGTTGGAATTGACAAAGGGTGGTTATATTTGAATAAAAACTATCTTAAAAAATCTTTTTCTTCAAATGAGGGCAAATTTTTCAAATGTTTCTTTGTCAGATACCTTTTGTGTGGCAATGAATTTTAAATCACTTGTTCAGTTTGTCATCTACTTGTCTGCTTATTTTAAAAGACACATTAAAGGAGGAAGGACCTATATAAAACAAAGCAGGAAATTGAAAGTGATTAMTTAGTTCTATAGTTTGGGATAGAATCTCTCTGTGATGATCATGTGCATGGTTTTCAATACAGAATGGATTTAGGATTGACCTTGTTTATTATTTCAGAGTAATAACATTGCTTCTTGTAGCAAAAYAAATGTAGCAATGAATCATCTGAGACAAGGCAGGGCTATCCCACCACCCATATATCATCTATGGGTTGGTCTAAAATTAATTTAAACTACTGTCATATGGCTCATAAATTTAGTGGTAAAATTATTGAGAAGTGGGGACTTACTGAACCAGCAATTTTAAAGAGCAGTGACAGTCTTTTGTACTCCTACTRATCCTGAAAGCAGAAGGATCTCTCTTCAGTATTGATCTTCTCTCCCTACAGGGAAGGTAGCTTGGCTGCTAGAAAAAGCCCTGCCAAACTCTTTCTCTCATGGTCCAAGTGGTGCTGTGAGACCCTAAAAGTTGCACTTTCTTTTCCTTTAGCCCATATATTGAAGGGAGTGATGTATCAGGAAAAGTTGCACTTGATGCAAGAAAGTGTTTAGTTTCTCATCTAGACTGTCAAAATACCTAAACTGAAACGGTTCAGAAAATATTCTGGTTTAAAAAAAGTTTTTGAAGGATAATGTTCACTGCTGAAATAGAAGCTTTGCACAGGAGCATATCATTCAAAAGCTTTTTTTGTTTTCTTTTTTAGCCCAACCTCCATAATGGAGTTGTGGTTTAAATCAGGGTGATATCTTTCTTGATTAAACTTGTGTTGAGGAGGTGTGGTGTCTGATGCTGCAAAATCTTTGAGTGCACTCTTTTTTGTTAAACTGCCATCCCTCAGATTCATGAATATGGTCAGTTTTGCTTTCCCATTRTGTGGATTTGGTTTTGGCCCAGCACAAAGCCTGACTCCATAGCCAGTCATGGACGTGCTGAACCAGCRTTCACCAGATGCTTCTTTTCTTGTTTATTTGCAGCAAAACAATTGCAATGGGAATTATTTATATGTGGAAAACCAAAGGCATCCTTGTTTCAGATGCGAGGTAATGGCAGCACAAAAAATTCATTTCAGGAATTAGATGTTTGGTGTTTTAAGCCCAGATCTTAGCTTTTGCTRTGTAGGATATGGAAGTGCCTTTTTTTAACACTCATGCTGAGGGGGGATATTTTTTTCATCTGCAACAGTGGTTTTCAAAGTGGGAAAATAGTTTCCCATTTGACTTTTTATTCTGCTCCTGGTAGGACTGTGTGTGTTTGGGATTCTGTCACAAGCCTTTGTATTACGTTCTGTGACCTTCAGGTTCTGGGATACATAATAGAATATTTAAATAAATTGTTATGGGATTTGATGCATCGATTTCTACATGGAAAACAGATTTTGTGAAGYAGCATCACTGTAGAAGTTGATCCTTCAAGACTGTGTGCTAACTGTTCAAAGAAAAAATACATTTTGGGAAATCGTGGGCTACTTTACTAAATCTCATTTAGACATGATTAGGTTTTCTTTGCGCTTTGATAAAATACCATAAACTTTTATATCTTCAAGTTATGATCTTGCCCTCTCTACAGAGTCAATTAAACCTGTCAAATGGTATCCTCAATAACATGTGCATAAAAAAGGGATAAGCAGCAATACCTGTCTAGCCCTAACTCATTGTGCAATCAATGAACATGTTTATAGTTTTATTCAGCAACAGACCTGTTTTAATAAAAACACCTATAAAACCAATAAAACTGGATGTTTGGTGGAATTTGAAAGAGGACTAATGGAATTGAAAATTTTTCTAGCAGCAGCTAGTAAATCTTTGGTGCATACATAAATGTCTGCCATTTACATCCTTGTTTTATTCAAATCTAGATTTATTTTTTTGCAGCCTAATATAGAAATCCGCCAACTTTAACTTGGTAACCTGAGCTAATTTGATTCTTCCATCTGCTTTCAAATAAGGAAAGACATCTAAATATTTTCTCACAGCATATAGAGAATCTGATAATCTCTCTAAGGAATAATTTTCATCCTCAACTGCCAAAATGCTTTAATGGTAGTGGGTTCTCATTCACATCAAAAAGTTCCTTAAAAGCTTTTAATGGACAGCAGTTTAATGGAGATTGTTCCACTCCATCTGATTGTACAGGAACATTTCCAATAGCAGGCAGATGGTTTTGGACTCAGAACACTTTAGACACTGACGTGGTACCCAGTAATTTGGCTCTAAAAACTACATGCAAGGTAATTTCTGGAATAATGATTCCAGACATTATTGTGGATTATTATATGCAATGGGACAGGCAGAATGAAGTTGTATACTTTGAAATTGTCAAGGATATAGTTAATAACAGTGCAAAGTTCTTGATTCGGTTATTCCCTGTCTCTTTTCTTATTGCCTTTCACTGTTTGTAGCAAACCCCCTCTAAAGTCCCTTGCTTTTGAAGACATTGAGCTGAAATATTGCCTCAGCCTGATTGTTTATCCCACGAGGCTTGATGAAATAAAACACAAAACTATGTAGATGCCACAAGAAAATATCAACAGACTTCAAGTTCTCTTTTGCTGCTGTTATTTCCAGTGTATAAATTGCACTGCTGAGCTTTAGAATAAGGACAGAGCTTAGTGAACAGGGATATGCAAATATGGGTGTCTTGCAAAGTACCTTGTTGGATGACTGAGTTAAATCTATGGAGTCATAAGCCTGTGAACTTTTCATGAAGACTGCTGAAGGAAATGTAAACATGAGCAAACCCAATGCATTTTACAAGGAATTTGTGATCATACAGACTTCTGTAAAACCATCTAGCACTAACTCATCTTGCAATCAATGGGTATGTTACAGTTTTATTTAGCAGCAGACCTGCTTTAATCAAAAAGAATAATAGAATCTGAAAACTAGCTCTCTAGATACTGAAGGTAATTAAAAAACCCTGACATCTTTCCTCTGCAACTACCGTGGTTAAATTGTAAGCAGATGATAAATTATTTTATTTTTAGAAAGATAATAAGCTTTTAAAACATCTGAATTGTTGTCTCAGTCCAGACCTTTCAGCAAAGCCCCTTGCCTGCTGCTGATGCAGAGTCTGGACACGTTGCTTCTAATGTTGGAGTTCTGCCTACAAAAAAGATGCCAAATTTAAAGTAATCTTTGAAGTCCAGTGATGAAACTGATATTGCTTTGGATAAAATTACCATTTAAAAGAGAATAGTAATAGACAGAYTCTGAAATGAGTAAGTTGTGCCAAATGAGTTATTTGTGTTTYCAATGCATGTATTTCAACAGTTACCAATTGTTTTAGATGAAGCAAACTAATAAGACCAATGTCAGAGATGTCCTTTAAATATGATTTATTGACATACATAATTATCTTTAAAATTTTTGGAATACAAGCTCATCTAAATGAAGGTCAGGTAGATGAAAGGAAATGTTGACCTCAGCCTGTAATTTGCTAGTTTGAAATCCAAGAACAGAAGCCACTTTCATGCACCTTGAGCACCCATGTCAGAAATCAATCCATGCTTCCAACACAGCCCAGTGAATGGAAAATAATTCATCCTGGAGATTTAACAGCCTTCTCTCTTCTTCCCTCTGTATTTTGAGAGATTAACAGTTCAGATGGAAAAACTCTTTTGGTGGATTAAGGACCCCTGGAGATAGTACAGGAATCCAGCATTGGTGGTACMAGCTTTTTAACCTGTTTTATCCCTTAGGTGTTTTTCTCTACATATAAAAAACCATGAAAGAACCTTTAACCTGTAAAGCATCAAAACCCTTTGGGCTCCACTGTGTGCAGTTAATGGGTTGATTTAATTTGGTAACATTTCTGTCCATTTAAAATGGATGTGTTTTCTTCCTCATCCCCAGTTAAGGATAGACTTTTGTAAGTCTAATGGATTTGACAGGTTATGTCTGTTTCATGTTACATTATATCAAGTGGTCCTTTAACCTGATTACTAAATTACACATTGAAATAATATGGGGACAAAATTTTAATACCCTATAACATTTACATTTACCTGCATTTATTTCATGTTAAAAAACATGAAAAATTATATATTAATTTTTCTAATGAAAAAAATCAGTGACACAAAATATTATCCACTGTATTTGAATATTTCTTTGCACTATCCAGGACAGTGAATTCATTAGGCTGAGCATCGTGGCTTGCATAATATTATAATCCAGAACTCCATCTCCAAAMCTTTCAACATTTCTTGGCCCATGTAATTTTCATTGGTGAGAATGATCAAATAGGTCACCTTGAAAAAAACCTAGACTTAAATGTGTTGTTTTAGCTATGACCCTGGGAAACTGTGAACTCCTCCAGAGATTATGAACTACCCAGGACTGTGTCTCTAGGTTTATTCACTGACTATGTCTTTTTATTCCTTCAGGAACACAGGAACCTCTTCTAGCTTGTATTTCTCAAATTCCTTGCCATTTTGGTATCCTGTTCATTGTATTGTTTATGCAAATCCTAAAGCAAATATCTGTCTGTTCCTTAATTTTTGCCCTTGCTGCCAAGCCTCAGGGAATTTCAGCTTACTTCCATGAATAGTCTTAAAGGAAAAGTTAAGATGAAATGTTCATGTGATCACTGAAAATGATTTCCAAGTTACACACCCAACTACAAAATCTATARTTGTGCTGAGCTTAGTTCAACTAACATACTGTCATTTACAACCAGGAGAAAAGGCCAGGAARATTTTACTGAGGAGTGRATGACAAAGAAATTATCATCAACAYGGAAAAAGCTTCTCTTCCATGGACTGACAGCTCAYGTTTGAGCTAGGAGGCCTTATTTACTGATATTTGCTGTATACMCTGTCAGACAGTAGAAGGCTGTGAAATCGGAATTCTGCCTTAAACCGTTTCCAGTGTTGTTACCAGTATTTTCTAAAAGAGGAAAATATTGCCCTCTGTTGTCAGGAGSGAGGTTGGAGTCTTTGTAGGGCCCCTCAAAGCCCCATTTGGYGGTAGGGAGTTGGGCATTGGGAAGGAATTTACATTCCTAGAGAGAGATCTGCCATGCATCTTGTTGGAAAAGTTGTGTCTTCAAGGTGTTCAAAGCACCTTTATGTTATGTCTTATAAATTTTCCTAACAGAATGTATTTTTCATTAACTTGTGTTGAGAAATCATTTCCTTCAGAATAGCAAACCAGCAGATGGAAGAGAAGAKGTCTGCTTTATACAAATAAATACCAGAAAGAACAAACCAAATTTGGTTTTATACAGTAATGTTGTATCAGATACTAATAGGAATCTCAGAACAAATTTAAGTGAGTAAATTTTTAAGTTACTTAGAAAACAAAGTMAATTTAGTTTTATTTGAACAGGTTTTAGGATATACTGTTTTACTATAGTACTGCCATGGAAAAAAAATGTGAGTAGTATAATATACTATATTATATAATAGGAGATTATATTTCTATTTTTYYT
>QVAJ01000019.1:4998084-5039864 GCA_003546035.1 Mixornis gularis
AAAWWWTTTTTATTGTAGGGTAAAATATTGATTTTAAAACTTGAAGTGCAATGAGAGGAAAATACTTCATTGAAAATGCTGACCGGTTTTGATGTGATATATGACAGCTCATTAAGCATACAAAAGTTTAAATTCAAACAAAGGATCATCATGTTCTGCACCAGCCAGTCTTGGCCCACACAAGTCTTCAATGTTGGCAAGGTAGTAATTGCTTTGGTGAAAGGTAGGTTTTAATTTTGTAAGAACAATTTAACTTGAATTTATTACTGGTAATGATTACATCTATTRTTCCAGATCAGTGACAAATTTATTAATATCAAAATCAGGGAAATTTGCACATTTTGTGCTGTTTGATCCCTAGGCTACATCACTCTTTACCTGAACAGTCACACAAGTATCTTTGCTATAGTAAAATCTATTTTCCAAGGGTATTTTAAGGGTTTTATATTAAAGTAYATGAAAGTGAGAGGACACCTAATGCAGTTGTTGGTGTGTGTTGAAAATTAGAAATCTGTTTTAATCACTGAATGCCCTGAATCTGCACCTACTTTCCTCTGTACTGGTAGAATTATGCAGTACYCTCCAACTGTAGTGCCTTTTTCTCCTACCCAGCACTTTCTGGGAAGCAGGAAATAAAATAGTAGGATACTGGGCAATTCTACTGGGATGGGAATCGTAGAGAACTCAAGAAGGAGATTTCTGAAAAATCTATTTCTGAAAACTCATGACCACCTCACGTTTTGTTCAGGCCATTTCTGGTCTGGGTATTCACTCATTGCTCAGTGRCAGATATTTCTGCTTTTGTGCATCATGAGCATCAATGGGACTCATCTCTAGGAGAGGAGTGGAGAGCCAGGCACTGGCAGTGGTGGTGTCAGTTTTGTTGCAGTGTGGATCCTGCTCACTTTCATGCTTGTCAGGGGAGTGAAAAATCTCTGTGCAGCAGCTCTGTGCCCGAGTCCCTTCGCTCCCGAGGTCCAGCCCTGGCTAGCTGTGGACCTCGGGGAAGAAACTGGGCTAGGATGAGAGCAAAAGACAAAAGGCGCTCTGACTCCTCGTGGGAAACAGTCCCACAGGTTTAACGTAGAACTGACACCTTGAAATCCAGGAGGAGAAAGAGGGAGAGACCCTTCGTCCGAGGGGTTTTAGAGCCCTAAGGGGGAGGGGATGAACGGGGTCTGTTGGCCAATGGGAACGGAACCAGGGGGAGGGGAGATACAGGGGGCATCAGGTAAAGGAAGGTGCAAAGATACATTGGGAAGGTATAATCAAGGAACACCCAGTGCAAAAAATGAACTGACTACTTAGTGCAATACAACAGCTCTGAGATAACTCCCCTGTGGATGGCAAATCCTGGGAAGTGTGCAGTCACACTGCAGTGGTGCTGCTGCTGTCCCATTTTTGCCATTGGGATAGTCCGGTTCCCTTTGCAGCTTCCAAATACGAAAACTCTCCTTGGAAGTCTGTTTCTTCCATCCCAGTTTTAGAAATAATYCTCCAGAGAACTGTTTTTATGTAGATCTCATCTGTCGTTCAGATGAGTCTTGCATTCAAAAAATTCTTCCCTTCTCTGGACCTGAGGTTTGTCAGGTTTCCTCTGCCTGTGGGTACATCCAGCCATGACAGAAGGCACAATGGGAGGTATATGTCTGTCACATCACTTGAATTCGCTARATCTCAAAAACTTTTATACTGTATTGTCTTTGGGAGAATAATTTTAATTTTTCTGTTGTAAAAGGCTCATTCTTGCAAATTCCATAATTTGAAGTGTAKTTTTTCATACTAGACCTGTACTAATACTGGAAGTGTTTCAAAAAAGAACAGTAAAGGAATTGGATGACCTAGAATTAATCTCTGTTAAAGCCAGATTGGGCCAGATGGTGGTCAAGCTGCCCAAGTTGTTTGGATAAGACTGTTCTGTGTGGATGTGCATTGTACTTGAATTATCCTTTGGACCTGGGTTGAGGTGGATAAGGTTAGCAGTACAAATGCATCTCTCTAGTTTATGATTGTATCAGGGTGGTAAAAAGTAACAATATCCCAAGAGGAATACATATTAAAATGTAATTGTTTTCACTTGAAATTTAATTAGTCTCAGATTATCCTTCTTGCTTTATAGATAACATTTTGATTAGATAGAAGATTGATTTTGCATGGAATACTTCCTGGCTCCTAACAAAGTCATGCTCCAAACAAAGTGCTATTGTTTAAACTTTTGGGGGAAGCAGCATTCAGTTTTGCCATACTGATTGCAATGTTGCATTCAAATGCTTAGATAAAACACAGCCCTCAGACAAGATGTTTTCTGAGATCATTGCAATGTCTCTAACTCTGTGTGGAGAAGAAAGRAATAGTCACAGCCTTTAATTTTCCTCCATATACACTGAAAGTAATAGACGTGAGCTGTAGAAGAGCACAATTTTTATTTGGTTTGCAAATGAACAAACAGAAACTTATGCAGAATTACTTGTGAGTCAAAGGCATAGAAACTTGTGTGTTATTACTTATCCTTTTCCAAAATTATCATATAATTCACTGGGAAATAGAAATAAGAAAGCAGCAGAGAATGCACCCTGCAGCCATATCAGTAATCCCAGTTTTCCAAAGTCAAATTGTATTCACTTACAGCAGTTTTTGAAAAATGATTATGTACTCCTTTTTTCCCCCTCATTACTGTATTATGATAAGTACATTTATTTTTTTCAGAATGAGTCAGATTTTTTTTTCATACTCTGAATTTTTGCTTGCCTTATCAACAGATTTGACAAATGAAGCTGATAAAAATAAATTTTTGGCCTGARTTAGGTCAGACCATATCTTTACATGAGACCTTTCTAGCTGAAATATTTTTTATATTAATATGTGCACTAATAAAGGTAAAGTTAAGGTTGCATATAGATGGAGATMTTTTACCAACTCCAAAGTCTTTGCACAGTTAAAAAAAAATCTTTGAGTAATGAATATATAATGTAATATCCTTCCTGAGGCTTGTTTTCCTGTAGAATAAGGCGTGTAGCCCCAAYTCTACCAGCTTAGTCTTGCCTGCAGATTTTTAGCCTGTTGTTGAGTTCCATGCAGTGAGAAAAAAGGGCAGGTACCAGATGGATAATAACATCCAGATTATGGATACCAGATGTGCAATACCTGCATTCCGCTATTGAATAAAATTGCCACTGGAGATGTAAATAGATGAAAGAAGTCTGAGGGCTTTTAAAAGCAAACTGTTTACAAAAACAGCCAGCAGCTTGGCAAGGTTCCACAAAAGATCCTGACTACTAAACCAGAATGATGTAATGGTMTCTATCACTTACAAGAGCTCTCACAATAGAAAAAAGCTAGAAAAATCAATACCCTTGTTTAGTATAGTCAAAGCTTGAAATATTTCATTTTAGTGAGCAGAGTTGGATTTTTGTTTAAAGAAAACAAGCTATTTCTTTATGCCAGGACTAAATAAGTCTTCTTTGTTTGTTTGTTTATGTTTCAYGAAAAGGATTAAGAACCCTGAACTGGATAGTTTGGCACAGGTATGAGTGGAAGAAAGGAGTCACAGATCTGGGCTAACATGAKTCCAGAACAGATTTCAAGGATTCCAAGTGGCTGAAGAAAGGGGAGACTAGAAGATAAATATTAACAAATAATAATAAAAAAAATTACAGTGATTAACATCATGATTCTCAATGAGCTTATAAATGCAAGGTGTACTTTACAAATGCTGCAGTGCATGACAGTGCATTTCTACAGCCTGAATGTGAATCAGCCAGGAGGAAATGTTGCAAGAGGAAAAAATTTATGAAAAAGCATCTATTTGGCATTTAYATATCCTCATTAATTATGGCTCCATCCTTCCTTGTATTTTTGTTCTTATTAAGAAGAAGTTCTAAATGCAAATTCTTAAACAAAGTACTTGTTTCCCCGATGAGATCTCTGCTGTGGACAAGACACATTCATTTTGTACATATCAATTTTATCCACCCATCATTTAAATCAATAAAGTGTGTGCACTGGCAGATTTGTGAGGCCAGAAGGGTTGTCATTTTGTTGTTCAAGGAAAAAGGAAGAAAGACAGAGGAGGCAAGAAAGAAAGAAGAGACCTGCATCCCTCTGTAGTGCAAAATTTTCCATTAAAAGAAAAAGAAATTTTTACTRTGTTTCTCCTTGTCAGCCAGCTAAGCTCCTGTATGTTCAGAGTTATGTGCATATTTTTCCTAGTGAGAAATGATGAGTCACTGAAAAGTTACTTCTTGAGGGAGGGAGCCCAGCAATGCTGCTGCCAGTGAGTTTGCCAGGGCAGGAGCTGATCTGAGATGTGGCTGTGCTCTAATTACTCAGGTGCCATGCTCTGCCAGAGTATTTGCTGAATTCCTTCCTTGCAGCCCCTTCTCTAACCTACACTGGGTGTGTAATTTGAAGGAGCTGGAGCTAAAATCYCTGTGTAGTCTGTAACATAAAATTTTCAATGGAAGATAGAATGTTCAATGTAAAATAAGGAAACTCAGTTGAGGAGGTTTCAGAAATAGTCCAAGTTCTTCACTGAAACACAATACATAAGAGGTTCACCCCAGCCTCAGTGAAGGGGAAGCTGTCTATGTTTATTTTATGCATTTCTGCTCTCAGCTACCTGAGGAAGTTGGAGATGTTTGATGAGCAGAGCTGGGGCAGTTGCTGTGTCTGTGTGGCTCCATTGTAACTCTGCTCTGTCTGTCAGGACCCAGCTCTCTGTCAGTCCAAGTGTCAGATTTGTCCTGCTCTGAGAGCCGTGTTTGCACGTATATAATAATGATTTTGTGTTAGCCACTGACCTTGGCTGCCTCAGTGAGTGTCCACATATTTGGGTCATTCAGTCCTCGGGGCTGCACTCTACACTTCTGACATTTGCTGCATGGACAAGTAATGAGAAAGTCTGGAGGAATATCTGGATAGGGAGGAAATATGACACTGAAATATGAGAGGACTAAAAAGTGTCAGCTTTCATCTATGATGACAGAAACTATGCCAGAGTCACCTTCAGAAATCTTGGAAGTTCTGAAGGCTGTGGTAATGTGTGTGCAGGAGGATGTTAAAAAAACTCTGGGTTCAGTAAACTCAGAGAACTGAAATGGAATAACAGGAAAACAATATCTGAATACGTAGGACAATAAAATTTAGCCAATAAATCAAACCTTCCTGACCATTGTATGCTCTCATGGTACAACTTATTGTGTTGCAGTTTTAAAGGTCAGATCTATAGTGATAATGTACCCAAAGGCAAGAGGCAAAGAACTATGATGCTTTGTTTATTGGAGAGGAAAACTTGTACATATAAACTGAAACCTCTTAATTTATTTAGAAGCTATTGGTCTACTCAAGTGGTACAGTTTAAACATCTTGTAARTGCAACATAGTAGATTAAAATATTGGGCATACATACCAAACGGGATAAAAATARGAGATTGATTTTTCTGTGCAGCAGCAATATCGATGTAGGGTTAAGGGAACAAGAGTACAGTAAGAATTTATGGAGCAGAGCTATAGATGGAAAGAGCATTTCATAGACACCTTCTTATGGAAAAGAAGTTTATTTCAGCACTGAGGATCCTTTCTGCTCCCAGAGAATAAGGAAGAGTTACCTTCCACTGTGTTAGTAGTAAAAGTAAAGACTCCAGCAGTGTTAGCAAAATATGGGGTTTTAGTGGCACCTCTTTTATAATTATTTGTTTAAAAAGATATTTTAATTAACTCAAGATTATGAAGATGCAGGAGTGCCACCAGGTGGATGGGCCAGCCAAACCTCCTCACAAGAAGGGTGGTACTTGCTGGTAGAGTTTGTGTGTTGAAGTGAAAGTCAGGAATCAGTAGCAAATACAAAATACAGTAAAAAAAAAAAAATAATGCAAGCTGCAATGCAACAAGTGACTTAGTTCAAGAGCAAACTGCTCCTCTGCAGAGCTCATAGTATGAATAGATAAAGCAGACTTTCCCTCTGGGAGAAGGAGCATTTGCTACATCTGTTCCACATGTGGGGAGGTGCAGCAGAGAGTTCTGTGATTGAGGAGAGGAGCTGTGCCTGGGGCTGGTTACACTCTGGAATTGGTGAACTCTCACCACTGCTCTCTTTCTCTTTTCATACTGTATGGCAGCCTGAAAACAGCATTCACATATCCCAGCCAGAGTAGGGAGACAAAGAAATAATTTTGGAAATTACTTGGTACCAGTGTCTGATGGATGCTGATTTGTAAGACAGCTCAGAAAAGAAAACAAAGTCATTATTTTAAAATTGAGGGCACTATATGCAGCATCCTGTCCCCRAGTTTTGACCAAATGGTCATTCCTGTTTTTCTTCTGTAAAAAGTTAACTATTTTCTCTTATCCTAAACCCAATAATTTTTTTTCTGAAAAAAACTAATTTATTTATTTATTTAATATTAAAATTCACTACTATTTGAAGTGAAAACATGCCTATGATTTTTTAGAATTTTTTTGTAGTTTTTAAATTTATCAAATCACAATACTTTAGTGGTCATATTTTTCACAGTGAAGTCCAAAATTATTTCAATATTCTATTCATTAGGATATTACTAGAAGCAGGGAAAAATAGGCTTWCAAAATAAGACTTTAATTTGAACATCTACAGAAGAGTTAGGCATTTCAATAAATGCCCTTATCTGCCCGCAGGTCAATTGTTTGGAATTGCAATGTATGGAAATCTGCTGATTTTTTGTCAGAACTGATTAAGTGAAAAATGAGTATCCAAAATCTCACAAGGTACTTCTTTGTTATAGGACAGTTTCTCTGTAATCCAGGACAGTACTCTCTCTTTTTCTTTCCTCAGCTCTTATTCAGCCAAAATAGAAAATCCATCCCATGTTCTGTGTATRGAATATTAAATTCTGTGTGAGAATGCGTCTCACATACTTGAGAAGAGCAACCACTGTGGGTAGATAATTCTCTGCCACTTCTGAAATTTCACAAGGCAATTCAGCAAGCCCAGCTCTGAGGAAATGTCTTTTAGCATACACRGAAATAAACATCAGTGGGAGCTAAATATTAAATGCGTTTAATGAAATGTTTTTTCTTCTCTTCTGTGTATGAAGATTCCCCCCATTACTTAAAGAGGTTTGAGGTTTCAATCAATATTTTTAGTTTATTGCTCATTGTGCCATGTACTGTCWTTTAATTTTGACAGGTTGTTTAATCCCGTAGGGCTCAGGAAGATGAATTAATTAACAGTAGTCAGGCAGGTTGGGATAGCAGCATAAAAGGCACTCAAAACTGAAGTTATACCTGTTACTGTAAAATTACAGAGGCTGTAAGGTGAAGTTTTCAGTGGACATAAAAGTACCCGCTGAACTTTCCATTTTTGCATAAGGAGATGTTTTCAGTAGGTCGTTACACACCAACATGTGTGACCTCTGAGGCAGGCAGAAAAGCACATTTTGCAATTTAAATGAAGAGTAACCTATTTATAATTTCATTATTATTTCATTACTGCATGACTTTTGCTATTTGTAAATGTCAAATACAAAAAAAAAGAGTGCTTCAATTTAACCTTCGCTGTCATAGAATGAGAGCCTTATTTCCACCGTCTTCAAGGAGGTACTTGATGTCTCACAGTAAAATCTATCAGACTTAGCTCGATAGAGAATCGTTTTGAGGGGGATGGAGAAGGATGGCATTTTTCTGTTAAAGCTAATTTCATAGGCACAGGGCATTCGAGCACCCAATATTTCCAATTGAGTTTAATCAGTCACTTCAGCCATCCAATGGTCTCGTTCTTGCTTCATTTTCTCCTGCTCTTTTGAAAGTAGGCAATTCATGCAGCATAGACTCCACAAAGCCCTAGAGAGGGAAACAGATTTCTGTATCTCCACCTATTATATCCATCCAGTCATCACTGTAGGTTTTTGGGGTTTTTTTAATGGGGGAGTTTTCACCCTACAGCCACCACCAATGGCAGGAAAAATGTTATGATAATGGAGAGAGTGCTGATTATGCTGACAATACTGTGAATAAACTACCTTTTTCTAAATTCCTGTGTATTTAAGCCAAAGATAAAGCAAATGCTAAGGGACATAAAATGTGCTCAATATGCTGTTTTGAGGTAGTTCTTGAGTCATATTCTATATTTAGAGGTCAGCAATCTCCCTTTGGTTTTAGCAGTCATTGGAGGAGAGCCTCTGGTGATCTCACATCTCCCTTCATGGTAGAATTAAGTAATAATTTCAGGAACAGTAACAAAATAGTATACCTGTTTTGTTCATTGTAATGGACTTGTTCTTTTTTTGCAATATTAATATTCAATTTTGTAYTGCCCTACTTTCCTATATACAAAGACTGACTTAAAATAATACCTTAAAACAAATGCAGTATTTACTTGTATTCTTATAATTACCTTCATTTTTCCACCTTTTGCTGTAGCCTGGCTTCCTACCACTTTCTTTTTTTCCCCATTATGAAACTTGCCTCAGACTGGCTTTCAGTCTTGCAGCACCAAGAAAATAGGGAGCTCTTTGCTCCTGTCTATCAGGGAATAAATTTCCATATAGGTCTTCCAGCTCAATGAGCTCACTGGTTCTCGTTATTTCTGACAATCCTTGAAGAGCATTTCAAGCTAGAGAGAAATGTTTTCCATTGGAGAGTGCTAACTGGAAGAAACTCAAATACTTTTGGGGATCCTAGGTGTTTGATTTTTATTCATGAAACAATGCTGAAACAGATATGTATTTTTTATTGTTGGCTTAGCTATGCTGTTGTGTAACTGAAGGAAAAAAATTAAAGGATAGATTTTCAACTTGTTAAAATAAAATACATTGACATGGTCATTTGCATATTCAGTGAARTAAAGTTGCTTGGAATTATTATTTTTATTAAAAGTTTCATCCTATTCTTCCAGTTGTGAGAAGAAAAAAAATGAAGATAAGGAAATTTAGCATTAAATGGAAAAAGTACATTGTAAAAGTACCAGTGTGTTAGCTACATTTATCCCACCAGGCATTTCAGAATTTCATTATGAGATTATCATTGAACTATCCTAAAGTTATTACAAGTAGCTTGTTTCTGGTCAGGTAGTCTGGGCAACTCATAACCTCAAGCTTTCCCACATAGGCTCCTTAATGTATTGCAAGCCTTAATTTACAGCAGTGAGGACTTATCTGTGAAAGAGTTAARTATTTGATATTTCTATGTAAGTGCCACTCACAAGACATTGGGGAAATATTTCAGAGATGATAATGAGATTTTAAGAAGGCTTACCTGGCCATAAGAGAATTATCTACTAGGAAAGTACGYCTGAAACCTGATTAAATAGGTTGTGGTTTTTTGGTTTTTTTTAGAGTAATGCTTTTGTCAAAAAGATAAAAAATTTAAAGGAAATTAGCTTTTAGTGGAGTTGGAAATTACTTGGTTAATTCTTTTCTCCCAGCGTAGAACAGTCTTCATATAATTCAAAATAGATTTTGTACTTCCCACTTTCAATATACTTCATTGTGTTACAGGGCTGGCAGAGTATTCATGTAAAATCAGTCACAGGCTGTTTAGCATTCATCAGCATTGCCCAGTCTGCCACCTCAGCTCCTAACTGAAAATGAAAGCTACAATTGTCCTGGATAATCAATTATGTTTTCAAGATTTATTTTTGAATGGGAGTTATACAGGGAGTCAGGGATAGAGGAGGTTGTAATATAATCCAACTTCAGTCATCTCAAATAGGGAGTGAACAAAATTGTCAGTGTTTAATTACTTTAATGGCAGCAGTCTCCTGAAATAACAGTAATAGTTCTTCTGCTAGGACTAGAGCAATGGCACCTTTCTGATTTTACCTTTTTTGCATGCTACATTTCTGTACCTGATGTTCACAGCTGCACAGGAGCAGTAAATCATCCTCTGGCTGGAACTGTTTATCATTTTTGGCAGCCAGGCTCCAGCATGTACTAAATAAAGACCAGCTCGGTCGTTTGCATTGGGCTGGACCAGCAGAAGACTTTCTGCATCACTACAGAGCTATTAACCAGTGACTTTCCTAAGCAGTTCTGAGTGCTAAATGTGAATTTCTGGTAAACTTTTAATGTGCTGACATCTGTTGTCATCTGCCAAGACAAACTAGCGCTGCAAGTTGTATATGGTCACGAATTTCCTACATTGGGAAGTTAATGTTGTAAAACCCTGTGGAGCATATCTCCACATGGCTGCACCTCTTTGGGATCATGGGCCCCATGTGAAGAGGGTACAAGTGCAGGGACAGGATCTCTTCCCTTGCAGGGACTGAGGAAGSTCCTCACATCTCTGGGCAGATAAGGTAGGAAGCAAAGAAAGAATATTCAGAAATAAATATTTCAAAGCATGTAACATATATTATTAAAGAACAGAAAAACTTCTACTTGTTTGTATAAGCATTGGGGGKTTTTTTGTGTTGGTTTTGTTTTCTTTGATCAAGTAAATAGTAACTTCAAATCTGAAATTTGCAAATTAATAGAATTCTGTGGGGATATTTGTCAGTRCCAGATCTGAAATTTCTCCCTTTGGCAAAATTATTCTAGATTTCAGTTGAGAAATGCCACATCTGAAGGTGCTTCAGTTAACAATATTAGTCATATCAAGAATTCTGTCATCTAAAGGTTCAGGTTTTATTGACTCACWGGACAAAATTCTGAGTTTATTTTAACTGTTTTCAGTCATAACTAATGTGTGAAATTCAGGCATTTCAGAATTCTCTTTGTATTTATGGATATAACTTTGGAGAGAAGCAACGCCTTCTCAATCAGTAAAAATATTAATTTAACTGTGGTTTGTTTGTTCCAGCCCTTTGATATCAAACAGAACATTTAAAGGAGATGTATCCTGAAGCAASTGATGAAAGAGCATGTGATTCTGGAACACTTAATTTTTTGTTTTGAGGGCAGAGGTGAGGTTTTGTTCCAGTACAGTCTGACCTCTGTGTGATGTACCTCTTCTAAGTAATGTCTTGAGGAGCCTTGGTCCAAATAAGAGTTAGATCATATGTTTGAGTCCATTTGTTTTCATCATCATTGTCCATTTTTCAAATGATAAACATAGAGGTGATGAGGAGGAGAAGGGAGTTATGGGGTTAGTTTWGAGAGAAATTACTTTCAATGCATATCCATGATATTGGGAATGTGAGTTCCTGGATGAAGGGAACTACGTTGAAGTTTCTATTTGTAGTTATATTGCTCTGCTGAAATCAGAGATATGCTCTTGAAGCAAAATTAATTTAAGTCAATTTGTTCCTCTCCTTAAACTTTTGTTGGGATGGCATCAGGTCCTGATGGATTCTGTCCAGTGGAAATAAATGGTAATTAGTCAAACCACTGACAACACTGTGAATTTTGCTCACACCAATAATTGATTTTCCAAAATTTACTCAGCTTCTMCTTTGTGTCACTGTAAGTCTTTAGTCAGAAGAATGTTTTTTTTCCTTTTCTGAGGATATTCTATTCTCCATTGCAAATATTTTTATTTCTCAAAACAAATGGTGAATTAAACATTAGTGATAAAGTCGTATGTATTTGTGAGCTGTTGATTGATCATAGTTTTGCTTTTTTAATATAAAGTATTTCATGACAGATAATATTTCTGATAAGGTTTTGTTTGGTTGGTTTTTAAAGAAAAAATAGCTTGGATACTATCATCTGTGCCACTTGCTATCAGCTACCTTCAGTAGCTATTATTCCTTATCAAATCAGGCAGGCATAGSAAGCCAACTGATTAAATTTGGCATGTTGCCTACAAAAAAAATACAGCAGCATTGCTGCCTAAATCACTCTATTGCATTTATTCTTTTCAATGTATATATCATTTCRTGAAAAGGCTTTGCCTGAAGGCTTTGACTCTCTGCATTTTGGATGCAAAATGCAAAGCAAACAAAACCAGTATTTGAGATGCTATTAAATCTTTCTATTGAGGACTGAAYCTAATTCCAGTTAGCTTCTAAGGTGGTGCTGAACATTATTTAAACTCAACTTGTGATTTTGTAAGGGCAATGACATCTGGAGCTTAGAAGTAATACCAAAATTAGCTTAATAAGTGTCTTGTTTTTCTCTTTTAGGGCATCTTCGTGCAAACTTGTGCTCACATTGCCAAAGGCTGCTCCCGCTGTCTCCTTGTGTGAGTGGGTTTGGCACAGTGACCCTGCAGCCTTGGGAAACAGAGCAGAGAGGAAATGAGGGAGCATCTGCAACACAAGGATTCTGAGTTAGTGAAACACTTCAGCATTTCTTTAATTGTCACTTTCTAAAAATGCAGATACATTTTAGAGAGGACATATGTGGCATTAGTGGACATCTAATAAAAGAGAAAGCTCAAGTTTCTTCTTCCCAAAAGGCTGCTGGCATCAGTCATGTTACCAAAGATTTTTTTTTTGGTAACTGCTTGCTAGCAAATAAAAGAAAAAACAATAATTCATAAGTTGTCATGTAAAGAAACAAGAAAAAAACCAGTATTTTCTGACTATTTTATGGCACATTGAATATCTAAACTCCCTTTTCAGGTTAAGTATTTAAAATGAGGTTATGGTGATGTTCTTTACAAAAAAAATATTAAATGTGTGGCTATTATGATAGCTGCTTTAGGAGAAGAAAAGTATGTCTAGAAAAGATAACAGGATGCAGAGCATCTTATGTGGTACAGATAAAGAATTCTTTCAGAGAAACTTGAGTAATTCCTTAACTATAATCTGTTTAGTGAAGGGAGATGAAGGGCCAAAGTAGGAGACAACATAACTTTTTGTCCTGTAACATTATTAAAGCTGGATGTAGCTTTGTTATTAGTATATTTTTGAAATATAATTTACATAACTAATTGGCTCCAGGTGGCTTTGATATGTCAAGGACAGCTCTGAAGAAGGCCTCTTTAAAAATCTSTGGGATTATCCACAAAGGGTTCTCAAATTTTGGCTCGTTAAACTCTCRATGTAGTGACCCATCAGATCTTGTCTGTGTCACAAGTTTTTCCCAAAAGARGGAGTTTTCTTGGTTCAGATATTCACATACTTTACATTCTCATTAATTGCCCTCTCTGAGAAGTGGGCATGCAGTGGCAGTGAATGTAGGGCAGCTTGTGCTGTCATGGTGATTTGCTTCTGGGGCTCTGTAATTTCACATTTTCTGTAATTGAGCAGGACAAATATTGTCCTTTCAAAATGCCAAGAATATATGACTGTGAAATAGAATGCATGCCCATATGAATTATTAAAGTAATTTCAGGTCTGTGCCATTGAGATCAGAAGGATTTTACAGTAAATGGTCAAGCCTCAATATTTAATTGGTAGGTGGTACTTCTAGAAATTAGTCTAAAATTTCCTGACTGACCTGTAAAGAATTTGGGGACATGCAGGATGGTAGTGCATCAGGCCCTCTATTGTCTGAGTTTTTAATGAAGCACCTATACTCAATACTTTTCAAGGATATTTTGCTTCTAAAACTATGAAGCTGCTCATAGATAAATGTGTGTTATCAATTGGCAATTTCAATTTTTTGGCCCAAGATTATTAATGAAGCAACATTTGGTTTTGTTYGTTGTCTTCAAAGATACTAAAAAAACCCCAACAAAATTCAGTAAAAATAAAAATTTTTAAAGTGTATGGCTGTAAAGTTAATTATGTTCAAAGAGATTATTTCAATACTGGACAAGAGAAATAATATTTTAGAATATGTTCACTCTCCAGCTACCTGCATTGCAATGAAGGAATAGTATAAGATTTGTTTCACTGGGTCTTTTAGGATCTGTCTGCATTTTTCCCCTGGGGGAGGCTATGGCCATTTTTTCAGTTATAGATTCCAAAGCTGACCCCAGGTCTGAGCTGAATGTCAGCACCTTACAAATGCAGACACTGCCCTTCTTCTGATTTTTAAATATAGCTCATTAATTTTGATGTTTTTATTCCTACTCCACATGCTTGAGGGATTCAAGCCTTGTGCACCTTTATTTGTAAAAGAGCAGAAGCGATGAGATTAAAATTGCAGGTGTGCTGTCCTCACAGCTGTTGTAAGGAAAGTTTCACAGCGGCTTGTGTTTCCCTAGGCAGTTACTGTGGTGCCTTAGTGCCTGACAGCGGTGKTAAATCATGTAAGGTGGTGAGATAAGGTGTGAGATAAGGTGTGTGCTGGGCTGAGGGCCTCAGCTGGGTGTTGCTGTGCAGCACGAAGAGCTGGTTATCCTGAAAGATGAGAGGAAGCATACACAGGGGTTCCAGCAACACAGAATCCACTTGAAGCTGAATTTCATACAGCAACCTTGAACAGCAATTGATCCAGTGCTTCTGGCCCTAAAACTTTGATGTAACCTTAGGGGGAGAACAAAGGGTTTACTTTCCATTGTACAGCATTGTTTATAGCAATATGTAGGCTGCTCGACTGRGTGTTTAATGTTTCCTTCAGCATTGGGAGGGTTGGTTGATGAGAAGCTCAACACAACTCAGCAMTGTGTGCTGGCAGCTCAGAAAGCCAAATATTTCCTGGACTGCATCCAAAGCAGAGTGGGCAGCAGGGGAGGGAGGGSATTCTGCCCCTCTGCTCTGCTGAGACCCCACCTGCAGTGCTGCATCAGCTCTGGGCTCCCCAGCGTGAGAATGATGTGTTCAAAGTGCCCCAAAAGTGATCACAGGGCTGGAGTGAAGGGCTCCTGTGAAGACAAGCTGAGAGAGTTGGGGTTGGTCATCCTGGAGAAGGGAAGGCTCCTTGGAGACCTTAAGAGCCCCTTCCAGTATCAAAAGTAGAGCCAGAGAGAGGAGGAGTAATAGGACAAGGTTAATGGCTTTAAACTGAAAGATGATAGATTTAGGTTAGACATAAGGAATAAATTATTTACTGTGAGGGTGGTAAGACCCTGAACAGATTGCCCGGGGTTGTCTTGTCACATCCCTGGAAATGGGTTTGGAGGGGTCTCTGAACAACCTGGTCTTGTGTCCTTGCCTGTGGCAACTAGATGAACTGTAAAGGGACTTCCAACTTCAACCATTCCTAAAGTCAGTTCTTTAATGCTGTGATTTGGCACTGAGCAGATTTGCTCTCTTCTTTTGACAGATACCCCAGTTTACAGAAGGCAATGAGATGAAAGGAYGGTATCTTTAAGTTAGGCAACATCCATAAGTTCTCAGAACAGACAATTCATTAAACTTACCTTCTGACTGACTGTTATTAGTATTTATTGTCAATTCTGATTACCAGGCCCTTGAATTACCTCATARTACACTTTGTTGTTATGATATAACCTTAAAAGTTGTTTTCCAGCATCAAAATGCAAAATTTCTGAGATACAGCTTGGAACTAGTACTTATTTCACTTCCATGGCGGCTGCTGTGGCAGCATAAGTTATTTAAAATAGGAAGTATGAGAACTTGTATTTCAAACTGGGCTGCTCATGTCCAAGTCATAACTATGTAGATTAATTTGTCTCGAAGCATACAAAATGGTCTGTTCTGTAATCTTTAAAAAACCCCTCATTTCTGGAGCAAATGCTTTTTAGGAAAATCCTTCAAATATATATGAAACAGTTAACATTATATAAACATCAAGTAATAAACAATTAAGTTTTATACAGGCTGCAAACTGGGTAATTGCTGCTTTCAAATACATTGTCCATATACACACACACATATATATATATATAACTTTTATTTAAAGGCTTGTATGAAGTTGTTCCTGTGAGAAAGCAATGCAAGGGCCAACACAGCATGGGCACATGGGCATCGGGAAGTAACATTTATCTAAGTGCTCCTGGAAGTAATTTTTTTCATGTCTCAGCCTTTATCCAATTCTAAATGYCAATGGAATAGATGCTTTTGACAAYGWAATTAGTGCAATAAATTATAGTATTTATAGTGGCATTGCTTGATAGATAAACACTAAGCATTTTTAATACTTGCACTTCATCCTAAAATTTTTTGTTGGGCAGGTCGGTGTGGTAAATGACTGTGACTCTCAGTCTGCTTTTGCTCTGGTGACGTGGAGAATAAGAGTTCTGTGGTTTTTTGACACTCTGGATCCACTTGCAATTAAATAATTGTATTATGAACATACCTTTTCCTTAATAAACATTTTCAAAATATTATATTTAAGTAAACCAAACTTCTGATAACAATGGGGATTCCAACCAGGGATCACAACCTGATGTGAGAAGCTTCTTGCTCTCATCATTATTGGTTTAATTCACAGCATCTGCTGGATGCTGGAATTGATGTTAGAAAAGCAGAAACCAGCCTGCTGAACAGGGAGTGCAGGATGGGGGAGGTACCTCCTCAATGTGCTGAGTGGATGTGAAGAAACCTTCTGAGGAATTGCCCTGGGACCTGTTGGCTGGGAGAGTGATTTGAGGACAGCCTCGCTGGGTCCAGGCTGAGCCATCTGGGTGCAGTATTTGCTGTGCTGTGGTGCTCAGGGGAGCCCTRTCAGCATGACTGTGTGTAGGATTTCACAGCTATGAACCCCACCCATGGGGTAAACTTGGTGGAGCTGGCCCTGAGTGGTCACTGAACTGTTGACAGTTCCCAGTGTGGGCATTCCAAGTTACCTCCACACTGCTCAGGGGGAGCTGAGGTGGGTACAGGCTCTGTCGTGAGCAAGTTCTTGGTTAAATTTTAAAAAAATCATTCTTTCTGCAATTCTAGCAATGAATGCAAAAATATTTCATTTCAGGGATGAAGAACTTAAAAAGTGAAGAAAGCYATCAGTGATGTAAAGCACATCTTAGTAACTCCCTGAAAGGTTGACAACTTTAATATGTTGACATTTWTTGAAGAATTTACCTTCAAAAGAAATGAGTGCCTGGCTTAATTTCTGTGCTCCTATTTTTTATCTACCCATCAGAAAGGCCATGAATTTTAGGGACAGCTTCAGTAATTCCRATACTTAGATCATGGCAAATTCCCAAGTTTTGATAAAGCTGTCAGTCGTCTGCTTCAGGTATCTAGAAATACTTTCCAGGGGCAAGATTCCAAAGATAATTTTATGCTTGCTCTTCGCCAAAGGCTCAGTATTCCTAAACCAACTGCAGAGTGCATCTACCCTGCAGAAACTAGTCAATGCAAGCAGTAATTAAACTGCCTATTTAAAGTAGTGTCCTGAAGGGGAGAAAGAAGTTTGGCCACCACTCACAGGAAGATATGTGCAATACCAGATCCCAAAATAAGCATCTGTCAAATGAAAGAGGTAGAGTTATGTACTGAGATATTTCTACTGTCTCTTAAAACAATAGTATTTGTTCTTTCTGTTTGCAAGTGTGTGTATAATCCTCTACAGTTTACTGCCTGTAACAGYACAGGCCTCTGCAGCAAGCCATACATTTTTGTAGCCAATAGCAGTAGCTCTTTCCTAGATTATCAGGAATTTTTAAATAATAGAATTTCATACAAAAAATACACTTTTTCAGTTTCATGGACTGGCTGGCTACTTTATGAGAAATATTAAAAACAGCAAGAACTTTAACTTTGCAGTCCAAACCTATGGAAWGACATGCTGGATTACCCCCAGGGTTTTGTCTCATCTGCTGCTGTCTCTGAAACTGCAGTATTACACCAAACACTTCTCAAGATGTTGGAGGAAAATATTTGGCAAGGGTCTAAAAAACTGTATTACAGCAGTAGAGAAGCAGTGAAAATCCATAAAGCAGATCCAAGTGAATGTCTGTGTGATACAATGGCATCATGTGCTGGATACAGCCACATTATGTGCAAACATGATCATCTTTCTTGAAATAATACTGTATTATGGAGGATTAGAAACATTATAGCCTGCCTCTGCACATTTGCAAWTAGGCAGAATAAAGTGTTTTGCTGYCCTTGTGCAATGAGAATGTTCCAGCACAACCACCTGGCAGTGCACTACATTTTGGAAACACTCTGGTGTTTCCATCTTATGCATTGCAATATAACCCTGGAATGAGTCATATTAAAAGAAACAAAAATAATTAAGAGAGTGCCCTTTGAAAATGGGATAAACATACTGCAGAATATCAATTAAATTAAACCCAAAAGTAATCCAAAAGTTATTTCATTGTTGTCAATCCTCTCCTAACTCACGCTCTGATGATGGAAGGGAAGGGGAAAACGTCTCTCCCTTGAGACAGAGATTTCTAAGTCTTGGACTGTGGGTGCCCTCCCCTAGGTATTCCTCCTGTCTTTTCTAAGATTTGCCCTATGATGAAATGCAATTCATTTCCTGATTTTATAAYTTTTGGTTCATCTGGGAAGTAGTGTCTCTTTTAAATAATAGTTATGATTTGGGGAGGAGGATTGGCAGTTGTCCCAACTAAGGCACAACATGAATAGGTTGTAGTAATTTAGGATTTATTCTTTTCGTTGCCCTCAGCTACCTGACATAAATACTGCAATTATTTAAGAGAAGACTTGTCTTAGTGTTTTGCTTAAAGGCCCCTTTATCCTTTGCTGTGTGTCTCAGATCTTATCTTAGATACCAAATAAATATGATTATGAARAAGGTGGCAATCTTGGTCAGTGGCTAGAGTACTGTTTTTGCAAAGATTTATTGCCAGGTATAAGAGAAGAAAATAGCATAAATCAAACAATCAGGAGGTGGTTTTAGAAACTGCATCTCAGTACTTTGACAGGCAGGTACAGCTCCAGGACAAAGGGAAAAAAGTCACAGTCAGGAAGAGGTAAAGAATTGACATTAATCCAAAAGGCCTAAGGCAGGTCACTGTAGGATCACAACTCCCCTTTCTGTTGCAGTGAATCCTTAATTCTTRTTTACAGGTTGAAACTGCTGCACTGGGAGTGCCCAATCCCAGAATAGAAATAAGAGTAAGTTTTGCATCAGTTTGCTGCACTGGATTGTACTGGGCCATGAAATACCAGTCTGAGTTTGCCATCTCCAACCCTCTTATTTTTTTAATTTGAGAGTGCAGTAACCATCACAAAAGTGATGGCCTTGAGTGAGGCAAGATAGGTGTTGCAGAGAGGGGAATTCTGCCCCTCTGTTGTTGCAATGTTAATATTGGTTTAAAGGTCTTTTGATGGGAACAAGGAGCACRCAGCTAGATTAATACCCTTAGGAAGTTGCAAGATTGAAATTTGTCTATCACTATACAACAAAGCAGAATCACAAACATCCCAGTAAACATGAAATAATAGCAAGCAGAATGTACTTTTGAACCATCAGTCATGCCAACAGTGCCACTGGCTGTGGTGTAGAGTGAATTCTTTGCTTATTTCTCTTCCCATGACATGCACTGTCTTACACTTAGCRAACCTGCTTCAGGGATACATCACTTCTGCATTAGACATGCAGACTGAAATAGCTTCAGAATTGTATAAAGCATTGCAGAACCCATTTGTTAAAAATATTGCTCTTTTTAAAACAGGCTTAAATGTTGAAGGAACTATTTTTGTCAGCATAATTATGGTGAAGTAGACGTGTGACAGCCCTTTCAGAAATGGACCCACTGAGTTTACAGAAGAAAATCATAAGCCATATGTAGTTTGAAATATCCAGCAGCCTCTTCCTCAACTAGGGAGATTCAAATAAAAGACCAGTGACCAAAGGGTGCTAAGAGCAGCTGTAAATGTTTCTGAGAAAATTATTAGCTTGTCAAATCAATTTCTTTCCTTGTATTCTGCTCTTAACTAAATGAATTTGATGGCATCTATTCTACACCCTCAATTAAACAGAAATTAAATTATTTTATAGAGAAATAAAATTCTGACTGAAATTCTTCATTGTAACTAAGTTTGAACTCTAAACTTAAAGCAAGATCTAAGGCAGGAGAGTGAATTATGCAGGTGTTGGGATGATCCAGGGAGCAGGATTTTAACAAAAGCATAGCCCACTTAACAATTCCGTATGGGAATTAMCTTTCCTATATTTACTACTCCCCAAAAAGGCAAAGTGGAGGCAATAAAAAACAGTCACCTCATTTCTAAGGCAGCTGTTTARTAATGAGTCGGTGTCATAATGCAGAGTTCTCTTGCAGAGTTGTGTTTTATCACATTCATGCAGAGATTTTCATAAGCAGGAGAAAGTTCTTAAATCCTTACAAGCTGTGGTATATGAGAATGGGCCAAGCTTTTAGGACACCTACATAAAGACTGTTTCCTAAAACTTATAAAAATGTTAGGACTGTTCCCTTTTACTTGTATAAAGTTAAATTGTTCCTGCATCTTTTCAATTTCTAATTTATATTCTGTTTTTCTGAGTCATTATTTGATGGTTTCAGCCTGGTTTCAGTAATGTTGTTAGGTTGTTTCATTTTTCGTGTGTTGAGGTCAGCACTGACAAACAGGACTTCATGAGGTCAGCACTGACAAACAGGACTTCAGCTTTAGAAGATGCTTCTAAAACTACTCCAAATAAATAAATAAAAGTATTAAAAGATAAGAACTCCTGTGACTTTGGAATACTGACACAGCTACATATTAGACATGGTGAAAATTATAATGCATTCTTTATATTGTCYGATAAATCAGCTAAGCACTGATTAGGAACATCTCTTTGTCTCCAGCTCAGACATAATTCAATATCTGTCAGAGGACATCTGCTGCCCTCTCTGAAGCCAAAACACCCAGTTCTGCCTTCTCACATGGCTTGATCATAAGTGCTACTCACACTGAAAAACAAACCCAAACCAGCTCTCAATGTMGTTTGTTTTGTACCAGCTCATTCAGTATCCAGGTATCTCCAAACTTAATTTTAGGGTATTTGGACACTTTTCCCTGAATACTTTTAAGCTATTTGTCAGAAAGAGGGGGAAAATTAAGCTTGGAGACGTAACTTCTGAAAATCATTGACTAAAGAAAGTGTGAAGACAGTATTGGCTCTCTCCCTTTCATTTTTTTTAATGAGACTGAGTGGCATTCTTACAGTGAACATTGATGAGGTCACCTGTCTGTAAGAATTTAAAATACATTCAGAATTAGAAGCCTGGTGAGCAGCAGGCAATTTTTTTTTATTTTTGCAGTAGGCAATTTGTCTACAGCAATCTCAAGGAACAAAAGGTTTTACTTAACATTGGCAGATTCCTAAGTTTCTTTTTGTCTAAGGAAAAGAAAAGGTCTTATCATATTACAATTGGCTTTCAATTTATTATGCAAAAAAGATGTCACAGATTTGAAGAGATTAAGAGAGTAATATTCAGAGCAGAAATATGAGCAGCTAAATGGGATAGAAATAAAATGTTGAAATCCTCATACACACACAGATGATACAGTTTCATGTCAGAGTTTACTGAGTTATCACCTAAAGCACTATTAACATCAATTAAGTTACTCCTACTGAAGCTGGCTCTGGCAGAGCAGTTTAAGCCTTTCTCTGTAAATATTTGATTTTTCTGCTGGCTGTGGACTTCATCTCATTGGCAAAGCTCCCTTTTATCTCAGAAGAGCATGAATTGACTTCTGTTTGCATTTCTTTGGAGCTGTACATGGGATGTCCAAAATCAGCACTGGAGAAGTAGGTCTAAATATCCATTAACTGGTCTTTTTGAACTCTCTGCTTCTCTTCTTGCCTCCAAAGCAAAATCTGCTCATTTTAATTTCATACTTATCATTTCYATTTTAGATCTTATGCATACAAAACTTCATGGTTTATCTTCCTCCACCCTTAAATGCAAGTCTGAACCTTCTATAAACACAGTGGAGTAGTTTCTTCAGATATTCCAAGTTATGTGCTGTGCAGACCATGCTGTGCATCAATTTTGTTTCTTCCTTGGCTGCCCTGTCCTTTTCTGCAGCATTGGAAGAAGTTAAAGGATTTGATGTAATGGTCAGATCTTGATGGATTGCAGAGCAGCATGGGAATCCTATCTGTCTGTAATTCCTTTATCTGTATTTCTGTCAACTATCCATGTTTTTGGTGGATGCAAATAATCACAAAAAATCTCATAAAACATAAGAGAAGGATCCATTTTCAAAATACACTTTTCTTGAAAGTTCTTGGAAACCAAAAGAATGTGTTTGCAGAGACATACCTATGTTTACATTTTGGTATTTCCAATACAACAATGGGAAATGTAAAATCTAGCTGATTAGCTAGACTAAAAAAGTAAGTAGGTTTTTTCAATTCCTGAACGCTCTAAATTAAGCTATTTCGAGCTGGYGAGTGTACTTCCTACTGAAAAAAATTTCCTGCATGGCACTTTTGTGTCAGTGGGAAGAGGTGGCAACACCTCAATTAATGTATTATTTGTGTTAATGTGATCTTTCTGTGTGAATGCTTTTTCAAAACATGGGATGTGCATACTCCAAGCAATTCAGAAACACAGTGAGAGAACAGCCATTTGCTTCTGCTTTAAATATAGTTTGGATTGACTGTGGTTGAATCAAGTACAGAGGAGATAACATTGCAAATGAATAGAATAGCAGGAAAATTTCATTTGACTTAATAACTTGTAATTTCATTTAATTGGTACTAATAGGCATCTAAAAATACATATGGTGACATTTACAAAAATGTTCTCTCTCTCTCTCTCTCTCTTTTTTTTCCCTAATAAATATTGTTTGCCAGGAGCTGCATTTTGCTTCTACTCTGGAAAATATTCCATTGAATATAGCTTTTTCTTGTTGAAGTCTTATTATTAGGATTTGCTACATATTTGATATGCTTTTTGCAATATACTGCTTCCTTCTGAAGAGGGTGTGAATCTTCATGTCCCACTCACCCCTGACCTCYCTCATTTGGGCAGCTGTTAATAAACACTGGGTCAGTTCAGGTGAAGGGCAGACTGCCACCAGCCCYGAGCTGTCACAATGACAAGCAAGCAAATGACCTGTGAATATAAAAACTCAGAAGTGCTGTGCATAACCACAGTTCCTATGATGTTTGRCAGCAAGTGAACAACCCCAACTGGAATTTCTAAGCTTACCTGACCACAGCATACAGATGAAAAATATCAGCAAAAATGAGGCACTAAATTAGCTTTGTTCTTGACCTGAAAAAATATAGCTGTATTTAAGTAAAACCTGCATTCTGACTCTGTGTGAGCTTGAATGAATTTTCAAATCCTAATATTGGAAACATTTTGCAAAATCATAGTCCCCCTGCAACTTAAACTTTCTACTTGCCTCTAAAATAGATGAAGAAATTAAATTTCATTCTTTGCTTCTCATTTCTGGAGCACTTGCATTTTTCTCAAAGAAATTTTTGCAGATTTGCTTGTGCAAAATAATTCAATTTGAAGCTCAGAGCAAAAACTGGTAGATTTGATTGATATTCAAATGATGCAATGGTTTGATTAAATATACTGAATAAACAGTATGTGGTGATAAGTGTTAATTTAGTACACTGTCTTCAAAGTGTTAGAGTAAGCAATAATTCTGATTGTAAATATGAGCAAATTTGAGATACTTGGTGGTTTCTTTGTTGACCTGATACCAAACCTCCATCCAGCACCACATATTTACCATCTCCATTCCAATCCATAACATACAGAATATTTATTGCCTCCTGCTATGTACGAGTCTATAAAATCCTGATAGGATTCTATAAACAGGATTTTCTTTCATTTTGTAGGAAGAAATGAGCAATGAAAGCACATTAATCTGGGAAGAATTAACCATGGTTCCAATCATTCTCAGAAGCTGAAGGGGTTTTTTAATTGGTTTCACCCAGAGGCCTTGCTGTGGAATTTTTAGTATTAATGAGATCCAAAAATGTCTATGTATTTGAGGCATCTAGAGAGAAATGGAAAAGCAGCCATTTGTCTTAATAAGTACTTCTTTGTCTGAAGAAATTTGCCAGCAAGATAAATTTTCTCGTTTAAAAGATGGCAGAAATCTCTATAAACAAAATTTTCTGAAGTTTCTATGTTTGAACTTCCGCTGTTCTAATTCTCATGGGCTTCTTTAGTCGCCTTCRCTTTGCACCAGCAGAAGAGTAATCACCTTGGTAACCAACCAGCAAAACCAAACTAGAACATCCATCATTGAGTGATCACCGAGARGTAACATTATTGGTGATAAAAAAGTTTTGTGCCAGTTTTGACTATGTGCAGCGCTACTTTAGTGACAAATGTGTTGTCACATATCAAAAGTTGTTTAAAGGACAGGCCGTGTTTTGGAACTCACCTGCAATACTTTGTTTTCTCAGTTATGGATACTGTTCTTTATGATTTGGTGGCTGCTGACAGAGTGAGCTGCACTGTTTATATTTGTGTGTATATTAGGACAATCTAGAAGATTCTTCAGGGTTRAAGAACTGCAAACGGTCACCCTCAGGTTTTTTGCCTTGTGAGTGTTTGCAATTTTGTAGTGGAGATTCTCACGCAGTTTTATGTAAACTATGTATAGATTTAGAATTATCTATTTTGTTTACATATTTCTCCTCTGGGAGGAGAAATATGATTGATGGTGATGTTCACCAACGAGGTCAAAGAAGTGGCAACCTGTGTAGCCAATCTTTTGCCTTCTGTAAAAAGTGTATATAAGATGGAGTCAGAAAATTAAAATAGARCTTTCCTGCCTGACCWTCTGCTGCCTGCCTTGTCCTTTGTGTGTCTGATACAGCGACAGCAAACCATAGATTGAACCTTAGGAGAAAATGTAACCTGTGTCATTCCTAACAATATCTGTAATGGTGGTTTTAGCTATAGCTTTGGAGGGAATTCACATTTCTGTGAATCCAAGAGAAGCAAATATGCCATGAATGKCTCAGGCTTTAATTTTGGATGTTGTAGTGCAGTTTCATCCTTCTTGTTCATCTGTCCTGCTGTGAGCTGCTAATTATGTAACTTAAGTATAAAGCAGTGAGTTTCGTCTGCACTGTTCCTCCATCACTAAGTTACATGTCATGCATATCTCTTTACTATTCACAGAAGCTGCCATCTAATTTCTCACTGGATAATGAATGAAGTCAAATTCTGTGATATCTATACAGCTTCCTCTCTATTTTTAAGTCACTTGTGTGGAATTGAACAGTTAAATTGTCACCCAGTGTCAAAGGCACAATGGACTGGCATGGTAACACACAAAATCATAAATCTAACATTTATGTGGTCTATTTTTTAAAGATTGCCATGAATTTTTTATTATAATTTTTATAAAAGATGCTTGCCATGATACGCCGTTCTTTTCAAATATGCAGGAGGAGATAGAATATCAGAATCATATTAAAAATATACTCTTCTGCCATCAGAATCCCAGTGGACTCAGTATCTTGAGGTCAGTTACATGGCAGGGACACATTTGACATTAGTGACTGGATTTAATGAATTCGGTCTGCGTGGAGCATAAGCAGTCTAAAATGTATCCCCAAGGCTGGATTCCCAAGAAGAAATAATTCATGCTAATAAAGTAAGCACAGTTGTTAATATAGTGATTGCAATCACAATCCTACATTAAAAACAACAAAGAGTGCTGATGTAGTATCACTCAGATTATTTTATTTAGCCCGAGTTGCCATAACAACCRTAGGAATCATGAGATCACATTTTAATTAAAGATCTCCTAGTAATTCTGATTGTAACAGCCTTAAGTAGATGGTATGCTGATCTGCATACTGAGTGCAGGGGAGGTTGATAAATATAGAGGTCACTGGAATTCCAGTATAATTTAGCCATACTTGTGAGAGGGTAAATTCAGATATGGTACATCAAGTAATCTCAATCTTTCATGGTATTGAAATGTAAGAGAAAAAGTAAAAAACAAATCTTTGG
Source organism: Mixornis gularis (assembly GCA_003546035.1). Classification (NCBI taxonomy): domain Eukaryota; kingdom Metazoa; phylum Chordata; class Aves; order Passeriformes; family Timaliidae; genus Mixornis; species Mixornis gularis. Next base: position 5,023,672 of record QVAJ01000019.1, read on the forward strand.
CTGGCAGTATTCCCCCACCTAGAAATAGGTGGGGAAAGTAAGAAAAAGTAGTTTTGATGAGCACATTTAACTAACCTGCTTGCCTTKAAACTGATATGAAGCATTGGATAAAGTTTAGATAGTTTATGTAATAGATAGTTCCATGTAAYAGTTCTCTCTTGGTAAAGATTGCAGTGAAATGTAGCCCCATTTTTTATTGCAAGCCAACCATTGTACCACGTCTGCTTTTAATGTTCACATGGGATGCGTGTTCAGGGAGGAAATTGAGAAATAATATTCATATRTATGTCAGACAAAGCTGAAATAGGAAATCAGTGGCTGAATAGTCACTGGGTGATTTAGTTCAGACTCTGTTGCACTGGATGATGTTGTAATGATAGATACAAGCATTTCAAACWGACATGGTTATGACACTCATGGTATGCAGTTCCAGTGAGCTATAATTGAATATTCTCCCCACAATGCATTAGCTGCTTAATTAATTGCACTAATGACATTGTCCAGCATTTTACACTTAATGACAGAAGATTTGGTTGAAGTAACAACCATCCTAAAATCTATTCATATAAAAATTAAATGGGGTAATTCAAGATACCACCTGCAATATGATCAACTATAAATATCTATTGCAGATTGAATTTAATCAATTAAAAACGATGTTTCTAAGTTTTTTCATAAATAGAGACACATATTTCCTAGTTATGCTATCAGTTAGGTTACAAATGCTTTTTKTTGTTTTTTCTTTTTAGTTAGAACAGATGTTCACAGAAGCATAAAAAAGAAGGCAATAAATCTAATCTGAAGTATATGAACTTGAATATCCTCTAAAAGTGACATTGAACTTTCAAAACATTTGCCATTTCCAATGGCAAATTTAAAAGAAAAAAGAAGGGAGGGAACAATCAAGAAGAAAATTAGTTCTGGCTCTGAATAAATTGCTGTTGTTATGACCACAAAACCTTCTCTCTCTGAACAAAGCACCGTTTTGTGAAGGTTCATTATTTCTGTATGGTTGTGGTGTGCCACCACATTTTCATGCCTAATTCAAGAACAAAAGATAATCTATTTGGATTGGAATCTTTTGTAGCTACACACACTATTCCATGCAAAATAGTGTTCATGTAATTTTCTTTGTATTTGTATTCTACCTAGCATGTGAAAAAGCTGGCAAGTAAAACTTCACTGAACTTTGTATTTCTGTTGTCTCTAGATACTGAATTTGAATGATCAAAATTTTACAAAACATTTGTAACAGGGGAGCAAAATRGGAACTTCTGGGACATAAACACACTTAAAGATATATCTGTTTTCTTCAGGTGTCTACACAAGTCCCAAACCTTTATTTTGATTGTTTCACAGGCCAACCTGCTATTTTTCTGTTTTCCAACAAAAAACTTTAAAGATTCTTATGGTCATATAAAARGTTAAATACAGATTAATCTCATCTAGTTTACCAAAAGAGATTGAGGAAACATTCAGAAAAATGTAAAACAAATATTAAAATTTCATGTTTTGATGTTAATTGATAATGTAACCTGGATGCAAAATCTAATATGGACCTAGTGAATGGAGTACAGATACAAGATGTATCTTGTATGAGGTGTAAAAAATGCCACCAAAAAACATTTAGTAGAATTTTTACATTAAAATTTATGCTCTGCCTCCAGAAAGCAATGTGTACTAGCAATTTAACTAAATATATGATTAATAATTCAAATAAATAGCTGATTAGCAGTTGCATGAAGAATGTAGGAGTGCCTGCATGTATATGAATGTCTATAAAAATAATCCCTGAATCGTAAGAAGTTTTTACCATCATGTAGAAATTGTTTGAAGATGACACAGAAGAAAACTATTTTCCATATGGTGTTTTCTCTCAAAAACAATGCCTTCCAGGTAGAGCAGGTTTCTGCCATGGCTGTTTTACCTTTGTGCCACCAGGATAAAAGTATTATCATTAATGATCTCCAGGAAGTCACATTAGGGAATCTGGTACTGGTGCATTACAATTGTTTGATCACCTGCTGCTACAACAGATGATGTGGATGAGAAGTAAAATTACAWGAGGTAGAACTTTTTTGTGTGTGTCAGTGCTGTTAATTTTATCTTGTATTTGCTCTGGAAAATGAAATGCATGGATACTTTGGAATGAGTAATGAACATGTTCTAAATATGTRACACATTTTTACAACTAAAAGGAAGAAATATAGAAACAGATTAAAGGCTGGAAAAGAAAAAAGAAAAAAAAAATCAGACTTTTGCTTGAGYAAAATACAAAGAGGGCAGAAGAGGCCTCATCTGAGATTTTAAAATGTGGCTTCTTATCCTTTAAACCTAAAAATCAAGCTGAAAAAGATTCTAACAGGAAAYAGAAGTTTACATTTTAATTTGAGATTTTTCAGCTACAGGTGCAAAGACAAGCTTGTGGACTTTTGATGAGTTATGTAAAGGCTCTTCTGTGACACTTTTTATATTACTGCAGAACAATATATTTTTGTCTAAACAACGTATGTTGCTGAAACTAAAAATTTTCGATCCCTTTTATCATCTCCCCTACACCTGGTATGTTACAAACAGAAGCCTGATGTTCATTAGAGTATAAAAGCCATTGGTGCAGCTGTAAAGTTGAGTATAATTTAAATATAAAAATGGGAAAACCTTGACCCTTGTGCTCTTCTGCCACTGTATTTTAATGTAGAACACAAGAAAGCTAAAGCAACTGAAATACTAATGCATATTTCTGAAAGATGAAGCTGTTGGCAGAGACACATTCCTAAATTAAAATTATTTTAATAACACTGATGTTCAATTTTCAGGTATTTTTCCCCTTTATTATGGTTTTTCAGTGGAAATTGATAATATTTTAGTATGGTGTCTATAACTGGTTGAAATTTGTTAGGATTTTTTTTTTTTAATCCAGATATAGCACAGGAATATTTTAACATTATTGATGGTTTGACTGTGGAACAGTAAAACTCCATRGTTTCTTCCTTAATTTGCAAGTAGGAATGCTTTTTTTCCAAGCATTTTATTATCATGTCAATTTATTTTATTTACTTGTTTCAGTAATGCTGAATTAAAATCTCTGAAGAAAAACGAACTTATGTGTCTAAAAAGGCTGGAATGTCACAAGAATGCATTAACCTCTAATTGTTTTTAAAAAATCTTATTCAGCAGAGCCAAACATCACTTGGATGAGACAACAGGGTGAAGGAGGAATTCATGTGATCTTTGGTATAGTCCTATAAGCATTGTTATTGTTCCACTAGGGATGACAGAGTAACTGACCTGATACTTGGGTACTGCATTTGAACATTAACCCACAAAATCAATGAAATGGTGTCAGTTCACATTTCCTCAGGCTTCCCTCTAATTTAATTTAGAGACATGCACTGGAAATCGAAGAGAAAACTTAATTCTGTAATTATCATGCATAAAATGTTAATGTTGCCACAATATTATTTACTAATAAACATGTAAAAAACCTAATATATCTTTTACTCATGCATTCAGTGTTATCATGCTCCATTTCTAGTTAGGAGCCAATAATTGAGCCCAAAGGGTTTCTGATTATATCAAGTAATGCTAAGGAAAGCTGTAATCTTTCAAAACAGGCTGCTTGGAAGATAGGGAGAAATGAAGGGTAATTTTTGCAGGACTTTGGATTTTCATGTGGAATATGGAAAAGTATTTTATGTGAAAGCATCTTAATTCTCTTTTTCTAAGAGACAACTAAAAAATCATTCCAGGCATCTTAAGGCACCATTAATGCAGTTATTGAAAGAACTGTCTTTTATCTCTGGAGGTTATGGCTATTACACAGTGATAACCTGCATTAGGGAAAGCTCATCCACTTATTCATAGTTCAAAGGTTTTCTRTGTGCATTAGTCTTACCCCTGTGAACAAAAGGAGAACTTTGTCCTTTTTTCCAATCAGACAATTTTGAAATATGCAAGGCCCCATGTAAACAAATGATTGCAGCAATATTTTTAAATACTGAAACTTTCAAATACTGAAACTTTTATGACTCTGGTGTTGCAAGAATGCCTGTGGTTGATAACAGGGAGTATAGAAACCTAATTTCGTCTCAGTTCTGTTGTATGACACTTCAGAGTTACTAAATTAACATCATTTCCATGAAACAATATTTCATTTAGGGAGTAAAAGGAGAAGAGATGGAGAAGAAAGACCAAGCCAGGCTGAAGGTGACTGACAGCAAAGTGTGAGTAGAAATCTAATTCAGGTTCATTTTTGTCCAATATTCATCTATGATGAGGGCCTGCAGTGTATGAAAACACATTTGGATTTGTTAAACACATAAACCAAAGAAACTCATTTTCCACGGTTCTTTGTTCTCTGTTCCACAAATCTAATCTTGCTACATTCAGTAATTTCAGTGAGAGAAAAAATACACAGGAAGCTTTGGGATAAAAAATTATTTCTTCAGCATGAATTCTTTTTTCACATTCAAGGTATTCAGCCATTAGTTGCACATGGTCTCTGAACTGGACTCTGAAACTCTGAACACTACCCCAGTAAACGTTCCCTACAATCTAAAGATGGATTAAACACCATGGAAGTCATACATCAGGACAGCTAAATAAGTGGGGACCATTCCAAGGTAACCCATGGAAAATGCTGAATAAAGAAGAGAGTTCACATCCAGCTAYTTGACTCTTCTGTTTCAGAGAAAGAAATTAGCTTATCATCTGGGGTGATAATAAGCTAATTTAAAGTCAACATATGTTGTTTGTTGCTTTGTTATGCATTTTCACATGCATGTCTGAGTGTTCTCCTGTCAGTGACTGCAAAATAAAAGATAGCTCTTTGTTTGGATTTGCTAGAAATATGGCCATTTAATTAAATTTAACATATTGTGGTCTCTCACTTTAATGCATGGTACATTAATTTTCTATGATGCTGGCATGCTGTGCTGATGGATTTCTCAGCCTACCAAATGAAGTAAACCAGGGATTTTACAGGCAGTTTATTTTTATCCAGGAGTGATGGCATTAACATTCTTTTTGGGAAGACAGTTATCAAAACTTGATATTTCGTTCAGTGTTTGAAATTCTCCTGTAATGTGTATTAAGTCTTGTCACTGCAGTAGTAATTACCTGTTACAAACCGACTTTGTTAGTAAAATATCACGGCCTTATGCAAGAACAGTTGGACTTTATTATCAAAGAGAAATTGTTTAAGAAACTGTAAGTCATAAATAAAGTCATATATAAAGTCATAAATAGATTTCCATTATGACGGTAATTTTTGCCACCTTCTGTAATGTCCAAAAAATATAATCTTAWTGTTAAGCTTTTTATAGTTTCTTTCCTTTATTTTTTAATTTATTTTTAATTTGGGCAGTCTTGCCTTGAACCACTTCTTATTTTGTCAGTGATGAAATTCCTTGTCCCATAATAAGTAACTTTTTTTATTATTATTATTTTTTATATACGACTGTTCTGTGTCTACTTTGTGTGACTTGATGATAAGGAAAATAAGTTTCAAATCCTCCCTTTTTGCTTTCCAATTGTGAGTCAAWGATCAGTATGAACTGGAAGATTTTTGTTACTTTTAAATTGCTTTGCTGAAGTTGGGATTGCTTGGGACACCCTCTTGCATGTTCATATCAGGAAAATATTCCCTGAGCATCTGCTGATTATGCTTATCTTAGTATTAGTGAATATGGGTGTCCTTTTCCAGATTCTCTACTGCATATGCAAGTTCTGTTCCTAAGAGTTYGAAGTAAAAGATGAGATTAACAGATAAAAAAGGAGTGGGGAGATAAAGGTGTATATTGGTATTTGTACACTGGTGTAATATTCTTTCTAACAGACAGATTTTCAAYATTGCTATTGTAACTGCATTTTTTCCATCCCTTGCCTCTTAATCAGGGATAATCTTTCTAATACCYTTTCATTGATTTTGGTGATCATTGACCTTATTTCTGACATTACCCTCAAGAGTATACTGGAATTCAAGCAGGGTTTTTCAGAACTTGATGAAAAACAAGTGTGATGTGAAGAGAGATGTTGAGGGAGGCAATGACACGAGAGGTGTGGTCAGTTCAAGGTCTGGTCTTTGTGGCTTAACTCTCACTGTTGCATATTGGAAAATGCAGTTGAATTATTGCATGTGTCTAGCAAAACAAGAAAGGTTATTATAGGAATAAAACATGGGATATATTCTGGGCAAACATTTGAAGTGCGAGCGGTTGAATGAAAGTGACGTCTATAGCGTGGCTTTGCCTAGACTGGGTGTGGAGATTGGGAGAGTTTTCCATGTTGTCAATGTGGAAAGAGAGCAGGAAGATGGGTCTTGTAGATACCTGCAGTATATGAATTTTAGGACTACATGTACAGTGTTTCTAACCTGAAGTTTTTCAGAGGTTTGTCTCATTTTACTGAATCTCATACTCCAAGGCCAGAATGTGTGTGGACAGCAATGCAAGTAAAAGATTTTACATGCAACAAAGATTTCTGTGGCAGTGTACAGTATGCTGTGGTGCAGGATTGCTTCTGAAAGGGCAGTGTTATGCAGCTTGGTAGGCATTCTACACGCTCCTGCTCATTAATTCAAATTTACTGCACTTTGTTTCCTTCTTGGTACTTTAAAAAGATTATTGAAAGGGATATTGAAATACTGGAGGTAGATAAGAAGCATTTTCAGGCTGTAAAATCACATAGGTAATAGATAACATTTTAAGTAGGAAGCACTTACCATAAATGATCGTTTATTGTTGGTTTGGGTTTTTTTGTCAGACAGATAGTTTAATGTATAATTTATGACACTTTTGTCCAGCTASTTTTGCTTCACAGTCTTGATTTTTAAGCTATGATATGAAATCTTTACTGAATCCTGCTTTTAACTCTATTAGAAACACTTAACATGTGCTTAACTAACACAGCTTTTGCAGCAATTTTCTGGTGGAACAATTCCAGTGCTCCTGCTTTCAGGTACTGCATCAAGGGGCATGCAGCCCAAATGGATGATTAGCAGTTAACAAACCAGGCCTCATCTAGAAGAAGCTGTTGTTGCAAAGAGAGCATTATTTTGCTGTGTGTGTGGTGATTGTCACAGTGACAACTTAGGTGCAGTACAATGAGAGTTTACTACTCAGGCTTCTCACTGTGCCATCTATGTCAGCATTTCTCCTCACCTCATCTTTAACACAGTGGCACACTGAGTGTACTGACCCAGGCTGAGACGTTCCTAATCACCTGTGTAACCTGTGCATTCGCTAGCTCTGTTGATTTAGTGGGAAATACAGGGTTTTCAGAAAAGCAAAGTGCCAAATCCTGTTTTATTGCTTAGCTTCACTGCACTCACACTAAAAGGATTCTCTCATCCATGAGAACAYGGTGGTGTTTACTTTCCAGGAGCAAAAGATACGTGCTGGATGGATATTTTCTGTGTCAGAATTGGTTTTTTTCATGCTTCCTTCCTGGATCAGTTAACAAGGGTGTTTCTCAGCACTCTGTGGCAGCAGTTTGGCAGAGGTGACAGAGGTGGTGCTGGGTTGTGATGCTGCACAGGAGGCTAATCTAAGCAAGCCATTAATGCAACCCTTGGTAGGGTGGGAGTCAAGATTAAAAGTTACTTCAATTTTCTAATCACTGGGAGGGCTACTTCCAGTGGGGYTGTTTGGTGTGGCAAATGGTAACACCAGGAACTGTAAATAACAAGAATGTGTTTGATCTGACTGAGAGTTGAACTTTTGCCTTCCTAATGCATCACACAAGGCATATTAATATGCTAAMGATTGTGGCTGTGATTCCCTTAGCATGTGTGTTTTCAGCTGCTTTTTAATGCAATGCAAGAATGTGCAGTGCAGAGATGACTGGTTGGAGGCTGCCTGCTTTTGGCAAGGTGTTTAATCTGTGGTGTGTCTTAATCTAGTCACCTTGCTTTCAAAGTGAAAATAAAATTTACTTCAAGGAGCTCAAAAAATAATCCTCAAATCTTTTTCTGTTCTTTGACTTTAATATAATCATTGCATTTACACTTAGCATTCACAAGTCCTTTCAAAGGACTCAATAATTATTTTTGCTGTTCAGACCTATCAAATCCTGTATATGATTTGTGTAATCTACTGAAGTTCTCTGTGGATGTTTTAAAATCCTGATCCTAACACAGCTGACCTGGATAAAATATGTAATAACTCACATTTTGCGGTTAACCAGGACAGAATTATAATAATGCCAAAGTCTATTAAAGTAAAAGGCTATGCTTTTATTACTTAAAGGTCAGTGAAGTCCTCTACCATGACAACTGTATTCTGGTATTGTCTTCCCAATCTTTATGTTTTCACATGGACAGATATGTGCATTCTGTTTTTCATATTTCATATGCACATTCTGTTTTGAAATTCATCATGAATATTGGGGGAAGAGTATTACAAAATAATTCAGGTTTAACATTTTTATCATGAACTAACTTGCTATCGCCAGCTTTCTGTAATTTGACTGCTTTTGCCCTTCAGCAATGATTACACTTTTCCCTAATTTTCTCAGACAGAATGGTAATAACCTTAGGCAATTATGCTAAAATAACTTGTCAGATACTCATTGTTTTATTTTTAATGTATTAAGAAATTAAATGCTCCAAAATGCAATGGACTAAGGAGCTGAATGCATTTTTTATTCACACGGTGTATTCAGAAGACACTGTGGCTGATTGTGTCCCCCAGCTGTTCAAGAGTACAGGCTGTGACAACCCTGCCCAGCCCCAGGGCATCCCACCCTGCCCAGCCACAAAGAATCCCACCCTGCATAGTCCCAAAGAATCCCACCCTGCCCAGCCCCAAAGGATCCCACCCTGCACAGCCCCGGGACATCCCACCCTGCCCAGCCACAAAGGATCCCACCCTGCCCAGCCCCAAAGGATCCCACCCTGCCCAGCCCCAAAGGATCCCACCCTGCACAGCCCCGGGACATCCCACCCTGCCCAGCCACAAAGAATCCCACCCTGCATAGTCCCAAAGAATCCCACCCTGCCCAGCCCCAAAGGATCCCACCCTGCACAGCCCCGGGACATCCCACCCTGCCCAGCCACAAAGGATCCCACCCTGCACAGCCCCGGGACATCCCACCCTGCATAGCCCCAAAGGATCCCACCCTGCACAGCCCCTCCTCGCCTCAGCCCCGGCCAGGCACGGAGAGAAGGACCAGATGTCTGGTTCCTTGGAGGAAATTTATCCCCATTACTCTCGGGAGTTTGACCTCCTCGGAAAGGAGGGGGTTGAGGAGCAGGGAAGGAAAGCTGTGATGACTGATGGCCTGAGGAGTTTAGTAGGAGTTTGTGGTCTTTGATCGGATCACCCTCCACGACAAAATGCTCACACAGCCAGAACAGCTGGTGTGCTGAAGGTTTGTCCAGCTGGACCATTGCAATGGTGACTCTTCTCACCATCCCCACAGGACTTGACCATGCTGCTCGAGAGGCTTGATTCYCCAAAAAATCATTGCTCTATTATGGTTATTATGTGTTCTTTTAATAAAYACTCTGTCTGTGGGCATCTGTGCAACAAAATGAAATATGCACACGCAAAGACAACCTATCTCACTATCAAATTGCAACTCCACTTTGGACATGCTGAGGAGAAAGAACCAAGGGCTTTGGTGGCTGTGCAGTGCTCCAGAGAAGGTGCCTGAATACCCTGGACCTTGTTTCTCATGTAAAAGAAAATAAAGCCAGCGGTGTTTTGGTCTGTGGGAGGTTCTTGGCCTTGCTGGGTGCACAGTGTCTCCTCCCTGTTTCTGGCAGAGCTGTTTCATGTTAACGAGCAAAGGACACCTTTCACTGAGAAGCTTTACAGATTAAAGCATCGTSCCTGTTCCACAGCATGCTGCTTTCAGGTTTTACTTTGACTAGGGGAGTATCTTATTATTATCAACAGCCTTTGAAAATGTACATTTCAGGTAATTTTCACAGATCTCATTGACATTATTCTACTACATACTGCAGGGTTCTTTCAAAAATGACATACTGCTATCAGGAATGAATATTATAATGTGACCAATTCTAAGAGAATCAATATTCCAACCTTTGAAATTCTTTTTGTATAACTAGCRTGTGAAAATCTGGTGATTWAAAAAAAAAAAAAAGATAAATTTTATCCCACTTTATCTCTTGATAGATAACTGACCATTACACCTCCTTGTTCTCTTTCATKATTATTAACAGCTCAGACATATTTCTTGTAATATCTCTCTATAAATAATTCTAGGCTCAGAAATTTGTTTCTTTTATAAATTAAGCTATCCAAAAGTGATAGCTCATTTCTCCATAACTAGAATCTGTCTCCTCTAGGGGCAATTTATCTTTGCAGCAGCTAGCCCTTTGGCATTATTTATTTTTGAAACTTTTATTAATCATCTTTGCCAGTTTCTCTTAGTCTTTTTGTTCCCATAGTATTTTTCTACAGTCAGAACACCCACCAAGATTTCCAAATAGTTATATTGCTGGTTTTAGAGGAAGAAGAGTTGTCTGAGACATTGTTTTATTAAACTGATTGTTTAAATACCAGTCATCAGGGATTTCTCACAGAAAACTCAAATCTGAATTTTGTTGTAGAGTAGGGAATGCCTGTTTTATGTGAAGTCAGTCAGTGGTAGATACACAATCACTATGGATTATCCTCTGGGAAAGACAGCTGCAAGGAAGGAAAATTCATGTGAAGAAAGAGGGCAAAAACTAGCCTCAATGCTTTTGAGTTTTTCTTGCACTGGCTGGGGGGAAGAAGTTTCTTGGTAAGAATGTCTTTCCAAGGCTCTTGTGCCAGGTTAAATCTCAGTGTCAGTGCCCGGAGTAAGAGGGACCTGCATTTGAGAAGCCCCCACTGCCACTCCCCCCACCATTCCCGATGGAGCAGGGATTGCTCAGCCAGAGGGATGGACTCTRTGAGGGCAGAGGGATGCAGCCACCACCTGATACTCTGTCAAAGCCATAAAGACAACCCTAGGCAGAGGTGACAAACTCATAGTAAGGGTGGCATCCTAGAGCTTGCCCAGCTGCCATGGTCGGGAGAGATGCCAGAGTGGTGTACCCCTACATTTAAGACAGATGTTTGGGGTTCCTTTTGCATTAAACAATTAAGATATGCCTTAGACAATTCAGTGCTGTCCTTGTAGCCATAACTCATGCTGGCAGAARTGCAGTTCATGAGCTCAGTGCAGCTCCTTTACAGACTATTTTAAACMCTACTGAACTAGGTGTTGCTGGTAGTTGCATTATTTCTTTTAYATTGATTAAGAAATTTAATCAAATGGATTTTTTTTATGGCTCCAAACAGTCTAAATAATTCATAAGCTGCATTTTTACCTTGCTGTCTCTACAAATGCACGTTCTAATGTATTATAATTAATAAAGAGTATTAATTTTTTTGCTGTATGCATTGTTGAAGAAAAGAACACGTGAAAATCTACGTAAGTGTCGGCATTTTTGGGGAGACATTTCATGTATTTACTTCAGCAGGTTTTTTTCCCAATACTGGTGATTAGTGAACAAAAAAAGAAGAGAATCCTGTGACAAGTCTGTGCTGTAATTTAATTTAAAAAAAAAAATTATCAGTGCTTCACCTCAGCATATGCTCTTTAGCTCAGAAAAGTTATCTGGAATTTACAGGAAAGCAGTGAGGTTGACCAGGATTGGCTCTAGTAACCCTATTTGGGGTCCATCTCATTCCCATGGAGGTGAATATATGTATTTGTATATAGGCACACAAATGCATACATAGTTTTATTTACATGTGAACAGCAAGGCTTTTAAAATTTGATGGTATTGACTTAAAGTATCTGCTYAGCTTGCTGAGTAGAGTAATTTATTCTGATGTTAATTACTGGGCAACTAGAAAGAAATAGAGCTGTCAGATTTCAAGGTGATAAGAAAACCCACTCCAGTCCATCATCAAATGTGCCTACTAATGTCTGTCAGTAATGGCTGAATCTACCCATAAAAGCCTTCAGTGGAAGAAATTCTACAAACTTYATCTATTCCATTCCTCGCCTCTCTGTACTTTGAGGAGGCTTTTCCTGATACCCGTCTTGTACCTTTCTTGCTGCAATTTAAACCTCGTTGTTAGTTTTCCTATCAGYGGTAGAGATCTCATTTTCCTCTTCAATTTTGCTGTGTCACTTCAATCTTCTCTGTGCTAACCTAAAATTATGATACCTGGTAATACTTCCTCTATCTCCTTATTCACTCTGTAATAGAGAACATTTTCCTTTATTGCACAAGGTCCAAGTTCTTCACCCTGCAGTGTCTCAAAAAGTGATTTGCATACCTCATCAATATCCCYAGATTTGGTGCATAGTCCCCATTTATAATATTGGKTTKTTTWTTTTTTTTYYCCCTGCTGACATTTCAGCTGTATGAAGGGCCAACTTCTTTAGTCTTCTATTTATGGCACGAACCACTTTCCTGTTGGATTTTGTTATTACATATTCTGAATTTTTTTAATACAGTGCTAGAAACTGTTCTCCTAAAATATTTTTTTAAGCCTTCATTATCTGGAATTGGGTATTTAATTCTTTATTACCTAAACTYGTATGATACTGAGAAGTTCCTTCCTTCAGCTATGACATATGAATATTTTGTATGGCACATGCTTCACAGAATGAAATGGACTTGATTTTTAGTTTTATTCACTTTCTCTCCTAATCCCAAAATGAATTTTTGCCTAATGCATCTAATTTCCCTAGTGCATCCAATTTTCTTATCCCATTCCAAAATACTGCTTTCTTTTAGAATTTTTTTCTCCATATCAGAAAACAACACAATRTTTGTGTTGATTTGGGTTAAATTGGTGAGATCTTTACTTGGTTGATTTCTCCCCAACAGCAAAATCTCATATGTTTCYCCTAAAGCAATTAAAAAGCTGTAGTTTGCTCTATACAACTATTTTCCTATAACATTCTAACAGTGAYTCACTTCCAGGTGCAAGGGCAACTAGATTATTTCAGTTTTGCCATCAGGATGGAAGGATTTCTCTACAAATCCAAAAGCAAGTGAGGAGATAAGTTTTTTTCCTGGTTGTCTGCTGATAAACTATAGATCAAAATCTGGGAACAGGTCTTCATTTTTCTTTTGTCATGTTAATTGTTATGGCTTCTGACTCCCTAGAAAATGAATTGCAGAAATGCCACTGCTGTAAAATGAATCAACTCTGAAATTAGTATTCTGTTGCTGTGTCTGTTTAAACAGACCAAACCTTATTTGTGCCCTGGTTTTGGAGMAGCTGAAGACGTTGGCTTTGTCTGATTACCTTTTTCTCAGTCCCTGATAGAATAGTCACTTTGGAAGAGAGATTGGTATACTCTACCCAATTTGCAGATTCAGGCATTAACTCGTRTCTTCAGGCTTTGAAAGGGTAATGGCAAAGAACTGCTTATAAATCTTAAGTTAATTTAGGATATTTAGTCTTCTGTCTCTTAGATGGATTTACTTTGGCACTTTAATTAACTGCTTGTTAATTCTAGACTTCCACGTTGTTCTGTGCAGAGACTTTAAGTAAGATAYGCCTATACTGAGACTATATTAAAGGGCATATTTTAGTAGAAAATAGATTCCAACTTTATGTTTTGTGCATCCCRTGGATCATGTGGCTTGTGACTCAAAACACACGAGACATGTTTCCGGGGTTTCACGTTCTGTAAATAAATGTAAAACAAGCTCCTTGCACAAACGTGCTACAAAGTAATCAACGCCAGGAAAGCTAAGAAGCTAAATGATACTTGGAAGCCTGCAATTAATATCAATCTCTTGCATGCCAGAACAAGTGATTTAGCTACTCCACCTCTTTTGTTTGATGCATAAATCTGACTGAATGGTAACATCCTATGACAAACACACAACTGCAGCAGCCGCTGGTTGAATTTAAATATGTAGCAAGGGGTCCAGAATTTAAGAAAACCTGTGAGTTTAAGAATTTCATCACCTTAAAGCCTGTTGGTGCATGTTTTAGTTTATAGTAGGAAAGGACAGAGATTACACGTTTGTTTTCTGTGAATTGGTCCAGGTAGAAATCTCATCTCCCATATTGTTTCACAGAGTGTTTTTCATCACATTAAGAAAAACAACACACAAAGTTTCTGGTGACTATGGCTGGACAGKTACTCAAGCCAGTACTGTAAACTCTATGTTCCAGGCTTTTCTCTGTTTTCAATGTGAGAGGCGATAAAAACACTTCATTTTCAGAGTACTTGCATAGTTTTTTGCATTGTGACATTTCCCAGTATTTTTTATCAACATTTCCATGAMCTGGGAGAGCATGAAACCTCCACTTTGTTTTCATTTTTTACAAACTTTTTATATTTAATATATCGGATACCTTTTTTTGTCAAACCTTCTTAGAAATGAAATTGTCTAATTTTACAGTTTGTAGCATGTCAGTAAATTTTAGAGAACATTTTAAATTTAAGAGGTCATTTCGTGTCAAGTATCTCCCTGTTTTCCATATTTTTATCACTAAATTGCAATTACTGGAGCAATATGAACAATTTGATACTTGAGAAAATTTTTCCCAAGGGAATTTTATATACTCATAACAAGGAGGATGTAATATACTTGTGATATTTGGTTAAGAATAACATGAATAGAGCTTAATTTTCATAATCAAACTAGGGCTGGATTTGATATGTTCATTTATTTTATTATTTAGTAATATTCCCTTTAGGTTTTTGCCAAGGCCTAAGATTAACTGACCATCTGTCTATTTTGCTACAAGCAGTATCTGCAGTATCATTACTGGCAGTTAATTTTGTGGCAGAAATTCACAGAATGTGGTCTGGTATTCTGACTTATTCAGTGACATTTCTAGAAATCTAGCAAATCCAATCAGACAATTCAAGGATATTCAGCAGAAGAAAAGTGTCATGAAAAATGTTCCCAACTGCCACTATTCAAAAATCYGGCAATGATATGTTTCTGTGCACAGCACTTGTCCAGGTTTACTCTGTATTGTTCAAACTTTTACTAGGTTTTTCCAACAGGAAGGTGTAGCATCACTAGACACAGGTCTGGAATATTTATGCCTGTGTGAAGGATCTTGTGCCTGCAGAGTACACTAAGAATATGAAGAGATTTGACTCCCAGGCGTTAAGAACTATGGGTTTACACCCATTTTTATATTATGTCAGTAAGTCATAAATAAGTGATAAGATATGTCATAAAGGTGGGCTTAGAAGCAAAAGGATAACTGGAGATAATCAGTTATTCTCTGTTTAACTTCTCAAAACTGATGTTATTTAAATATTTCAGTTCCCGTAAAAGGTATCCTGAATACTTGTAGATTAAAAAACCCAYATCCATTTCAACAGAATCCACCGTTTGAATTTTAATATTTTTGCAGTTCATGTAAATTTTTTAAATCTTCTGATTTTTCTCATTTCATATTTGTTGATGTACTTAGATGAGTTTTGGATGTCCTTATCAGGGCTATTTTCACCCTAATTCTTGTTCAGGTAAGACGATGATATTCTGTTCTTCAGAGCTCTTCAAAAGTTCTTCATTAATCTGCTGCCAGTAACTGGTGTTTGATTCTTTTGTCTTTTAAGAATTTGTCTCCTTTTTGCCATTACTTTGGAGTTTAAAGAGAACTCATTGCCAGTGCATACCAACTGCACTTCTTGCCAGACACAGGTATTTTTACAATAATGATTGTCCTTCAGGGAAGTGAGTAAGGGTTGCCTCTGCTGTTCCTTTGTGCTAACCAGCACATTACACTGTAATTACTGGAGTTACCTATTTCTGATGGAGAAGCTTCTTTAGCACATCTGAAGCGATGTTGTGCTGTGGATTGTGGTTTATAGTTAAGAATGCCTGTGTTAACGTTAGATGTAATAAGAGTCTAGAGACATCTCTGTAGATGCACTTAATCTTCAATCTGTTTTCTCTGTGGGAGACTTCTTTTCTGACCAAGATATGACCATGTTTGTGCCTGCTGAGCTCATTCCTGCTATGCACAGGTATGGTCTCTCAGGCTGCCTGTGTGGCCTTTGGCAGAGCTGGCACTCCTGACCAGAGTCTGAAGCAGCCAGCACTGACACCCAAAGCTGCCGTAGTTACACTGCTTTCTGTGCTTGGGACAGAAAGCTGGGGCAGCCTGGGCTCACAGCACCTCTGGGGCAGCCTGGGCTCAGAGCACCTCTGGGGCAGCCTGGGCTCAGAGTGCCTCTGGGGCAGCCTGGGCTCA
>QVAJ01000019.1:5045062-5079956 GCA_003546035.1 Mixornis gularis
CTAAAAGACAGGGCCAAAAATGCTCATAAAATGGAATTTCTCAGTTGGGAGTTCAGTCAATTATTTAATTATTTAAGTTGACAAAGCAGTCAGTATAATGGAATATTTTCTRCATTAGACAAACTTGTAGGCCTCCCTCAAGAGATTTCTATGATTTTTAAGATTGCTTTGTGTTAGTCTGCTAAGAAATAAGACCGACAATTACTAGAGAATTTCTTTTTTTAAAAAACTGTAGGTCAAACTTCTGTTTGATACATATGTCTTTGAGACTTATCTGTAATGATAGTTTTGACATAACAGTGTATGGTATCAGTAATCTTTGTAGAGCATAAGTTTATACTAACTTTTAATTTCTCCTGCCTAAATATGCATTTTTCCCCATGAATTACAGAGTTTGTTGTCATCTATTCTTAAATATAACCTATTTGATTATTATTTTGGTGCCTGTGACAATCAAAGCGAGGTGCAGCAACATTTATATTCATTTGAGTTTTATTTGTCTTCTCATAGAAATGTCATTATTCTATCCTGTGTRGTGAAGTTTTTAAAATGAAATAATTTGTGCTGAAGAAAGCAGAGRAGGGAGAAAGCTGAAATAACTTTTTATAACCTCTAAGATCAATGCCAAATGCACATCAAAGGCGGGTGAAACTTCTGTATTTTTTTATGGCTAGATCATCCACTTCACTGGTTTACTGTTTTAACAAAGATAAGGTTCTCAACCAGCAAATAATAGATCTTTAATGGATTTTTCATTTTTCACAAGTGTAGYTCAGTAACTGCACTATAAATATGCAAATATTTAATACATTGGTTGTATTGGTTCATGAAAATATCAATTCCCATGCAGATTTTAGGATTTTCTAAATAATCAAAAAGTTTCAAGTTTGCTGAACAATGAAATATTAGGTACATACATTTTTTTCTGGGAAAGGGAACTTTCTTCCAGTTTTTTCTGCAACGTTGCCRCTCTGAGTTAGTAATTGACTCCTCAGAATTAAGTTTCACATTTAATTCCTGAGACTATTCTGGGTCATTTGTCAAGAATATGAGCAAGAGAAAGTGCATTTCTTGAGGTGACTGGCACAGGAATCCATTTTTATGAATGAGCCACACAGCACACAAGCATTGCCTTCAGCTTTTGTTTTTCCTCTCATTGTGATTACCAAGTTTATAGGTGGAAAGAAAGGCTTTTGCTTTATCCAGCCCATCATCCCTGACACTTCACATTTATTTGAARTAGAATTTCTGGTTTTGCATTTTGTTTAGCACTAAAACACCTGTAAAGGGCTGATCTATCTCCTCCTCCTCCACTTCTGCCTGGTGAGGACAGCACACCTCCTTAGACCTCCAGGCTCTCTCCTGACATCCCTGCAGTGTTTGTGCCACCTGCAAAAAGATTTTTCAGCTCTACAGGGGTAGTAAATTAGCGTGCTCTGTGTGGAAACAAAAACAAACTAAAAAAAAAACAGAGAGTGAATTAAGGCTTACTGCACTGTCAGTGTTGCCCAGGGGAAAATCAGTGATTGGTCGGAGATGCCTCTTCTAATTTGTGATTGTTTATCAGTTGTAAATGTCACCACTCGGAGACTAAGATACAAACATAGCCATGAGCAAGACCACTTAGCAGGGTTTTGCAGCACATCTGAAGTCCATGCAGGCATTTGAATATGACTTACTCTCAGTGTAATTTTTCAGAATAGGAGGAGACAGTAGCAGTGCAGAATTAGCCTTGGCTCAGTGACCAGAGCTCTGGATTTGCTCTCCCAGTTGAGGGGTCAGTTGCTAACATACAGAGAGCCATGCTCCTGCTCCTTTCTCCAGCAAATCTGGAATGTGTTAATGCATCACTGTTCCAACACGAGGGTTGGAGAATGCCTCCATCCAAAATATAAGCTACATGTGTGTCCTTTTGCCAGCCAGGGAGCTGGATCCCAACCCTGAGAGCCTTCCAGCTGGCCTGTTGCCTTCTGTTTGAAACAGAGGGGCAGTGGCCAAATGGCTGTGAATGATGAGAGCTGGAGACTCCCCTCCTCAGGGACAGAGGGGGTTCAGATGAAATCACACCCACACCTATTTGTGTGTGTGGCTTGTTTTACACGGTCACTGCCACATCAGTGAAGTCTATAAAGAAGTGATACACAGTGGAATCTCAGCTCATGTGGCTCAAGAGGTGGAAAACCTTTACTGTCASTATGGAGGGAAAAGGGAAAATTTGACTCTTGCTACAAAAATAAGAGTGGTGACTCAGAAGTGCAGGGACAAAGTATAAGCATGTGAATGTCGTGATCTCTCAGAGTTTAACCATAACTACAAACCACTATAAAACAAGGGTTTATGTTTTCTCTTTTCCYGCATCAAGATTAATGGGAAAAGTTTAAGCATTTCCAAATCACATTACTTGCCTCAGGAAAATTAAATAGTAATAGTGTGTCTTTTCATAGTTATTTCAAATTGTTCATCTATGTGTTAGCTGATGTTGGCATAAGTAAATTGTTWCTTTGGTGTTTCATTTTCTAGATTACTTGAAATTCAGATTAATTCTCAATTTCTCTGCTTTCTTCAGGATATGTAGCAGCCTATATCTGCAGGCACRTATCTCACACTCCTTTTCTCCTTGTCTCCTTGACACGCTTCCATGTGTGAAGTCACATTTAACTAATAAGTTCAGATAATTTCATGTACCCTGAAGCTGTATTGATGATATTATCAGTTTTGTACTGTCATGTAGAGTAAGGCYTAGTTTCTGAATGTCTTCTTACATCCCTCTGTCAGGGCTAATGCAATATGCCAAGGAAATGCTGTTTGATTTAGCAGAGATACTTTAACAGAGTAGAACTGTTAAGACTTTCACATGATCCAATTATTTTACTGCTTTTATTCTGCTTTCCCCTCCCTCCCCTTAACCAGTGCCTGTTTTTCTTGGATTTGTCCTTACWAAATGCTTTAATAAATCTTCATTTACATTATTATATCACCACCAAATTAGGTATTTTCCTGCTAAGACCTAACAAAAGAGCTGTTTCCTTCCATTTTCATAGATGTTGATACCTTGTGTGTGTTATTGGTAGTGACTCCTACTTTCCAAGGTTGGGTACACTTACACTGGCTATAACTGACTAAATCTGTTCCATATGCTTGATATATTTCTTTAATTGTGTTGTATTTTCTTGGGATTGGAGTTTGAGTTGAAAATTCACTGTTAAAATATGCATACTCAGGATTATGAATGAAAATCATGACTGCCAAAACGTATGAAGTGAGAACATTTTGGAGCTGTAGTARCAAGATTTAAACCTTCAAAGAAAGGAGAAAGGATGGAGTGGATGAGTGACTGGAATGAGCTTAAATGATGCACATCAGGAATAGAAACAGAAAACCCCAGAAACAATTCTCTGAGTCACACCATGGATTGGAGCAGAGAAGTAATTGTTTAGAAAGGATGAAGAGTCCATGGTCTCCTTAAGCCAACAGCAGCAGTAAAGCAGTGGGGGGACTGTGGGGCTGGATGTGCTCTCCTGCAGGCTTTGCAGCTTTCCTGACGTAAGGAATGGGTTTTCCTCCAAATCCCAGTTAGCACTGACAGCCAGTGGGTACCAGTTAACACTGCATAATCTCGGGGAGGGTGCTGATCTGACACCTGAAACCTGCATCAGCTGCAGCCCACAGGAAGGCTTTCTTTTCTTCTATTCTTTCTCTATTTCTTTATGTAAGTGAAATCCAAGTGACAAAACAAAGATATTCACCTTTCTGTGCTGGAATCAGCAAATCTCTTATATGGCAATTACTGTTACAAGATTAAGTTTTTTAACCTGGTTAAATATTCTCTGAAGCACTATTCTTTGAAATGTGGGAACTGTGAGCTATGTGATTAATASCATTTTTATTATTTAACCAATTGACACATTGCCAGATTTTATTTTGAAAACAAATTTTTGACTGTGACAATCCCAAAGTGAGGAGGGYTTTCTATGTGGTGTTGAGAAGCTGTACTTTTATTGCAAGTTGGTTTGTCATTCATTTTATTCCTGGACCTGCTGAAAAGCAAACAAATGGGAAAAAAAGGCAAGAACGGGGGATCCTTCCTTCAAAGAAGCCTTAGGAATCTGTTCTTGTAATCATTGGTAAAAACATAACAATTTTTTCACAGTTTAGGTCCCACTGTGGCTAATGTTTGCATTTCTCAGTATATAYTGCCAAACATTCAATGACATTGGTYTAATGTGAAATGTACTACAGTWCTTCRTATGAGAATACTAATCAAATTTCCTGTCTATATCCATTATCATATTAATATAAGATRTTGTGCCACCAGAAATATTTTGCAGTAAATGTATTGATTATATARTGTCTGCTGCTTTTATGGCAAAGAAAGCCTGTTCTCCTTTTTGCCCATTATAATCACCAACTGCACACAGTCTTCACAGTATCCAGTCTGCTAATTAATGATGATACTTAAAGATGGGCATCTGATAACAAAGAATAATTTGCATAAACTGCTTGCTAGAATGAAAGAGCCTCTTCCTTTGCAAATCCCATACAAATGAGCATAAACTAAGAGATTACATTTAGATCTTCAAAGCCACCTGAGGGATTCATGGCTTTTAAAATCTCTGCCATAATGTGTACTGCTATAAATGAGAGCAAAGCAATTCAAATGCATAACAGCATGGGGAGAAAAAATAACCTGTGTAAATAATTTAGAAATGAGGCTGTTCTTTGGAGGGATATCTATATGAGCTTCATCATAATAGCTGTTGTCTTGAACAGAGCTGGGAGTTGCTGCATTGGGGTAGAGTTCATCTGGACCCAAGAAATGCCTCTCTACTCTGATTTGCAGGCAAAGCCTTCAGTAACATAAGAACACTCTCACCTAGGGAGGTGGAATGATGGGACTGCCTGCGGTGAGAAAAATATTTCTGTCTTCATTGCAGTCCCTACAGAGAGAACATTTGGAGACCTGAAAGGGTCRGGAATGATGAATAGGAAATCTTCATCRGTTGTGRTTTAGAGCATTCTCAGAAAGGCTGTTGTTGTTGAAGGCCTTCCARAYTGAAYTGGATTTCTTTGTAATATTCTTATATACAAACAAATGAGATAGTATATAAATGCTCATACTTATTTGTCCTTAATATAGCARAATACAGTAAGAGCTGTGAGACCGGAAAAGAAATTTGTGAATATTTGTCCTACCCAGTGGGAAATGAAATCTAGAATGTCACAAAACTTGTTGCAATTTAGACAACCCACTTTCCATCTTTTAATGAAGGGCAGTATCTTCCTTCCATCTTTTTATAGTAATGGATAAGGAACAAACATTTGACAACTGCTTACGTACCTGAATTTAGAGTTACACATTCTCAGTAAATTGTCATTTAACTTAGTTTAATCTGTTGCCATTCATTTGGTGCTTTTAAAAATTCTTTAAAAGTATTTCAACCCAATCTTCCAGGAAATCTGATGATAAGAAGCTGCTGAATATTTTCTACTTTCCCTCCAATGCTTTTCTTTCAGATATATTGCTTTTGGTTGTAAATAATTTTTTTCTGCATGACTATTTAACATTATTTATTATGTGTTAACAACAGAGTATCAGTGCACRACTCATCATCTATTGCTGGAAACTCTTAAGCTTTTTGGTAGTTTTTTTAGGTTTTTTATTGCTTCCCAAGCATACTGGTASATATTACATGTGTGATGATATCTGCTAGCCTCTGTTTAGCAACTTCTGTGAGTTACTTCAGTTACAGGATGRTTGCTTTTCTCCTTCTGTTTTGAAGTTTGTTTTTTTTTTTTCTCTGCATTTTTTCAAGTAGCAGGTGGAAGAAAGGTGGGACAAAATGTCAGCTAGTGAGGAAAAATAGGTAAAAGCATGACATGGTATTGCCTTCTCATCCATTCTTCCCAGTACCTGTCAAGCATCATGAAAAACAGATGGCAGAGGCAGCACTGTTCCACAGGAGAGCTTTTGATCTTTGGTGCTGACTTTCATYGCAAAATTGTCCAATCACCTTGTGAGCAGGCAAAATGCCATAGCAACAGATGAGAAGGAGTGTGAGTGCCCATATATCATATCTGTTTGTCGAGCTGAGACTGTCCAAAGGGCTTGGGGTTCAAACAAACAGCTTGGCTGCACTTGGTGCAACAAAGGGATGAGGAAAGAAGGGGATTCGAAGCCAAGTCTGTTCTTCCCAGTTCTTATGCTTACCCATTGATACTGAAAAAAAACGCTCTTCAATATAGCTTAGAGCAGTATAAAATTAAATCTACCAAGTAGATTTCATGGTARGTTGATTCCCAAGATATAGCTCTGCTCTACTACGTTGTTACACCACCTCTAGTACAGGATGTAGTAAGTGCAAGATGAAGCTGTAAGTACCATGTGCAGGAACCACCACAATGTCTTTAAAATTGGTGGAACCACTTTAAAAGTCTSTGTTGTCAAGCTTGATTGTTTCTTGTCCAAGAACCAGCAAAAAAAGGTTCATTTCATAATCAGGGTCCTTAGACTCTATTTCATTTTTTAGTATCCAGTGGTATTTGAGATTCTGTGAATATTTTTTCTATCTATAGACATGGTTTGTTTTTGGAGTTGTCGATAAGCACTTATATTCAGGGCACAGTGGGAGTTTTTACCTTTGGATTCTCATATTCAAGCAAGAGGGGAAATAAAGATATCTGCCTTATGTGCCATTTCTTTTTGTTTGATAAGACTTTCTCAGAAAAGAAGTGGAAAATTTAATGCCTATTTCCATAACAGTAGGGTTTTCAATCTCACTTTGGGTTAGCAATGTAGTATTAAATACTGACATAAATGCTGTTCAGGACCAGAGCCAAAAAAATCCACRTTGTCTTATTGTTTTTTCACATGGAATGAAATTTCTTATGGCACCCTGTTCTAATATTTTTTCAAGTATGTCATTCAAAGTGTTGCATTATTGAAAAAGCTTAAAGATCGTGAAGACTAAGCCTGTGTGGTTCACTAGAAATGTAATTTACCTCAACAGAAATAGCTTTGAGGAAATCAGAGAATTAAATAGAACATGCAAATGTTGCTCTAAGCTCTTGAAGCATTTTATAAAAGGATATGATTTTCAGTGAAATTATGAACAATTTCCAGAAGGACAAATCGGAGATTAAAAAAAATACGACTTGAAAATCTTATTCATCTGAGAAAACCGTGTTTACTCCTTTCAAAGACATATTCATGTAATAATTTYTCAATAGCAATTTTGCTACTGAATTTTGTTACTTTATCATTAGCCTTGGCGTCTTTAGTTTTCAGGAACCACCTCGTAGAATCAGCAAATTGTTTTGATACCTTTATTTTTCATAAGAAAGAAAGGAARTATCACTATATTTAGCATATTATTATTTTTGAACCATAAAGGGGAAAAAAAAGCTAGAAATAAAAGTTTAAAACAAAAATTTAATATCTTGAAATATATTATTTAATTGTCTGGATTGCTAAATCAGCTGGCTGTGATAATCTGAACTTGAGTGCAAGTGAAAATAATGAAATATTAAAATAGGTTTGCTTTCTCTTTTTTCTTCTTTTAATAATCTTTCTTTGACAAATGGATGAGGAGTTCATGCCAGTTTACAGTTTTACAGTCTGAGAATCCCTGGGAAGAAATGACATTGGAGTGTGGATCTGTTAAAAATTTTTCCTTGCAGTTTTTTACAGAAACAACTTYGTTAAATCTTCTGGAATTGATTCTCAGATTGCTTAGATAACCTTTTTCTGTGCTGATACAGTGAGTATATAAATTATGAAGATTGATTTTACATATTGTTCTAAGGGTTCTTTCTGCAGAGYTTATCTTGCTGTGTTCCTTTTGCTTTTGTAAGGAGAGATATTTTTTTATGAGGAGGTTTAATGCTGAGAATGATGAATAAGAAATAAGCACATATTTTTTTTTATTTCTCTCCCCACTCTTTTTGAACAGTTGCACTTCTGCCTTGCTCTTATTTCCCTGTACAGTTGAGTTGTCATAAATTTGTGCAGGCAGCTTGTGAATATTAGTCCAATAAGTGTGTTGAGTTTCAATAAAAACAAAAGCCCCAAAATCTTAAAAGTAAAGTTGCAGGTGAAACTTGTCTTATAACAAATAAGAAAATTCCAATTTAATTTATTTCTAAACTGATTACTCTGTATCTCAGGACTGAGTTCTTTTTATTGTTTCCACTACTTTTGTTAGTTTTTTGGGTTTGGTTTGGGTGGGTTTGTTTGTTTGTGGGGTTTTTTGGTTTTTTTTTAATGCAAGAGAAATTCGGTCTCGTTTCAGAACTTGTAAAACACATTTTACAAACTAATACTCTCATATCACGTGGTCAGTATAACAATTTACTCAAGTGTGGCCCTTGGTGCCATGTGAATGATTCTGAGAATTTCTGAATAGATTTCATTCAGCTGTTAAGAAGAAACTGCAACTGTAGAAAGGAGGACAAAAGATATCTGTCAGTAAGTAGATGAAGATTAATTCTGCTTATTCATCTCTTTTTCATTTATCTTTGTTTCTGCAAGGCAATTCAGCATGGAAGCGTTGTGGCAACTCTCTCTCTTAGGTGTTAACACTGTAAGGAGAAGTAAAATCCTAAAATGCTTCCAAGCCCCTCCACCTTTTCTTCAAGCTCATTTCTTTTTCTGGCTGCTTTGAGCTGTGGAGATTTCTCTGCTYCTTCATGTTCAGAGAAATTCAGATTTGTGTTCAGCAAATGGTTTCTCGCTTATCCCTTTTTTTCCCCTGAATATCCATGATTGCTGGGTATAACAATTTCTCTGAAGCTGTTGCTCTGATGCCATTGTCTTAGCAGCAAAAATCAGTGCCAAAGGAGGACTCCCAGGCTCCTCTCTGAATCTCTAAATTTCTCTTTCATGTTTCCACTATTGCCTATGCAGTCTGTAGATCTCTTGCTGTGATTGTAAGAGTTTCACTTATCTGACCTCTCACCTGAGAATTTCATTGCTGACCTCCATTTGTTTTTTAAAGACTTGATTGTTTCAAATGCCATTATTTCAAGACAGCCCAACGCAGGCCCAACTATGGTTCCATTATACATAGCTAAAATAATTGGAGATTAGGCATACTCAATGTTTGGCATGTTCTAAAATCCTGGCCAAAAAATTTCTCAGCATCCCTCTGTAATCAGATCATCCAGTAAAATCTCATCTGTTTGTTCATGTCAAGAGTCCTTCACAGAAACCATTCTGTCAGCAAATGTGCTCCATTTTGTCACAGGAGGTTAAAGTTCATGAGAAGAGATGAGGCCTCTGCCATGGTCAGACTCCAGATTAAAATCAGTCTGTTAGGAATAGATCTGAGGTTTACACACACTTAAGGCAGAAGTGGGATTAGAAGTGAGACCAGTCTGCAGACAGCAGCTAGCAGCCTGGCTGTAGTTGGTCTTATTTTCGAGTAGCTAATGGTCGTGTTTTGTACCATGGCCATTTCTGTATCACATCAAAACCCTGCCCCCRGCAGGTATTCAGACAAAGGCAGCTGCTTTTGTAACTGCAGATTTCTGTGTCTGGCCAAGCAAAACAGAATAAGGGCAACCAACACTGGCAAGACAGGAGCTGTGCTGTTGGTATGGGCCTCCAGGCTGATTTCTTTTAGGATTTTTACTTCTTCCCTTAAAGTGCTGACACAGTTTCCTTGACTAGCAAAATATTGCAGATACCATTAGCAAAAACATTGGTCTGGAACTGGGGCAAGGGAACTTTTTCTGTCAGCATTTGAAAGTGGGGGTTTCTCATGTTTGGTACTGCATGTGCACTGCTGTCACATTTGTTTGCAGTAAAATATGTTTGAAATTATCAGGTGATGAACATTCTAATTTAGTTTGCTGTATATTCAGATTTTCTTTTCTTCTATAAATTTTTCTTTCAGATGATTTTTTTTTAGATAAGGTAATAGGTTTGCAGTGTGTAGTACAATAAATAAAATATCATTTTTGGGGAGTCTAATGTTAATTCCTTTACTGATTTTCTGGAGTGGGCTGTCAGAAGGTTCTGGTTCTGAAAAAGAAACTTAATGTCTCCACTTGACCATAGTTACTAAAATCATGAGCTGTGAAGGCTGACCCAATGCATTTTATGGATGAAATCTTCAAAGTGTTCAGATATAGGTTACCTTTCCTGAGTCTCTGTGGTGCATATTGGGGSTGCTGAAGTAGCCTAAGGAAAAAACCCCGAGAGAAAAACAGCATTAGAATGGAACCCATAGGGGTTTTCTGACAAAATAGATGGTGAATATTGTTGGTCATTYAATCTCCAAACTAGCACTCCAAACACCAGTGACAGTATTGCTAGCAGCAAAAAAATTATTTCATCATTTACWTGTTAAAAGTGAAATTAACTGCAAACTTATATGAGAGGAAGGAGAAACCATCTCAATCTTAACATGCAAATATGTCTTTTATTAATTCTTAAAGCAGTAACACAAGTGCGTGTATCCAGAAATGTCCTATTTTTCTGTTGAAAACAAACAAACAAACAAACAAAACAACCAAAAACACAGAAGATCTTTGGGGAAACTTCATCTCTTTACCTCACATATTTTTTAAAACTATGCATCTTTTCTACTATTCATTGTTCCAAAAGGCTTTAATGTTGAATTACTTAAAAAAAGGAATTAATACAAAATTCATTAAAAGATGAGGGGGTTTTTCATGTCCAAAAGTCTTTTCAGTTAGATCAAGAATATGCAAAGCAAACCTGTAAGACAAGRACTATATTCAGCTTGATACAATTTTTATTAATCCAAAAGAATTTTTTTTCTGCTTGCTGCTTTCTAGGGGAGTGAGCCTGTGAAGTCAGAAATAATGCCATTAGAGTTTACATATAACAAACTTGTCAAGCATGAAGAGAAGTATTTCCCTGAGTACTCTGCTGAAAGAGGCACTTAGTTTCCCATCTGTGGGATGAATGTGTGCTGCAGTCCCTTAAATAATGCTTTGTAATCCCACTGCAAATGGAAACTGATTACAACTGGAACGGGTTTGGCTTTCCCTTTATATTCAAGATACTTTTGGTGGTTGGTTTTTTTTTCTGTTAAGGTAATGTAGGTCAATGTTTTAGGTAATTCACAATGTGTGCAAGCRCTGTACTTCAGTTTAGAAGGAATCTGCAATCTCATTGAGTTGTGGATGTTTAGATGCCAGTTTTGGAAGGCAATTATGAAGTAATAAAAAGGAAAAATATATGTTGGTGTTATTCCCATTTTAGTACATACACTAAATATGCATAATCTTAAATATGACTTTATGCTATTAGAAGTAACAGGTAAATTTGAATGCAAGTGGAGACATTTTGATAGCATAATTTTGCGGCTATAATTCATTCCCTATAGGTGTCCTGACAGAATTTCATGTAGGAATGTAATACTGAATCATCTGTATTACTGGTAGCTGGTATTTTGTCCAAGAACACTCCACACTTCCCACCCTGCACAGTCTGCTTCTTTGGGCTTGTCTTCCTTTCCCCTCTGTCATTTCTGCTCTCATTTTACCTTCCCCTGGCCAAGGCTCTGCCCCTTGCAGCAGCCAGAATTAATTGAATCACCTCAGGTTGAATAAAAATGGCCTTAACCTAACTCTGTGTAGAGGAAGGCTGACCCCTCTGTACTATAACACTATTTTATCTGGAAGTTATTTGTCYGGCTTCTATGGATGATACGAGTTACTGATTAAAGCTCAGTGATTCTCAAGCAAGTCCCAGGGCTGTCTAATCCTATTTTTCTTCCTATTCATATTTCAAATTGGCATTTTATCTAGCTATATTGAAAATCTGAAGTTTGTTTTCACGTTTCTAAGTTTTATTTCATGCTCAGTTGTCAATATTTCTTTGTTTTTCTGATTTTTAGACTGTATTGCTGATGAAAGTGTGTTTCTTTTCAAAATTTGCCCCTGAAATCTGTTTCAATTTTTGGTGTATTAACCAAGAGCATATGTAGAGGGTTTTTAAATAGTATTTGAAAAAAATACATCTAGCTAGCCCAGATAAAAGTATTATGCTTTGATCGCCTTTATGCCATTTTTCAAAATATGTGTAATGACCAAGGCATTTTTTTTCAGAAAAAGAAAATGTCGTATAGATATCAGAGAATTTTGAACCTGTTAGCAAATGCAAAGCAGAAACTTTATTCTAAATTCTATACTTGTCACTGAAAAGAAAGTATGCCTCATTATTTGTAAATATTATAAGATGGATCAACATTTTCATAAYAACTTCCTGAACTGTGAATGTCATTCAACCCAGGCACTAGTGTCAGAAATAGGCAAGTGTATGCTAAATAATTTAGGACRGTTTGAAAAAATGAGAACATTTTCCTCAGCAACGTGAATAGGACAAAACACTGGATACAACAGATAACTTGGTAGAAATTATTTCAGTTATTTTTAGCTCCAGGCCAAGTTTGATTTGTGYGTATGTGACTTAATGGAACAGCTCAGGTGCTTAATATTAAGCATAAGATTAAGTGTTCCACTGGATCAAGCCCCYGTTTGATAGCACCTTTTCCTCTTGGCTATGCTAATTCATTTCCTGGCTGATTACAGTGGCCTATAAAGAGGGTGAAATTGCTTTCCACTGGAATTTTCTCACTGTGATAGCAATATGTGCATCTTTTGAAGGCTATCTGMCCAGGATTCATCATCTGTGGTGCCATGAAATTCTCCTCCCCATATTTCTTTCAGGAACCACAATTTATACATTTTTAGCTCTATTCAGGGCTGAATAGAAGCAGCAGTTTCCATCTCATTTTCTCAACTTCTGGAAATTACTTTTCAAGCTGGGACACGTTTTGAGGAGTTTCTGCCAAATCAGTTGTTACATAAAGGTTGTGTGAGTTTGCTGGAACTTCTCTTGTTGGTGGCAAAATTACAGTGGCTTCATCTTTGAAATCTGTTAGTTGAGTGGATGCAGTGACTTAATTTCTGTATTGTCTTACTGAGTCCTTGTAAAATGCATTGGTTTCAACCCTCATCTCCCTTGGTCTCTTGGAGGAGTCAGGAGTTGGTCAGAACGAGAATTGTTTTGAGAAAGGAATTTCATTTCTAAATGTATGTACAGGAGATTCAKATGTGGGAATTCTGGTTTTTTAGATGAATTTTAGAGTCAAAATTCATCATTAATCTCCTTCTTACAGGTCAAATTAAGGAAGCCTGTGAGAAAAGGCACAATTTCAGCCCAGTTGTTTGTATTTGGACACTGCCATGCCTGTCTGGTGGCCTGTATCTGTAAATAGGAACCACCAGATGTAAGCCCTTCTACTGGATACTTCTGGCTTAGGGAGTTTAATTTGCTTAAAGACAGAAACTCTACAAAGAGAATAAATGGTTTGCAGGGGGATGAGAACGCAGCTGGAGGAATGTTTTTTCCTGCAGCTGGCCTGCTTGTTGGAGAACAGGAATGGGCCCTACCAAGGGTAGTGTGAACAGCTCTTTGAAAAGAGCAGAACTATCCATGAGTTTGGTGCCTGCTCCAGAAAACCTGCCCAGGACTGAAAACCTTTATGGTTGTGTTGAAGAAYAGCTGAAATTCAGTCTCACAAAACTGCAGCTGAATCCTGGATGGCATCACATTTGAGGTCTGCAGTCTCAAGTGATCCAAATCTTTTTCAGTCATTAGCTTTCTGGCACTTACGAAAGAAGGTTGAAATGCAAAGTATTATGGGTTACTAACTACACGATCCTGTTTGTTTGCAGAGACAACTCCACATTTGGATTTCTATCCAATCTACTTGAGACTTTTCATTTTCAAATAATACAATTCTTTAGACCAGATTACTCTTAATTGCGCCTTCTTGCACAGCTTTGTAACCTTCCAAGTTTTCTTTCAGGAGAAAATACATCCTGAGTCTTRGATTCTTATTTTGCTTTTTATGCCTTTCATTCTCTGCTCACAAAATCAGTCAACACGCCAGACAGCACCAGCTGTCTCCTAGGGCTCTAAAACTCTTTCTCAGTGCTCAGTAGGAGATCAGCTGCAGACCAAGAATAACAGGAAATACATTATTTATGTGCTCCATTCCTTCAGAGCTGGCAGCTCCAGAATTCTGGGAGGTGTAAACTGTATTGAATTTTCCACATCTCAATGTAAATTGCAGCATTCTCTTATTAAGCTTCTGGAAATTCTGAAAATATTTCAGCTCTTGGATCACCKCCATCTTTTTCTCTCTTTCTTTCCCCCCCTTTTTTTTTTTTTTCTCCTTTCTTATAAATAGGTTATCTAAGTTATTTTGCAAAAAAACACAAATGGATAAATGTTTATTCTACCTGCTATTTTCTTTATAATTCTCCCTATTTCCATCCTTCTTTAAAAGTTTAATACTGTGAAGATGGATACCTGAGATGTCCCTGGAACAAACCTTAAAAAGCTTCTGGATAAATTTGGCCTTGCCCAAGTGTTTTTGGCCAAGACTTCTAGTGATGGCCATGAGATGTGGCCCTCTTTGCAGACATATGGACTGGAGGAATGTGTGTGCAAAAATACCTTGACATGCAATATCCACTTATGTCAAAAAAATAATAAAAACAAGCCTCCACAGCTGCCTCCAATGTTGAGTTCACTTGTTCRGGTGGCCTGCATACAGCTTTAAGCCCTCCTTTACCTTTTAAAATATGAACAAGACAGAGTTTGCAGTTGTTGCATCTTCCAAATGAATGGATTTCTCCACGTATCTGTAATTATGGGGCCTCCAACCCACTGGGGGCCTGATTTGTTTGAGCACATTGGGGAAGGGTAAGATTAGAGGGCAGGAGAAGAGTTGATGCAGTTTCTGACATATTTCCAGCATAAGACATGAAATATATTTCAGGAAGAATGCTTCCCATCAACAGGTTCCCCTCAATTTCTGCAGCAGTGTCAGGAATGCCTKTTTGGTTGTTGGGGTTTAATTATCACTCCAGTGATCTCGATATGTTTATTATGCAGTTCAACTCTATCTCTCACAAATGATGTGTTTGTAAAAGCAGCTGCTGCTTTTCTGTGCTTTGCAAGAAGACAAAAAGGCTTTATCTGTCACACACACAGAGCTGCTTCTTGCCCTCGTTAAAAATCTTTTYGGACTGTGGCAGGTGAAGGATAGAGGTAATATGCAGACCAAGTCTCTCTACCCAGTCATGTTTTGAGATTTGCTTTCAGAGTTTTYAGACTAATGACAAGTCTAATCTTTTATGTATAAAATCATATTTCTGCTTCTCCGGTCTGTGGAAGTGGACCTCAAATCATAATTTTTATTTTGGTGTTTTCTTCCTCAGTCTCTTTTTCTTTTCTTTTTTTYTCCTTCCCCTTTTATTTTCTCCTTGGTCTGATCTATGTCCTTTCTCTCTGCTGAGTTACACTTCTTTTGTCTGTCTTTTACTAACTGCTGGATATTATCTTCCTCTATATAGAGAGTGATTTGATGTATTTTGCTTCAAAAGCAAGTGCTGTTTGACTGAGCACCACTGTGTTAACAAAAAAGCAGAGAAATTACTCTTTCTTCCTAATAAATATGATAAATCCTGGCTCTTGTCTGGCTTTTCAGCCGTAGTAATAAAGCCACAGTAGTTAATGGTTATGTCCAAATTAGCAAGACTGTGATTTTTCTAAATCTTTTTAGCTACCCTGGTAATACCTGTATAGTCCAACACAAGAACAACCATARCCAGCTTAGCTTATGCTGTGTGATTAAATAGTAAAATATGGATTTAATATGGGACACTGCTCTACATCTTTATTAATCCTTCTATATTGAAGTAGTATTCCTTATTCATTAGAGCTTCAGTGAAAAGTTCCAATGTGTCTTTCACTGCCTGTTGCAATAAAAAGATGAAATATTGTCAGTATTAATGTATTCATTATATGCATTTTTAATGACATACATCAATAACAACAGATAAAACTAAGCTTAGATAAAGCAATAGAAAATTAATCTAAATTCTATTTTATTTATAAAGTCAAATTGAAAGCATTTCAAAGGGTCCTGTAACACTTCTTTTTAAAATATTCTGTTGAAAAGAATTCTCCACTTGTTGGTTTGGAACACATTTAGTGTTAAGAACTGATCCTGGTGCTGTAGCCATATTTGAATAATGGTCACATTTAAATTATATTTGCCTGCTTTATTGGTCTGGAGTACARTGTGTAAATTCCCTTTCTCTCCCAGTGTGTCTGTACTAATTTCTCTGCTTCCTGTCACATTTCTGGGCACCTTTTGAATGTCTAATGTCTGTGTATTATAACAGTAGCTGGGAAAGGGAATTTTAAGGGCTCATTGTTTTTATACAATACTCACACTTATACACACACTCAAATAAATGGATAGATTAATCTATGTGGTATTTATGTAATTATAAAGGTTATCTGTACTTTAGATTGCATGTCATCTGAAAATCTTTTCAAATGTGAGATAATCAATTAACTGTATTTCAAGATTCTGTGGATTTAGGTAACTCAATAGGACATAAACCAGTATCTGTTTTATGAAGATGAGATTTTTACAGGGTAGAAAAATTTCAGTGAAGTGTAGTTCCTTCAAAAAAATATTCAACTTCAGAAATAATTTCAGGTTCAAAGACAAAATCTTCCCTTGATACTGTTACTATCACAAAGACACCAGAGATTAGTGTTATATTCTAGAATGAGACCTCTGCAAAAAAACCTGAACCTAGCACTGAATAACTAAAGGTGCTTTCTTGAAAGCAGTCTAAGGCAATCACATATGGACAGTCATCTKCAAGGGTATCATATCCACTTCTTCCTTTGTGCTTGGGATAGCAGTGTGCCTCCCTTTTAGCCAWGGTTACCTAACAGGGAAAGAATCAAATTTCTCACTGTTTTCCACTCGTATTTTACTGACATAAGTAAATCTTGAAGAATAACATAATATRGGTAAAATGTTTGGTCTGAAAAGATAACTAAACATATTCATTTAACTGGAAATATTCCTATTCTCARTTTTTCCCTTCTAAACTGGTCAAAAATTCCAAGCATTTATATCTTCARTGAAATAGAAAATCAAAGAAACCTTGGTGCTGTAACTGAAGGGTTTTCTCTGAGCTTTAATTACTGGGCTTTTTCTGCTATGAAAAACATTGGAAAATACATTTGTCCTTATTTTATGAAATGAAATAGATGCTAGTTCTTTTGTCACTTTGTGTGTTTATTGTACCATAAATGCAAAGATATTTGCCCAAMGTCCCCCTGTCCCAGCCTCCAATATTTTGGAGGAAAGCCACAGTTTGTCAGCCTGCCCTGATGAAAATGAAGGCTGTCAGCATCTGAGCCAGTGACAGATCAATACCGTGCTGGTGCTCAAACAACAACTACAAAAAACCTGCTCATACTTTCAACAAAGCATTTTGATTTGGGTTGGCTCAGCATATAAAAGTGCAGTTTAGCTATAGTCTTCCTGTTTCTTCATGGTTTAGAATTTTGGAAATTTTTAAGAAACAGCATAGCTGAAAACTAAGTGAGAATTTTCCTCTGTCTTGTAATTTTTTCTTCTGTTTTTTATTCARCATGCTGAAGATAAAATGAAATGTAGGACCATTCTCTCGACACAAATTTGAATCAATTCCTTTATCCTAGCTTTTCTTAGGAAGAATTGTCTGTCCTAATAATATATTAACACATTTAAGAAGCCACAGAAATTCCTTGATTTATATCTAAATTCTGTTGAAATCACTATGAGCTTTTCCTTCACTGACTTTTGTGGGACTAGGGTTTTGTAACTCCAGTTAGGAGTTGCAAAATCTAGTCCCACAAAATCACTGAAGAGAGAACAAGAATCCATTATCATGTTGGAAATTCTCTTTCTCAAGCTTGCTTCAGTCAAAACTTTTTGCTCTCATGATCAATGTTATATAAAAAACCACATTATTTTAACCTGGGTTTCAAAAATGTTATTTATAATGAGCATCAAGGAGTGCATTTCCTTGGTGTCAAATGTATTCTTCCACCTGGAAAATTGTAATTTACCCTTGGTTTGCATTTTCTTATGAAAGAATGTCACGGCTTCATGAAATCTTCGCAGAATTTCTAGATGCAGACCATTGCACTATATCAGAATTGCTGACACCTATTGCTAGTTTTCAAGGCTAGCTTTCAGGTAAAAATCAAAGAAAGAAGCATGAAACAATCTCATTTTATAAAGCTTTTCKAAAGTTGCTACATGAAAAAATGTTTGGTTTTTAAAAAAGCTTAGATTACTTGCACCAGGAGATATAGGACCTATGGGTTGGGTTGTTTTATTTTCCTCCTGTGTAAGTATTACTATGAGTACTAAAATAATTTAGAGCACCAGTCTGTGAGTCATAAATTAAAAACAAATGAATGAACAAAATAAAAAAAACCAAAAACCCCTGATTTTTTTTCTGTGTTGATATAATTTTAACTGACCTTTTTTTCCTTGAGTGATTTTGCCTTGTTCTTTTGAGTTAACATAATTTTTGAAATTAAAATATTTAAATTTTTTTCAGTCACAGAAAATCTTTTAATAAAACCATTATTGTTTATAAAAATGTCCCCAACTTGCATAATAAATATAAAGGGAGTATCTTTTATGACATGCATCAACGAGATCCGTCCTTCTGAAACACCACTTCATCGCATTTTCTATCAGGTTCAGTGGAAAAAAAAATGGATAAAACCCATTTTTGGGAAATGAATATATTTTCAGTAGGCTGGTTTAATKTTGTTTGTTGGTTGGTTTGGTTTGGTAGGTTTGTTGTTTAAATTAGAAAACCCTATTTCCAGCCTTGTTAACTCTTGGGATTTATGTTATTGGAACTTTCCACATTACCTTTGCTTTTCCACATCACCATTGCTGTCCCATTTAGAATGGGCAATAGAAACAAGAGAATAATCAGAACCACAGAGTATCATCTGTGGTGAAAAGGAAATATTTCAACTGGAGTACCAAGACATTGATGTCGATTTTTGTTTATCAGAAAATCACATGTAGTCCACCCTTCCACAAAGGACTGCCTAGAGGGCAAAGGATGCTCAGTAAATTGCAGCTGCTGTTGAGCACTTTATTRACTTTCACTTCTCATGTGTCTGTGCAGAAGTTCTGTGGATTTGTGACGTGCCAGGGTTGTTCTGAAAGCAGGAACCTCAGACTTGCCCACAGATTTAGAGAGGATGAGACAGTCCATAGGATGAGACAAGCAACAGACAAAAGCAACTGAACAATTCCATAAACTAACCTCAGCTGTTTCAAGCWGTTCCCTTTTATCCTCAGATGAAGGAATTCTGTAATGAAAAGTGACAGAGGGAATACAGATAAAGGACTAAGTACTTTGTTATTTTCAGCCAGACATGTTTCTGATGTGTCTTATGAAACAAAATGAARCTACAAAGAAATAGACACCAAGTAGGGTGGGTGTGTGGGGTGTGTGTGTGTGTGTTGGAGGAATTTTACAAGAGGACATCTCAGGCTAYTCAAAGCTGCAAAAATTTGTGTGGGGAAATAGACCTCCTCAGCTACAGATCCTTATCTAAAACAGCTGGAACCRTGTAAACCCAGAATTACTCTCTAAATCTCTGCTGTGATGCTGTTCTCGGTAGTACTTGAAGTATTTAGAGTCCTGAAGTACTTGTGCTATCATTGAGGACTCTCTTATATAAGGCATATCTTGCCCAATATCCCCCGAAATACAAACTGATCCTCTGGAAAAACCTTTCTTTTTGTTCCTTTGGTTTCTTTGGTTCTTCTCACTCTTCCCAGTACGGAAATAGCAATAGAAACCTTACAGAGAAAAAAAAAAAAGAGTGTCTATGTCTAATTATTTTAATGGCAGTTGTCAGGGGGAGCAGAATGACACAGAACCAAGAAGGAAATGGAGTCAAGAAGGCAGAGGGRAGATTACAGGAGATGAGCTGAAGACTAAAGTAAACATTTGTATCCTGCTTGAAAACCCTCTGCAGCCAWAAGTGTCTGTCAAATGACTCGAGTAAGCTCTAACACTGTCGTTTGCTTCATTTGCTGACAGGAGACCAAGCTATATATTTACAGATTCTGCAAAAATAGAGCTTGTGCTGTCCTGTACTACARTCTCTGTAGGGAGGTTATTGTTGTTGCTTAGGAAAAAACCCAAATGGCTGAAAGACTGAAATTAAAATGATCCTCGGCTGTATAAAATTTAAGTCCTGCAATAGTAATTCAAGCAATTCTATTATGCACATCCAGCTTTCTGCTAGGCAATATTTGTGGAAATACCTTTCTCATCAAAACCACATTCAGTTATAGCAGAAGCAAGAGAGAAAAGAAAGCTTTGTATGAATTTGGTATCGGAGCTGCCAATTTTATAGTAGCTCCCATTCTCTAGGAATGGAAGGCATAATGACTAAACAAAATAAAACCGGTTGAGATGTCTGAAATACAAAAAGTCCTTTTAGATTATTATGCCTTTAGACAATAATTGCCTCAGATGTTCTGCTAAAAGAAGGCATACAGGATAAAGACAGAACTGAACATAATCATCGTTCCATAAAGGACTATTTTAATGGGAGGAAAGTATAGCACGAGAGAAAACAATATCCACTTTCCAAAACCGTCAGTGCCAAATTAATCAAACTTATTAAAGATAGTGTAAAATCCAGGAAGAAGGTCTGTTTTTCTTAACACGTAAAATGAGCTAGTGTCAAATCAAACACTTTTCATGATCTCTACTGCACACTTCTGCCATGATTTCTCTCTCTGCTCTTGGTCCAAGCCTCTCAAAGACCACCACCATAACCCAAAGGAGCAGAGAATAGTAGTGGTAATTAAAACCCTGTAACACAGCCTCCCAGTGGGTATTGCCTGTCCAAAGGGCCTCTATGATACAGATTATTTATTTATTTGAGGTTTTTTCATCATTTTTTCGTGTTGCCTGACAAAAAGTGAATGAATCCAGATAACCTGGAGAGTGRGGAATGTGCATCAGTGTATGTTGCAAATGTTATTGTTTCTTGCTTTATTATAATGGAATTATAAATTCCATTGCTCATATAGAACAATTCTATTTAAACTCTAAATATGTTACACCTATTTATATTTTGTCAGTCTTTTAAAATCTAACACCTCTGTGTAATATACATATTTTAAACCAAGTGGTGATCTACACAGTATTCCATATTTTAGTGTTTTTTAAACATCACGTCCAAGATACACTATCAAAAAAGGGTTGTCAGCAAAATACTCCTCAGTCCCTGCAGTGTAATTTATATTTCAAAGAGCAGTGTCTCTGATGAAGTGAGGAATATCACTGACTGCATTCACARGAAAATAACAAATCTCATTGAAGATGTGCTGGAAGTTTTGCTTAACTGGAAACCATCACATAGCTCAGTACCTCAGTGGATGTTTCTGAGTTCAGCCAAACATACTCTTCCACTACTTTCCCACAAAAGCTACCTAATTTTTTTCTTGTCTCTAAGCACAGAATGATGTTCTACAATTTTTTTTAAAAAAGAAAGTTAGYACAAGTCCTGAAGGCCTTAAGTGATAGAATATGTAGATCCTCAATATGTGAAGTTATCATGGACAATTTTTGCCATGCYTGAGTAATTAAACTAGTTAAAAGCAAGTTCCAGCCTCGTATGTGCAATGTCTGTTAGACACATACAGAGGAAAAATCCACTGTATAGCACAATTGAACTAGTTTGAGATTTGCATTTGCAATTCTCCCAAAGTGTATTGATTCCAGTAGTAAACAACATCTGACAAGGAAATTTGCTATTATGAGCACTGAAATCCACAAATTGAAATTCCTTTATTATATTTCAAAAGCATGTCCAATCTTGCTTGATTCCCATCCTTTTCTTTACATTACCTGTAAAATATTTTCTTGGTCTTTTCCCTGCAAAGTAGAATTGGAGTCCTCGTCCAGTTCACATTACTGGTGAGAGGTGTGATTTATCTACACATTTTCCTCTTTTCAGCCATTTAGCAATGGAGGTTTRCTCCATTTTTAATTCACTAGAAGTTGAAGAAACTTGTACACTCTTCTGCACACTATCACCAGCAWGTGAATTCACTTTGACCACAAAAAAGCTCAAAAACACAATTCTCTCTGCTAAACAAAAAAACCTAATACTAAAAGAAACCTTTCATTTTATTACTGCAGTTSCATGAACTGCTTCAATCTCCTTATATGTGCTTTATCAAATCCCATTTCACAGATTGCTAAACAGAATGCTTTTCTGTATCTATTCTTTCAGGCTGATCACTTGTTCCTTTGAATATTTCCTTGATTACATTATTCTTTCATCATGTAGTCTCTGCTTCCAGGACTTTATTGATTGTATCTGTATGTCCCTGTTTTTTCCTATATCTGCACTGAAGTGCTGCACTTGGCATCATCTTCCCATTTTCTCTGAATGGTTTTTAAGTGGTCTTTATTTTTCTTCCTCTTCGCCCACTGATTCTTTTGTCTTTCTTAGCCAAGCATGTACCTCTTCCTACCCTCCCATATAATCCTCTAATTGCATTTTTTCATGGTGGTTGGGGTGTAAACACCTTGGGTCAGTGGCCTGCCAATGCTGTGTCCAAGTGCATTTTTAAGCAATTTGTTAGCACAGAAGAAGCACCAGTCACATCCTCTATGRCATCAAGTGGTTCAGGGCATATCAGTTTTATGATGATGAATGGAAGTAACAATTTCTGCGTTTCTTGGCATTACAGCAACTGTCACTATATGGAATGAATATTTCCCTAAGTTTCACCAAACAGACCTATAAACCATAACTATGGCAGTAACTGAGGAAACATAAAACCTTAGCAGCTTTGGAATGGGGCCAATCATAAATACATACAAATGGTCTATTCCTGCTAAGGAAGAAAAAGCTATTTCACACTGCTATCAGTCAAATTAATGTACCCCAAAAGTATTAAAATATGACAAGCTGAGCAGTTTTGATTCTCCTCTTAGAAACTATATCTGTAGTGTCCAAAATGCTATAGTAGGCATACACTTCAGTAACATGTCAGAAATGTTACCATCTTCAGATCTGAAAGATGAAATGRAAATATTTCTCTACTGACATATTAGGCCAAATTTGTTCATAATTGTTCATAATTATATGGGGAAAATATAAATACAGGACTCATATGRGTCTTTTAAGGCCACCAGTATTACGTATTCACTTGTGATAAGAATTTTTTGCACGTGGAGTCTCATTGACTGATTGAAAAAATCTTATTATCAAAAAAAGATTGAAAAAAAGAATTCTTCCTATGATGGCTTGCAGTGAAGGCAAAGTTCATGGTTCTATTGATGAACAGATTGTTTCTGTTTTCTGCTCAGCAGTGTAGATTAGGAGAAAATGGAAGCATAACAAGGTGTGAATGAGGTTGAGAGCCTGGGGTTAATTTTGTAATTTATGCAGATTGCATTAGGGGAGCCTCTCRAAACCTTTTTCTTCTTATGTGCATAAGATTTTTATTCTGCAGATAATAAGACCCATTCTGGTTTCCAGCTGCATCAGGAGGGCTGTGCCACACTGTCAATGGAGCTTCTCCATTGACACCACAGGCAGGACTGGAATCAYTGGAGGTGTCTGTGAGGAGCTCTTGACCAACTGAGCCTTCTGCAGACTGTGGAGATGGAAGTCAAAGGAACAAGATGTGTAACTTGGAGGTATTTAAGACCTGTCAGGACAAAGCTGTAACAAACAGCATCTGTTTTGAGCAGGGGTTGGCCTAARTAACTTCTTGTGTTCCTTCAAACCTAAGTTATCCTGTGATTCAGCTGGATTTTAAAAACTCACATCCCTTCTGCCATCATATGAACTTGGTTTAGGAGTTTCCCACTAAATGAATCTACCAGCTGGCATTCATATTTACATATTCATTTCAGGAAAATGCTTCTGTTCATAAAAATTGCTTCCTACCACTAGAAGAAAAAAAAAAAAATCAGTCAAAGACACACTTTGTGTGAAGTTGAACAACTCTGTTGCAGAGTCTGTAGTGTGTACAGAAAGGGTCTGAGAGGGAAGATGCTGAATGTTGCTTGAACCATCAATTCCCATGGAGCARTTGGAAGTAGAAGCTGATATCTAGTGATGAGAGGAGAGGGCC
Organism: Mixornis gularis; assembly: GCA_003546035.1. Classification (NCBI taxonomy): domain Eukaryota; kingdom Metazoa; phylum Chordata; class Aves; order Passeriformes; family Timaliidae; genus Mixornis; species Mixornis gularis. The sequence continues at coordinate 5,069,116 of QVAJ01000019.1, forward strand.
AGAGATTTATGATGAAAACAAGAAAACATCAGAGAGCCATTCACTGTCACATCAGGAAGAACAAATGTTGTTCATTACTGGGGATAGGCAGAAAAGAAACTCGTGGCAGTTRACATGCACTATCCAACTTCTCACTGGTTTTGGCTTTTAGGTGCAATGGTTGGGAGGATGAAGGAAGTGCTCAAGGTGAGGGTCCCATAAGAGTTAGCTGAGATGCACAGCTGTGGGAACAGAGACAGGACCCGTGCCCTGTGCACAGTGCTCCAGATTAGAGTGCTCTGGGCTGGGCTCCAGTGGCCCCAGTGCAGCCCAGCTGCATTTACTGCATCATGTGTAGGTGAATGTGAAGTTTTCTCATTGATGCAGGGTTATACAGATCTGTTTGCCCTCAGGATTTGATCACAATGATGCAATTTCTAAAGAAAATGCATCACTGCCACATTCAGCCCCTGCAGCTCATGCAGGGTATTTTAAGTTCATCAATATCTGCACTGAGAAGATATTAGATGGATGTRTTTTGACCTAGAGTTTTAATTGGGTTCTGAATAGAACCCAAATACTGGTCATGGCATAAAATTTGGTACGTTTTGGAATTATGACACCACATGAATTTCCCTTCTGGTGCATATTAGCCACAGCTCAGATTTGCAATGGCAGTTTGCAGGAACTTCCATAGGATAAATGGAAGAAAAGGAAGCAGTTTTTATATAGTATTTCTACAGGAGAAGTGTAGTTTGGAGCTAGTATTTCAGTCCTGCATCCATGATGAGTCATTATAAAGAACAGCAAGATTCAGGAGTGGGATTTAGCAATTCCTTGGCCTCTTTGAAAAGACATTATTCTCTAAATTTTGCTAAGGTTGTTGACTAGAGCGTGCACTGAGATGGAAAATGTACATCAGGCTGTGATTTTAAYTTATGGACAGGATTCCAAGCCTTGTGGGTTTTTACTCCTTAACTTTTAGTGCCCTTTTCCTCTTAAATTATAATATTAGTTAATTTCATATTAGCTTCAACAGACTTGTCACTGGTATTAAGAGATAGCTTATCTGATATTTTCCTGTATTATAACAATGTTTCCACTATATTTTTGTTCAGCTGCATCTATGTTGGTGTCATGTTGTCTTTGTATCTCTTTTAAACCATCTCTTAAAATATTCATGGTAATTGCCTTTTTCTTATTGGACAACATGGCAATTCAAACRTCTGGAACATATTTTTCGTTTTATGTGTTATTTTGAAAGCTTTTTCTTGAGTAATTTTTAGGCAGCTAGTCCTATAGACCATTAATATTTTAGTAATGTTAATTCATAGGTAGATTTCAGGGCAAATCTGTCTGTAAATAGGACTCTGGAGAATACAGTTCATTCTTCATCTGTGCACATATCACACTATGTCATGAAAGTCCAGAATGTGGCTCTTTAGGACAGTGGTGACATTTATTGGCAGTTGATATTGAAGTAGATGAATTACTTAAATAAAAGATTCATAATAATCCTTTATCTAACATTACCTGACAGGTTATTATCATCAAATATTATTATCATCTCTCTCCACTGAAGTAATTAAAAAAGGTCAAATTTTCCTAGTTGGTATTTTAATTTCTTTTTGCCAATTCCTTCTATTTAAAATACATGTCATATGGTTTAATGCGCTATAATGACACTACCAGTGAGCTAATGTATCCAGAAAGCCAGCAGTTACTCTACAAATTTTTTTTCTATTTAAAATATAAATCTAAAATACAAGAATTCATGTTAATGCACTCCAATTGTTTTTGAAATTATGTAGTATTCTTTAAAGCCTCAAATGGGTAATTTTAATTATCTGGATAGAAAGATATATGCTTTTCCAGTAGATTAATGGATATTGAGTGTGTTTTTCATCTTTTCTATTTTTATATACCAGGAAACTGTGGGTTATTTGTAATGATTTGATTTTCAGAAAGATTGCACATAGTTATTTCAAATGTTCAGTGGGTATTAYGGTATACTTATATAAAATTGGAAACACTAAAGATAATGCATTGGCCAGAGGAAAATAAGGTACTAAATTAAATGAGGACTTGGTAATGAACTGGAAAATTAAGAATCTAGACTATAAATCATTCCTTTTGCTATGACCCTAAATGCATACACCTTTTCACAAGGAAAATCACAAGGAAATCACAAGGATTGGAATAAGGGCCAAAAAAGAATTTAAAATATCCCTGTGTCACACCCAATCAAAACATCTTTTTTTGTAAYGTTACCATATTTTACTGAACACCTCCACGGAGATATTAGAAATAGATTATGTATTTATCATTATGGTTAGATTATACTTGCTAGATTCAAAATTGACTTTATGTTTTACATTTAATCATGTCTGTAAGTAGCTTTTTTCCTTAACCTTCATGTTCACGAGCAGTTTAAAGAGCTACAGCTTCAGAGAAAGAGATATGCAGGTTTTAGTAGTTTTCTTATGGGCTATATATTTTATTCTTTGGAGACCTTTTCTGAATTTCGTCTTGAGTTGCAAATCCTACTGGGGTTTTCAAAAGCTCCAGAGAAGGTATAAAGATAGACTCAGGTCTTTTGTGAAACCCTATGTATTTCCTAATGCTAAAAGCTACAATTTAGGTTGTAATTACAGAGTCTTTTCTGCAGTGGAGTATTGAATCTGCGTGAAACTGCCAGTCCTGTGCACAGTGAATGCTGTTCCATAGTTAAAGTTGCAGCATTTAGAGTTAATTCATTACTCTCAGTTTTCCTTCCCTAATGACATAACCTTTCAGAAGTACCCTCTTTTCATTGCTTTATACTTTAAAAGAAAGTTTGTTAACAGAGAATTGGATTTTCAGCATGATCAATAAAACTAAGACCTAACCACTGATAGATCCCCTCATTCACTCTTTTTCCTCACTTCTTTATCACTCCTAAAGTTTCCCTTGAGTCCACTAAAACACCCARCCAGAGAAAGAGAGCAGAAACATCTCATGTATAGGCTTGTCCATGGTAGGAACTGTCTGTCCATGGCACAATTTCACAATGTTACTGAGGTCTCGAATTTTCTGCAGATCATTCTTTTAGAGGTGAACTTTTGTGTTGGTGAGRAAAACTGTTATTTAGAAAACCAATGGTCCTTGTGTTAAGTTYGGAATATGAAGAGTGAGAGTCCTGGATTCAAATAACCTGAACCTCAAGAGCTGCTTTGAAATAACTGTTTGCTCTGCTTTCTCCAAAATACTGACTTTGGCTGTGGTTTCACACCTAGTGGCTCCAAACTGATCAAGCTGAAAGATTTTTCCTTTTTGTGTGCTTCTTTGATTTTGGGTTTGTGTTTCACCCCAAGTGAAACCAGTTCTGTGGCAGCTGTGGCCGAGCCCTTACACCAGATGGTGGCACAGGAATTTAGTTGTCTTCTGGAACTGGGGGGCAGACATTTCAGCTATCACCCAAAAAAAGGCATTAAACCGCTTTTGTCATGTGGTGAGCTTAATAGTTTGCTCCAAATCTCWTCGAAATTGGTCACAGATAATGGTAGGAGGGCATAGCTGTCCTAAGTTCTCGCATTAGTCACAAGACTAAACAGCAAAGCAAGAAATATTGCCTATGCTGTGAAGGAAAACCTTGTCTAGGATTCCCATGTCCTTCTTTGTTTCCATTTGCGTGTGAAATAACACTTTTTCCTTGCAAAATACCCTGTTTCTTTTCAGAAAATCAGCATGGATATGTTTGCAACTTGCTCATTAATTGCCCCAATTATTTCTGAAAGGTAAGGGGTTTAATGAAAATTAGGAAGAGTRACAGAGAATTGTTCTATAATTCTTTCTAATGCTTAGGCTTGTGAAGAAAGACTTGATGAGGCTGTAGGAGAGAGGCTGAATAGCAATATTTACTTTTTATTTCTTTTGCTATTTATTTATTTTTTTCCTTATTACTTTCAGCCTTCATGTGAGCAAAGCATGACTCTTCCCAATTTAGAAAAGAAATTGTRCATTTATTACAGCATTGAAAGACAACTGCATCTGAGGCAGTCAAAGATTGAAGCTGCTTTCTAATGAGTAAGAAAACCCTCAAAGAAAAGATTTACAGCAATGTCTAAGAAGACAGAATTGTTCTGGGATGGCTTAGGGGCTGACACTTTAGCAAGAAAAGAAAAAAAAAAACAACAACAACAAAAGCCCCACACAACTGAACCATATTTTGCACTTGGATGAAGAGAATAGGATTAGAAGTCTAAACTGGGGGAAGATTGGCCACAGGCAAGGAGCCAGCTGGCTGCCCAGYGCTCTGCAGAATAAGCCAAATAGTGGGTAATAAACGGGAGGGAACAATAACTGTGATGGGGAGAGCAAAAATCCATCAGCTTGTGATGGATGAGCTGGGAGAGCTCACATGAGGTGCAGCATTTCAGACTGGCTGTTATTGTCAGRGAAGGCCAGAGGAGGTTTAGAGACCCATGGCCTGGGAAAGGAAGGCCTGAGGGAGGGCTGAGACAAAGGCTTTAGGAACAGCTCTTCTTTATGCCTGGGATGGGCAGGCCAAGGGGAAGAATTCTGCCCCTGTGGCAAGAAATGGTGTTAGAAGAAACCACCTGAAGAGGAAACACCAGCCTAGGCTGCATTTGGAGTTGTTAAATCCTCACTGCTGAGGGTCTTTAATGCCAGTTCTGAGCAGGAATTCACAAAGCATGAGGTGTGCAGGCCGGGTGCTGTGTGAGCACGGCCTGAGCAGGGCAGGCCTGAGCTGCTGGGTGGATTTCTGCACTGAGGAAGGGGCAGGGGCTGGGACTGTCCCTTTGGAGGGAAACAGGTGACCAACACTGTTACGGCCTGCAGACACCAAGGGCAGACAGCAGCAGCTGGGCTGGAGAGATTTCTGTCTCAAACAGTGTAAACACCCCTGCTGATACTGCCCTGGCACAAAAGGAGSAATTACATCTGCTCTAGAGGGCATTTTAACCCTGCTTTTCACCAGGATTCCATGAGTAATACTTTTATTTTGCTCTAAGTGCTGTCAAACTGTAAGCATATTCTAATAAAATAACTCTTGAACAATTACTCTGGTARCTGTACACCTTCCCCAGATGCCAATGAAATCACTTTCCAACCAATAACAAATCCAGAAAGGGAAGAAATTGGCTAGAACACAGTGAAAGCCAGAATGTGAGATTGTTGCTATTATTTTCCATCTCCAGCTAAATTGGTCTGAGGCAATGTCTGCATTTAGATTATCACTTGTACAGTTCTTTTGCTAAGTTATTTTGGTGGGAGATAACAGTACAGATAAGTTCTGTGGGGGAGAAATCCCTCTCTCAGAACTGAATCTCATTATTTACTTATCTTTCAGTCAGATAATACTGTTCATACTTATTTGCTAAAATAGTAATTTGAGTTGTCACCTTACTTCTACACTATTAGCTATTTCTAATACTGGGAATAATTCTCAGCGTGTGACATCTAACCAGAGAGAATTCTGTCACTACAGATATTCCTCAGATGCCTAATTCAGGAAAATATCCAAGATCTTTTAAAATCARAAAATAACCAGAAAGATCAAATTTCTTCTTGCTGGGAGAAAACATAAATATGAGGCCCCTTTAAAAAATAATACAAAGTCAACATGTACACCCGCTCATATAATACACCAAAAATTAAAATTAACAGCAGAATATTGGGAAGAAATATTGGGAAGAAAAAGGGAAGAAATAATACCACAGTCTGCTTATCAGATGTMTATAAAACACTGTATTTAAGCTCCAGATTGAATGTTTCACCTGTCAGAGCTGAAAGATATCAGTACATCTGGAATTTGGCCTCATCTTTCACAGGTCAACCCCAGGATTTATTCTACTTGCTGCTGTGTTGTCATGTTGAGCATGTTCTACTCACAAAACATTGGCAAGCTTCAGCTTGGAGAAGCCCCTGTGGAATTTATGCAAACACAGCTTTCAATGGTTTATGGCTCATTTCACTGGGGTGGCAAAAATCATCCTGCTGACCCAGAATAACTATCAAGAGATGCTCTAGAAAATGAAGCATTTGAGACTTGTGCTGATAGAATTTTACATCCCTTTAACATCAAAATAGAATGTTTTTTCTAGCCTTTCTAAAATAAGCCTGAGTAGTAATAATAATACTAATATAACTAAAATCTAGGAATGATATATATGCGCTGGAAATTGTCTCTGTAGGAAAGTACATATGTCACGAATTTCTGAGGGCTCTGATTTTTGTCTCTGTTCCTCTTTCTTGTTTACAAAATCAGCTTTTCTTATTGCCTGGCAAATCTAAGACCTGAGTCTCCCACTGAGTCTGCCGGCTTGTACAGTGTCCAAGCAGGTCCAGCAGACACAGAAACGTCTTTCCCAGAGAATTGTGCACTATGAAGTTTCCCAGTCCCTTAAGGGGGGACAAGTGCTTACCAAACCCACGTGAAATTACTTTCCCCCCAAACWCACTTTAATAATGAAGCAAAGGCAAGTTTATTGTAATCAAACACAAAGCAAACCAATCCCCTTGTGCTTGGAAGCAGGTGCTGTGCAGGGGAGCAGCAGTAGCTACCTGCAGCTTTGGCTTAGCTGCAAGTTGTTTTCTTTGGACTGTGAACTGGACCATCAGGAGGATCTGCTCAGGTGTAAGAAATGGAACTGATTCTCAGATAATTTGCCTTTCTCAGCCTTCTGTTCCCTTGTTAAAATGCAATTTGGAGGTAAAGTCTTCCTCGGAATCTCAGGAGAGTGAATTTATCTCTAGGGAATGAGGGTTACTCTGACTCTTGATAATAAAATTCGGCAATAAATTGCCTACTAATGAATTATTACACTTGCACTGAGAGCACTTGATGTGCAAAGGTTCTCTGAATGCACTTCCAGGTGACAGACTTAAGAAAATTTTAGAGTTTATCTGTCCAGAGTTAACCCAGTCATAYAATACACACTTTATCCTACTTGGGTATTAACCATTCAGCTTTATTGTGTAAAGTTCTCATCAACATACCACTCTAGTGTTATAGCTTGAAAACAATGCAAAACAYGTTCACATTAGTAAAAACATTCATTACTGACTATTGAACAGTGACTAACACTGGGGAGGATTTGTCTGTGGATTTTCTATAACTGCAAAATTTAAATCGTGTTACCCAGCTTGTTGAATTTAGCAGAAAATCCTGTTAGTAAACTAATTTCTTCTTTCTTGGTTTAATAGTAGCTCTCTAAAAATAAAAATCTAAAGAAGAATTTTGGTTTTGCTGGACATATTGGACAGTGTTATAAATATTCTTGTGACTGTTTTATATAGTTCATACATCAGTGAGGTAAAGATATATACTCTAAACTGTAGTTTACCCTTGGCTTCAAGAACTGTTTCAACTCCAAAGATCAAGATTTTAAGTTTATARTTTTGAAATCTAATGAGTTATAAAAATGTAACACCTTGTACTTTAGTTGTCTGATAAATCCACAATTGGAAAATACAATTTAATTTAAGGTACAATTTAATCTGCCTCTGCAAAGGGAGATCATGAATGTTCTTATTAGCATCCTGGGTTTCCCCAAGCTGGAGAGTTTGGTCTTCTTTGCTTTCTTTTGTCAATAGACAGATGGAGAGGGAAAGTTCTACCTTTAGTCTCCTTTCCATTGCTTTGTTCCTCTGTTTTGTTGTCATTCTGTTCTGGGAGTCTCTGACAGGAGTGGGTAATTTCCTAATGAGAGTGAATCAACAATGCTTTTGTCTGGTTCAGTGTGTCAGGTCGATGAAGAAGGCAGAATGAGGGAGSATAGAGCAAAAGAAGTTTCAAACTGAAAGTCTCAGGTGTAAARAAATAATTTTTAGATTTTCTTCTACTGTGAGAAATAGACTAACTTAATACATGGTAGCAGCACCAATTTTGTATAGAGAAATCATAGTCATTTCTGTAAGACAACTATACTAGTATATTTTCATATACTAACACAGTCATTTTAACCACAGACATTTAAACATGACTAAATTCAGTGATGACATGATTTATGACTGAGCGTGTACTACAGTGACTGAATACTCTGMAAGTGGCACCTTCAGTCTCTCCCATGCATGAAAGGAATACACTGCATTTTTCAAAGATGTAAATGTATCCAGGTACAGGAGYGTTTAGAGGGGTACTTTTATGTGACTCTACATTTTCTAGCATTTCTAACACTGATTATGTTTTATGTATATGAAGGAAATAAGAGTAGAGGCTTCTACCTTTCCTTAGCCACTGGTTGAGAATCAGATAATGATGTCCTGTATTGTAGTGCTTTCCCATTTTATCTCTTACTTGCAGTTGTGGCTTCAGAAAATTCCTGACTAAAAGCTTTTCAAAAACTCTATTTTCAAACAGTTATTTCCTAATGTTTCCAATTATATTGCATCCTCAGTTTTGGCTGGGCAAGAAGGGAGAAAAAAGATGGATGGCAACTAACTGAAATGAAGTGTTCTTTCTAATTACATAATGCTAGAAATGAAAATTACTTGTWATGTTGTGACTTAAAGTCTTCATTTTGGTTCCAATAAACCTTGCATAAAAATCCCCTTATTCTGAAAGAGATTTGTTATAGCAATGTAGCAGAACAGTTTATTAAATGAAATAAGATGCAAAAAGTCTATGAGGTCTCTGACAGCATAAGACATAATTCAACAAATSCCCAATTTCTTCAAGAAATATATCTCTAGGGAGATAAAAAAATTATTTCAATAACAGTCACTTCTCCTTCATGTCTACAGGAAAACAGGTTTTATATCTTTGGTGCTTGTGTTTTTCAATACTTTTCTTCAAACGTCTCAGTGCTTCATGGCCTCATGAACTTGGTGTGTGTGAGGACTCACAGATGTTCTGTTGGTGCTCTTTTTGCATTTAAAATGAGCTGGTCTTCAGGGAATGATTCCAGATGCCTAAAATAAGTCTGTTAGAAGTTGAGGTGCCCTCCCCAGCTTTTAATATCTATCTTTATTGTGGGAAAATAACCCCTGAAGAGATTGGACACCCTGAAGATGTTTATACCTCACAGTACACAGGAACTGGGGAGTCTTTGTGGGCATTAAGGTTTGATCTGGTAATGCAATAGAGGGACAAATATGTAAAGCAAAATAGAAAGGCAATCACTCATTAAGGATAATTTTAGCAGACTCCTGGTTATCCATCACTTTTTTGTTGTKGTTATCTTCTAAAGGATTTGGAACATTAAAGAATTTTATTAAGTCATTTTATTGTACCTCTCCAATGGATGAGTGCCACAGACTGGACCTTTATAGTTTAGGCTCCTACCACTGAGAACAACCCCAGTGTTTACCATGAGCCATTTTGCAAACCACACGAACTTGTTTGATGCTTGAAGGTGTATGAGGAAGTCCAGTGAAGCTTCAGAGCTCATTTTCTATCCCACACTGACTTTATCAAAAAATAACCAATTTTCAGCAAATCACTGAAAGGTTTATCACTACCCCTTGGACTGTCTCTGTCAGGTTTCAAGTCMTTTTCCTGGTCCACATTTAACTTCTGGACAGTGTAGTACTGCAGAACTCAAGAAGACTGAAAACATCTAAAACAGTAGGGAATAACTTGTTTTAAAAACCAAACTCTTACTCTAAGGCTAGCATCAGAAATTACTGCTTTTTTGTCTGTGTAACTTGGGGAGCAGAGGGCATGAAGAACACCCACAGCACTGATGTACATAGGATATATTTGTATCTCCTCCAGAACCCTTCTGGAAACTCTCTTCTGGAAAAGTGTTGAAGTCTTTTTGGAGTTGAGACTCAGGGTTTGCCCTGATCTGTGGTTGTTTTTGAATAATGGGTAATAATTAATAAATAGMAAAATGCTAATTATCACACAAACTAATAATTGCAAGGCATTTTGATTCAGTTTTCTGTCTGCATCCACATATAAAAATAAAACTARGTCAAAGCAGGAGGTGCTCAGTTGTTGAAGGAAGCAATGTCAGACTTATTCCTTTTTCATTTGTTGCTGTCATTCTAGACTGAATTACTGAGAGCTTGTTTATCAGCAGTATATGGGTTTGCATTTTCATTTCTCCTTGTAGTAAGGGAAACTTTAGCCTATTAAATAACATCTCAATTACAGAATTATTCTTAAAAGACTTGTCTGTTCTAATAAGAGTAGCTGATAAAATCAGGTGTGCATAGAATCAATAATGTTTCAGTTACCTCTCAGAAAATATTAGACACTGTGAAAAAAAGGTATTTTCCAGCCTCAGGCCTGATTTATACTAAGGGAAAGAAACATTTTCAAGATTTAAAGAAATTTACCTAAAGGCCAAAATAATCTAAATTTATAATCATCTCCGTAACTAAACACCCCTGCATACATCTTCTCAATGTTTTTTCTAGTAGAAATTACTAATCCAAATTTGTAGATTTGAATATCTGCCCAAAAATAATTCCCTTTCAACATGAAGAATATTTAAAACACCAAGAAAAACTGCTTTAGACAAGGAGACTTTTTTGTCTTTCCAAGAAGCTATCACTGTGATCAGAGATTATTTTCATAGAATCATGAAATATATGGGCCCTTAAATATCATCTAGTTCCATCCCCACTGCCATGGGCAGGGACACCTTCCACTAGAGCTGCTTACCCCATCCTCTAAAGCTTCCAAGGATGGGGCATCCAAAAGTTCTCTGGACAACACGTTCCAATGCCTTATCACCCCCACAGTAAAGAATCTCTCCCTGACATCTGATCTAAAGCTCCCCTCTTTCAGTTTAGAGTCATTCCCCCTTTTCCAGGCACTACACACCCTTGTAAATATTCCCTCCACTCTCTTGTAGAACCCCTTCAGGTGCTGCAGCAAGGGGCTCTAAGGTCTCCCTGGAGTCTTC
>QVAJ01000019.1:5080371-5156832 GCA_003546035.1 Mixornis gularis
CCTCCAGCACACTGACCACACCACACAGCTCAGTATTGTCAGCAAACTTGGTTATACTGTTCTGACTGGTATTATCCAGCAGAAATGTATTTGAAGGACTTTGTATTAGATCTCCTGTTCATACAGGAGCTCTAATACAAAAATGAAAAAAAGAATTTTTTAATAACTCATTGCAACTGTTTACCATCACATTTTTTGCCACAAGCAATTTGTATATGAACAGTGGAATTTAAATATATCTATTCCAGGAGATAAATTTTCAACACTTTTTGAATGGCTTTACAGCTTGGTAAGGAAAACATGTGTTTTGAATATGAACCCTATTCGGCGTGAGCTGTAGTCTGAATAACTGAACATTTCAAAATGAATCAATTCCAATTCTATTACTTTCCTTTCCTCATTAAAATCTTTACATCTTGCTTCAAACCAAGACAGATATTTTGGCAAGTTTAAAGAAAGGAGGCCAGTGCATGAAAAAGAATATTTTTGTTCTTGTTCAAATTGTCTTGCTAAGTAAATATTGATCAGATGCTGCAAAACCCTGTGGCTGAATTCATTCCATTCGAGGAGGAGGGAGGAGGGAAGAACTGCCTCAGGCTACTGTAACTTATAAAACTATGATGAGCAAAATAGGCATRTACTGGTACTTTCAGCTGGGATGCTGGTACAAAAAAGAGGAGTTCCGAGCAAAGTCCTTTGAACCCATTAAATTCTCTCTCCCTCTTGCAGGGTTATTGATTAGGCCTACTGCAGAGGCAGATGAAGGCTTCAGGGGACAAAGCAACTCCTCAGGCAGATCTGCTGACATTATTTGCTCTGTGAGAGACAAAGCTTCTCAGTGGTCGTGGTGGGAGGGCTGTGCAAGACCTGAGTGCCTTGTTGTGTCCTCTTAGTTCTCTTACTCCACGTTTTAAAAATATGTAAAAGCTTGTCAAATCTCTTCTCATACCCCATAGAGCTTTCCCACATCAAAAAGCTGGTTTGCAGCAGAAGCTCTGAGCTGTGCCAGGCTGGGATTGCTATCAGCAGCTTAGAGAAAAGGCTGGTTAAATCACTGCTCTCCCTGAAGCAGAGCCGAGGTCAGCCTCTTTCCATAGAGCTGGGGAAGGGGATGGCTCGGGGATCACAGGGACAGAGGGGAGAAGTAGCCTTGTAATCTCCAGCTCATGGAGAGGTTTGTGGTGAGGCTGACCTGGGAGGCAGGAGTGGAGAGAGAGTTGGGCTCTGTGTACCTGAATGTTTCTTTACATGAATCTCAAGAGATTTCCTAGGATACCAKTGGAGAGGAGGCATGTGGAAATAAGTCTATAAAACTGTAATTGTTTACAGGCCTACTTATTCATCCCTCACTCATCGTCCTGTAAACGCTTACAGCCACAATTCACTGAATGCTATGACACTTAGCAGAAATACTTTGCTGTTTCTATGTCTATTTAATTATCTGCTTCCATGCCATTTTTTCCATGCCTCTGTGTGCAATTTTGGTCCCACAGCTTTTGTAAAGGACAGAATTCTCAGCTGCTGAAGTTTCTATTGCACACTGTGATACCACCCTGAGGTTTATTTGCTTGAGGTCAAGCACAGATTCTCTGTAGGTGGCCTCCAAATATCTTGGAAAGTTTACAAATTCATCAGCAAAGTCTGAGGTTTGTGTTTCTAAGGTAAGACTATGCTGGCATTCAACACCCAAGACTTTGGAGAAAATTGGACCTGCTAAGTGCTGAAAAGGAATATTTTCCCCATCTCTTCCMAATAGATGTGGTTAAATTCAGAAGCTTATTATGTACAATAAACTGCAGATTTAATATACAGCATAATATTGAGTTACAGACAAGCAAATCAGCTTTGCTTAAACACAAYAGCACGAGCTTTAGGCATCTGTTATGTCTAACAAGAAATTGAAGAGTTTAACTTTTCCTGTTGTATATTAATATCTCTGTCTTTTTCCTTTTTTCTTTGTATTCTTATTGACGCAATTTTACAAAACGTGACGTTTATTTATGTCTTTGAACAAATATATGATGTTCAGAATATAATTATTTTTTACCCCAATATTATCCTGGAACATGTTAGAGGAAAAATGGATTACATTCCTACTGGATATATAAGATGGATTTATTTCCAGTGTCCTGATCTGGTTTGGTTTGTACTTTCTTAATGCTGACCAAGATTATTTGCTTAGTCAAAACCAAAACATCTTATTTACTGGTTAACTGTTGCTCTGTAGCACRAATTGCATTTTTAAGGGTCAAAAGTTCATTAGGAAAATCCCRCTCCTTTGCTCACTGCAAAAGGCAGGCGTTACCACAATACGGATGAGAATAGAAAAGCTGTACAAGCTTCATCTGTACAAGTCCACACCACAAATTAGTTGTAACAACTATTGGTTTAACATATTTGTGCTGATTTATACTGATGTTTTCTAGTGTATATCTCTGTATTAGCATATGTATATATATATATTTAACACTAAGATTTTAGCTTAGGAGGGTTTTTAGACTTCAAGTTTCTCCTAAAATCAGCACGTCTTGTGAAAAGGACATCTCTGATTCAGTTTTTGATGTTTTGAAGATGTTTAAGCTTTTAAAGTTTTAAAATCGTAACTTTTTCCTATGCTAAATTTTTCCATATTTGAAATCATTCCTTAATCTGCTAATGACATTCAAGTTGTCTGGAATTCTCTGTAACACAGTAGCAACAGTAAGAGAACCCCTACACTAAATACAATTTGCAAGCATATAAGTAAAAATAATGGATTAAATAGGCTGGGTTTTATTACATACAAACTACTGTGACCCAGGAAAGTCTTTCCATTTTTTCCATTCATGCCTTGAAAAAGAAAGCCTAATATGAAAAKAGAAAATTGCCACCTTCCAGTCATACTTTTTTTTATGAGTTATKCTTCCCTTTTTGCCATTCTCCTTTCAAATTCCAGTGTAGCCTTGAAAATCAGCAGCAGTGGCCCAGTGCTGACTCTCATTGYCTCTGGGTTCCCTTTGGCTACTGACTAGGTGTTCTCTTTTTAACCAATCAACTCTAACTTTTAAGGGAAGATTATTTCATCATGAAATAATTCCAAGTTTGCATGGATTTGGAATTTTCAAGATGTGGGGTTTTTTTTCTATTCTTTCTTTAGTTTCTGAAAGGTACATTAGCATTATTCACTGTGTTCTCAGAAAAACAGGAGATGATAGCTTCCTTTCTTGGATTTGATAATGGATTTCATCTACATGGAAAAAAGTCGTAAAACTAAATATGTTTTCCAGRAATTTCATCTGTCTGTAATCTTCCTGCTAAGCTAGTTTTGTTTTAAAAGAAACATTCTTCCAGCTGAGTTCTTGTAGTTCATAAATCCTATGATCAATATCTAATAAATAAATAATGAGACAGTATCAGATTAGCTACAAAGAAGGATTAGTACTAGGAATAATGTCTGCTGTAACTAATCACTTGTAATTAGAAAAGAAACTGGTCTGCAACTTGGAACTCATGGAACCTGTAAAGTCCTAGACACCAGATTTCTGGCAATCCAAACATGAGACCTGAATAATCCACAGGAAACAATAAAAGTTATTGTCAAGAAAGATGGATCATCACACAGAATATTAATAACTTCAGAAATTTCTCCAAGACAGATACATTAAGCTTATTTTGACAGAACTACAAGCATTTTCTATGTATTTCAAGTTCTAGAAAAATCTGAGTTTTGATGTGGGTTTGGGCCACCACACCTACCTCAGGCCGGCTTCTGTTGAAGAAATGTAGGATATTCTTTGGGAAAAAAAAAACAACCCAGATTAAACAAGAGCAAAGTACTCTTATTTTTCTTTCATAATTACAAGAAATTTTTATATATTTAAATATCACGTCTGTTCTTCGTTTTGATAAGATTTTTTAAAATGCAGGATATTTATAACTTTTCCAGTCAAGTTTTAAATTTCCTCTGACGAAAGCCCTGAAAGTGATTGTCTTTTGTTTCACTGCATTAGCTTGCTTCGGTTAAAGAAGCATTTTATAGGTGCCCTTGAACCAACAGGCTGTCCCATCACTCTTCCTGACTGYGTGGTAATAGTAGAGCTCCTTGGCTTCTTTATTTTAAATACCATTTAGACAGCACAATATACAACTTGTTTTCAGCTATTATCTGATATGGAACACATACAGTAATCCCCAAGGCTGGCATCCACGTACATTTTTTATCACGTTGAGACTCAGCATATCAGTGCTTTCTGATTGCCTTATTTTTAAGCTAAATTCAGCAAGAAATGTTCCCTAAAGATCTGAATTGTGCAGGAAGGTATTGCTCTGTTATGACAACCAAGCATCCCTTCTCACCCACATGATCCAGTTTCATTTCATGTTATTGCTTTTTTTTGCCTATACTTCTTTCTTTTGAAATATATAGTAAAGTTTAATATCCAGTATAAAAAAATCTTTATTTCTCTGTTTCCATTTCTTTACGCTCTGTGTGCTGCACACACCGGCCCCTTTCCATCATCTACAAACACAACAAAAAAAGATTCTCTCATAAATGTAAAAATTACTGTCTGATGTAGGATGGAGTTCAGTTCTGGGTCAAAGAGTCACCTTCCTGGCAATGCCACTTGGGGTCACCTGCCCATCTGGGCCTGCATTCTCATCACAGAGCCACTGACCAGTGCAGCAGAAAACACRGGGTCTGTGACTCATGATCACCAGACTGCTCATTACCCATTGCCTAAATTTTTCATAAAATTAGCGGGGTCAAGATGGTTTGGGTTCATAATTTCTAAGCTGGGTTTGCAGCCCTAGAATTCAGTGCTGTCTCTAAGCTTTGGGAAGGATTTCATGCTTGTTTATGGTACTTGTACTGGTTCTCAAAGCAACTGTAGATATTTGGGAGCTGGACAGTGTGAAGACTGTAATCTGCTGAGTTTCACAGCTTTGAATCACTGTAACTGAAAGAGAAATCTAGAGATTAATATTTTCCTTTCTTCAGAAGATATCCTAAAGGCTATGCAGCAAACTGAACAAACTTATCATTACTATGTACTGAGCCATGATATAACAAGAATATCCTTAGGCTTAGAGAAATAGTTCTAGAAATGCATCACTAGGCATTATATTAGGAAGCACACATTATAATATTCATTACAGTAGTAGAATGTGAACTGCATGTTATTGTAAAAGAAAATCCAATTTGCTGCCTACTGCCTTCAATTTGGTTTTGACAAGTACTCAATCTTCTGCTATATTTTGCTTTCTACATTTATCTTCCTGGGCATGTTCAGTAATGTCTGCTYAGGGCAAAAGCAATAATCTTTTCATTTAATTTAGTGAAAAAGCTCATGTATTCACTATGCTTACTAGGTACAACAATATGAAAACAAATCCCACTTGCTAAAGATCCATTTGACAATATGAAATAGATTCTGACTTTTTAATTTAAGCATAAAACTGCAGAGGGCATATAAGGGATGCAGATTTATACGGCTGTACCCTTTATTTATGAGTGGTTGCCAGAGAGGGATTTGCAAAAGCCCGTTTTATTTTACCAGTGATGGATGAACTTAAGATGGACTAAAAATAATTTTATTTGACCGTTGCAGAACAACTCTGGAAAGTATCACTTATTTGGCTTTGTTAAAAATCTGAGAACTTGTGTTTACCTCAGTTTCTGCAATGGGTGTTTCTTCAAAATGGAACATAGTTTTAATTACATGGGAGTTGTCTCCTTTGTAATTTAGCTCACTGGAAATCATGGGAAGGAGAGGAGGCAGAGTTTTAATACAAATTCAACCATACTGAGCATTTCTTCTGCATTGTCTTTGAAGCAACACTGTGTGATCAAAGGGAATCCGATCTTGCCAGTATTTTAATTGGTTTAGATCTGAGGTTTGGTTTGCTTTATGGGGTTTGTTTYCTGAATTTGTACAAAAATGTCAAAMGAACATGTTTTATTTTGCCCATGGTAACTTGAAGTTTGGTAAAAATGCATTCCTAATTTTCTTATTAGTTTTTTCTCAGAATGAAGTCTGATTTTTTTTGATAAGCTCCTCAGTTTGTCTAACCAACAAACACCTGCAGTGCTTTGCTCCCCAAGTCATGTGTCTCAGATTTCAGAAAACAAAGTTTGTATACATTTTTGCTATGAAGCTCACAGAATCAGGTAAGCTTACCACACTGATCTAGAAAGCCRTTTTCAGCCCAATTCCTCCACGTCCTTCCAGAAATGAACAGAGAAATAGAAAGATATTAAAGTTTGTCCTTTATAGTGCTATTAAAACCWATGTCTTAGCCCTCCAAACAGCAAACAGCAGCATCTTTCCTGTTCCTTCATTTATAATAGGAATAGCTGAAGGGAGACACAGTTGGATTCATTATTTTTTCCAGGAAKAAGCATCAGTCTGAATACTAGGAGCTATAGCATGGCCTTATTTATTAGAGACTGCTTCCAGTGATGGCTGAAAAATGGCAATTATTTCTTATCTCCTCAAACTGGAAGGAGGCAACACAGCCTCCAGCAAAAACAACCACAGACACATGGTTTGTGAAGCAGTTTTTGTAGAATTAAATAATGGCAGAGCAAATTTGATGCTTCTCAGACCTCTGACTTTACATTTTCAGTTGGCCAAGTATATCTTTAAAGTTTAGTAGAGTTTTGTTCCATAGCCAGAAATGTATTAAATTCTTCAGAACCAAATCCTGCAGRCGCTGGCTGAGTAAAATTCCTTCAGACCTCAAAAATGCTCTAGGATTTGATCACCTGGAAGCTGGTTGGCAACATATCAGATTTTTGATTTACTTGATACAAATGTCTGATCTCTCTTATGCACTTGTGAGCAACTTCGGTTTTCACTAAGGCATTCAGACCCTATGGATATAGGTGTGATTTTAGAGACTGTGGTGCCACACATGCTCCAGACCTCAGCTCTCAGTCACTACCTTTACAACAGATTGCAAGTGTTTCTGCATGACCTGGAGATAGCTGAAATTTAGCCAGCAACTACAGAACTGTGATTCTGCAAATTCCACCAACTTGTTGCGTTACCCCAGAGTTTCACCTGACTCTCTTTTGGCATAAGACTTTCCGTCGACTTTTAGAATTTAATTTTTTGTAGGTCCCAAGCTACCTCAGTTGTGACAAAGCTGAACATCTTGTGGCTGAGCCTGATTTGTATTATCCAGAAAAAAGCCCAAACGGGTTTTGTGTCATTTAGAACAATGAGAGGCTCAAAATTTAGGATGTCTTTCAGAGCAGATCTGCAGAATAGGTACAGTATCATCRCTGAGATATTCATGAGACCAACCATTAACTTGGGGAGGAAATCCATGAACACTCAGTGCTGCCTTTCCCCCTCCTCTTTTCCACACATCCTTACATGAAAGTTTCCTTGAATGTGCTGGCACAGGTGASTTTCTCACCTATCCCAGTGCTACTGATGCCCCTGTGTGAAAAGAAGTCAGGAGAAGGGGTGGCAGGACCAGAGCACACCTCATCAGTGCCTCAGCACAGGCACAGACTGAAAAAGGCATTTTTCTATTCTGCTGGTCAGAGGAGAAYTTAAAAGTTCAGATTTCTGCATGTTCTGAAAGTGTTGTGAAATTTTTGCTCTGGAAGAGCATCATTTCTTCCACAGCTTTATGGTTTTAAGTTTGCTGCTTCACTTTGAAGTCTAAATGATTTCATTTTCCTGGAAATTATTCCATCTCCTTTTTGCATAAAGCTCTTAATCCTTAGCCAATCTGGAAACGCTCAAGAAGTTCAAAACACCCTCSTTGGTGATTTAGCCTTGTATGTCTTCGTTCTTCATCAGCCTATTAACAATCCTCCTCTCATCTGTTGACTKCCTTCTCTCTTTGCTGTAAGCTTTTGCCACAGAGAGCCTCTCACAGTAATCAGTAAGTTTCATAAACTGCAATCGTGCCAGATAATTAAATAAGAACTCTATTTCAAATCAATTTAAATCCATATGGCTTTCAGAAATGACACTTGCTACACTGTAAAACCAGTGAATAAAACCCTTTTGCATACTTAAATCAATCCCGACTTTGTTTCATCTTTATCTTCGGAAAGCAATTCCTGAAAATGTCAATAATGCCCTAATAGATTGGGTGATGATATCTTGTATATGTTAGCTCCAGAACTGCACTTGCATCAGGTCAATTAAATGGCTGTAATTGTTGCTTTTCCACAGAGCACAGATAGGAGCTGGTGCTTTAGCTAAGGCAAGCATTTATAGCAGTGCTGAAGTATTGTTGTGGACGTAAGTGGATTTCTCCTATTTATTGTGCATTGTACATACACAGCATCTACCATAGGTTTATCAACTAACAAACAATAATGCTGCATGGCTGTATAGAATGGATATTTTTGTGTGGTTGGGGAGATGTTTTTGATGGGGTTTTTATTATTTTGTTTTCTCTAGGATCAGGGCCTGATTTTGAATGAAAGCTCCTGTGCTGCCCAAATTCACAGGCAGTAGTCCTTTTGCCTTAATCAAAGTCAGTGAGTGGAAAGAAATAATGCAACACAGAGTAAATCACTGGCATAACAGAAATCATCTCCACTTAGTCCCATCTGAGTAGCCCTATGGAGCAGAGCATCTTCAATAGACTAAATTGCTTTATATYTTTTTTACATCTGAGAGTCTGCTGTTGTCAGTCTATGAACACCAAATATATGTTCCACATATTCGCAATGTTTGCATTAAAATAACAGCTAACATATGTTCCTGAATCATATTTCTTTAATTACCCCCAGTCATCTGAAATCCTGACTATACAAGCAACTGTCACAAAATTGTTCATCTCTGTATGTGTCTGGTGATAATGGTCATCCATCCCAGTAGGTTTTCTGTTAGTAATAAAGAAGAAAAATCAGGAATTAGCAGAGGCCGTTGCTGTTTGTAGCCAGCTACTTGTCTGGCTTCAAGGGCCTGGATAATTTGCAGTTATTGAACAATAGCAATCCAAATTACTAAAATTAGTAGAAAATATATAGTATTTGTATCTTGTTCAAAACCTGCAGCTGGCAGACACAGTTAATTAGTCTGGAGTTTACATGCAAAGCACCAGTAATGCCTTGACTGAAGTGATTAGCTGGGCCTGTAATGCGCTTTTAGTAGGAATCACACTTCTTAAATCTAAATTTTCATTTCCAGATAGTATCATAATGTGCCTGTGCTTTTCGTGAGAATTGGAAATGTCACAAATTGCATTGCYTCCCAGGTGAAATTATCATTACAGGAGGGATTGGAACCACAGCTGTCTAAAGGCTGGCCCAGAATGTCTGGTGGGCTCAGCAGCTCCCCCAGCTCAAACTGCTGCCCTGAGTTAGCAGGCAGTGCTGCAGGAGGACTTCATCACAAAAATTGACAAAGCAAGAATCACTGATGGTAAAAAAGTGTCTGGATAAATTAATACAATCATGACTACCTCAGGTCATTGTGGCAAAAGAGCCAACTGTCTAAAAGCAGAGAAATGTAACRGGCTGTGGAAGGTAGTTTGGTTGTGTTGTGGTATCTTTAGTATGAGACATGCACAAATAAAAAAAAAGAGCAGTTATCTCTCAAAGGCTATCAAAACCTTCTAGGTTAAAAAAATCAGCTAAGATAAATTGCTAAGTGCATAGGGGTAAAGAAAGGAAGAGGATCTACAAATACATTATGTAAAAAACGGTGAAATTAGATAGGGTCTCAATTAATCAGGGTGTAAATGCAATGGAGGAGGAATTCTAATCTTTGCAAAAAGGTTAACAATGACCAGATACTTATGAGTCTAACAAGGCTATAAGAAACAGCTAAAATGGATTTAGTGAGAACTAACAGTATCCAACTGATTTGATTTTCCTCTTTGAGGGAAAGCTCAGGCTCTAAGGAGAAGCAGTCAATGTGCTGAACTGGAAATCTGGRTAAGGCTTAGAATCCTGTTCACTGATGTGTTCATGAGAAATTGATGGAAATACAGGCAAGAGAAAATGCTCTTAAGGTGTGGTGGAACAGTCAATTTGGGAAACTTTAATTGAACATCAATTGCCTATAGATCTTTCAAGTTTCTGGAAAAGTCTTTCCATTTTAACATATTTTCGCTTTTCCTTTTTCTCCTTCTCTTTTTATTTTGCCAGAGAACTAAGTAAAATTAAATAATTGTGGTTTCTTTATATTTATTTTCTTTGCCAGTAAGTAAAATTTTCCTTAGGTTTGAAATGCTCAGCACAGTGACTGAAAAGAAACAGAAATTTTGTGTGGTCTTTGTTCAGTACCAAGGGAAAGAACAAGAAAACCAGGATTTCCCTACATAAGTTTATGAGATCTTAGGGTTGTGTGTTTGGAATTTTTTTTTAATGTATATTAAATTTAATAAATTTATTACTTTCCTGCTAAATAATATGATGTAAGGTATTTAGCTTATTTTTCCTAYAGAGTTCTAATAAAGAGATTAGAGGAGGCCAGATCAGTGGGTAAAGAAAGTTGRCTGATTTGTTGTATCAACAAAATGGGCTGAAGGGAAGTTGATGCACAGCTCAGAGTAGCAGGAGGGGTYCTGCTAATCTTCATGTCACTCAGAAAAGAAATTCTCATGCAGAAATTTTCCCATTACATGATTTGTGTTAGTATTCCTGTCAACACACATAACTGCTGAATACCAAAGATTAACAAGCCTGTGGCCACAGTAAGCTTTTTGTTTTCTTATTTTTGAGCTTCTCATATCCGTGATTAATAATTTGTCAGAAGGCTCAAATTCTAGACTCAGAATGCTAAATACATTAGTAATTAGAGCTCTGCAAAATAACATTGTAAACAGAATAGCCAAGGAGCTTTCAGATGTCCTCTCAAATACAAAGACCCTCTGGAGGAGGAGGGAACAAAGTGATGTAGGACAGAGGGAAAAGGAAATGTCTGTGCCCAGAGATTAAGTTTTGAGTAAAAATAATAAATTCTCTAAATAAGTTGTAGTTTCCTTTGAACATGGTAACTTAGGAATGATTAAACACGACCAAGAGTTGTAGAACCAATATTAGCATCCACTATTACTTAGGAGTTCTTTAAATCAGTATTTTTCAAAATTTTTATTTACCAAACAGTTGTAAATCTAATAGGGAAAAAAAAAGCCAACTACTCAACAGGGCCAGTGTWACTGCAATGGTTTCAGTTCTAACTGAAAATTATGCTAAACTTTGCATAATCATTCTTGCTTTTATTTCCCTTATTGACTGTTCATTTCTTTGCATACATACTTGCATCAGTTCTATTTTATCTGTTCTATTTTTTATCTCTTTTCTTTTCTTAGGGAAGTGGGTATGTCTTAGATGCTTCACAGTCACCATCTGATCTATTAAAGCTCCCATGACCACGGGACATGACAGAGAAACATTGCTGATACCTTGGTGCAGTAACTTCTACTTCTGCTGCTTCTCTGATTTAGACATGAACTCTCAGTCCAGCCATACACCAGTTAAGAAAAAGCCAAAAGCTAAAATATAAAAATAAAACAGGTTACCAATATGGAGGAGTCTTTGGGACTTTGCTAAATAAACGTTTCAGCTTGTCCTGGCTCTATAGCTTTTCACCCTTTATACTGTTGGTGAGGTATTCAGGGAATTTTTACTTGGTTTATTTTCAAATTAAAGAAACCACAGCTGACRTTGGTGTCTTGGTCAATATTTTTCTTATTTGAACAATTGCCAGATTCAGTTAGACTTGGACATTTTTCTGAGCTCCCTTGGCTGCAGAAAAGGTGGGTGCAGGTTCACATCCATGCAGGGGATGCCTTTTGCTTGGGCTTCTGGGGAGGGCTAAAACGTCTTTCCCTGATTTTTGCAGAAGATCCTGCAGTGCTGATTATCATCCCAGCCTCTGGGAAAGCAGCTGTGATGTGCCAGCACACTGTGAATTCCAAAGAGGGTGGGGAGTGCCCTCCCTCCTGCTGACAGCCTCTATAAAAATAACTTGACCTCAGGGAATTTACCCAGCAGGCCCTGGGGAAAGGAAGCAGAGTCACCAATTATTAACATGAGGATGTCAAGTGTATCATTGTACATCAGTGTACTCGCTATTGCTGCAATCATGGCAAGACAGCAAGGAAAATTAGGAGAAAAAACCCTTTTCTGTCTACTTCAGCCTTATTGCCCACATTAGAAAAATAAAAACCAAACAAAAACCAGTCTGTGATATCCTTGCAATGTCACGTAACTTAAAGGCTGATATTTCTTTCAAAGGTTTGATTCTTGTGTAGAGTGTAAGAAGCAAAAATATTCTACTGTTTCTACAGCTCAGGTTGCATCATTCTACTTTCCTTACACCTTTATAGATGTTAGAATTGATTTTATATGTGTGGTGTGTCATAAGAATATTTAGTGTGCAGTATTACAAAAAGATATAAACTCTTTTCTGTGAACTTTAATAATACTGTTCACATTAATATTTTCATATGCATGCACAGGTAATACATCTGTCTGAYGCACAGTGCAGTACTGCTGCAATAGCAACATGATGGAATGCTGCCTTTACCAGTAAATGCAGAGATTAGGAACTTACTGGAAAGAAGTCATGGAAAGTTTAGAGACTGACTCCCATCTGGATTTGGAAATGGAAGTTCTTAATGGATCATTCTGCGTTTAAAGGAAATCCCTTTTGCACACATTTGTGTGTAGCCACAAATGTATTAGCTTAAGGACATGCTCTGGGTTGTCTGAGAAATGGAATTCTGTTTGACCTGGATGGCTTTTTTAGGTACCAAAAAAAGGTATTTTAAGTGTTCTTGGAATTCTATGATTCGAGAAATCATTTTTGCAACCATTGATACAGACTATAGTATAATCCATAAGTAAAAGAAGCAGCAGTAAATTAGATTGCTCACCAATGTTTTCACTCCTCTGGAGGATTTTTCATGTATGTCTGTGTGTCTACAGTTCTTGAAGCTGTTGGCTAATTACAGATGGGTTTAACAGAAGGAAGTTCCCTCTGTGTCCTGAGTTAATCTCAGCAGCATTTGAGCAGCTGATCAGTCAGAGGAGAGAGGCCCTGTCAGTGCCTTCCCTGAGGGAATGGATGAATGTTGACATCAATTCTTCCCAGATATCAGAAAGGAAGAGAATGGTTCTGAAAATGCCCCTGCTGTAGGAGAGGCCTCAGTCAGGGCCAGCACCAAAGCAGTTAACCATGGAACACGTCTGGAAGAAACCAGGATGGGAAATGGAGTCTCTTAAATCTATTTTGGGTGTTGGGGTCTTTGATTTCTGCTGGTGCTTCATGGAAATCACTTTAGTTTCTGTGCTATATAAGACAGAAGGTCAAATATGCATTTGTTTACTGCCTCTGAAAAACTGTGTATTTTGAATGGACAAAAACCCATCAATTTTTGTTTCTAGGTTTTTCCCCTGTGACAAATTATTATGAGGAATTTCTCAAAAAGAAACAGAAAGCAGGTGAAGTACATATTTTGTTAGAGTTTACACATAGAGAAGTATGCCGGTCATCAGTTATGGATAGAGTTTACCATGAGGTCATAGCAGGCAAAAATATCCTTAGTGCTCAATTGTATTTTAAGTTATAGAATAGTTTCTTGCAGCAGTTTTGTGAATTAGTGCACTTTCTCTTGGAAGARAGAAGAGCAGTAAAATTGAGAGCAGCAAAACCTGACACGTGGACATTATTTATAGGAATTCCTTCTTATACATCCATTTCTGGACATCCAGTATGGAAGTTGTAAATAKTCATTTGAGGATCACCCCTTCAGAGGGATTTTAGTGGACAATAGGAGCTACCTGGTAACTRTTGCAGAGCAGATTTGACTGATGGTTATATAAACAGATATGTCCACCAGGTAATCACTGGTTTTAATTGAAATTCTGTGTCCTGACAGTAATGATGAAAGAACATTTTAATCTAATTCATGACTAGTTGGGATACTTGCAAAACACATAAAGATTTGTTGGTGAAGTCAGGACCACTTCCAAGCTTTGTTCCATGGTAAGTTTCCTGTCAAGAGAGAGAGACAGTGGCACGTCTGAGTGGGGTGCACACACAGTCCCCACCCAGCGGCTTAGCCAAGGGCACGCTGGGCTGAGGTGCCCCAGAGGTAATACATGCTGAGGCTGCCATACCCAACCCACCACATCATCATAAACATACCTTCAATTTCATGGATTTCAGTAAAAGGAAATGCAAAGATCTGTATAGCCTCACAGACTAAGAATGGATTGTTTTCTATGAAAGATAAGAAAGGTTTGCATTTACTTTTGTATCTTTAAAGCCTGATTCAGCTCTGAAAATAATCTGTGTTTGAAATACTCTGTTATACCAGGGTGCTGACCCTTCTCATTCCTGGAGTTATCTTTCAACATTCAAAGTTGCTATCCCATTCCCATCTCGTCTGACTGAAATGTCATCTGCTCCATTTTTGTCTCATTTTTACCTTCTAGCAAAGGATTTGAAGTTCACACTAAGTATATTTTATATTCAAGCTTACTYAGCTTTAGGGTGTATGACCTGTCATCGCATAAAATACTTTTTATATCTTTATGTCCAGTGGGGTTGCTTCACTTTGTTCTTATATTAGGAATTTTGAACTCCAGCCACGTGTGAGTTTTGGAGATGCTGTAGACAGGGAAGGACATTTGAGCTGTTGCTGTCCTGGTTTTCCCTCAGACTGTGACCAGGACTAACCACAGCCACAGGTGTTCACTCAAGGACWCAAGTGGTTCTCAGGCTGACACCCCTGAATCCTTAGTTGACTTCAAGAAGTATGTAAGATAACTTTTRAAACTACCCAAAAGAATTGATTCTGCTTATTATGGGATCTCGCTTGTATGAGAATTTTTTTTATAATTTTTGAACTGAGAAAAAGGTTCAGACTCCTATCAAATACACTGAATAAAAGATTTCAACTCATATCTAGGTATGGTGAGAATAACTTTCATATGCTCCTGCTTTGAATAAATAATTTCACTCTGGTWTGTGATTGAATTATTTTCTTAGGTTAGGAATGAACAGTGATTTTGTCAATAAGTTGTCAGCAGTTGAGTCTTGCTCATCAAAAGCACCATCATTTTGAGAAAGCTGAAGCAATGAACTCTTAAAGAGTAATCCAGCATTTTACTACTCGTATATTCAAGCTTTACAAAAGGCTGAAGGTTTTTGCTTGTGTATAATAGTGTATTCATGGAAAAAATTCTCAGCTGCCTCTTGAAATGTCATTCCCTCTTTTTTTAAACTGTATAAAGACTCAGATTTCTATAAATTATTTGCATTTCTCATTTAAGGATTTTTTTCTGAAAACAAAGATTTATGTTAAAGACAGAAAAAAAGCTGTCAACTAGTATATGTATGGTCTTACTCAAGTSAAAACTTTAGTCAAAACTAGAAATCTTAATTCCTAAAGAGCATTAGAAGTACTTGTATGTGCAGTCACACAACCACACGTGTGTTATACTGGCAAATTATCATTTATTTATCTTAAATCAAATGCAYCAAATGAACATCCAGTAACAGTGCAGCTGCAGATACATTTACAGGGCTAAAAGTGAAGTTTCTTGTAAAGAACTAGCAACTATTTTGCATTGATCAAAAATTTTTGACCCAATAATAAAATACAGATGCAGCTATTCCAGCATAGGCAGTGGATTTGCATTGCCTTTAATTGAATTACATATTATGAAGWAGATGAAAATATGGAATCGTTCTTAAATTATCCCAGAGCTATTTTGAACACATTTTAAGCAGCAAATTTGTGGTGTACTCTTGCAAAAGGAGAAGGGTTTTTTTTAAATGTTTTTAATTGCTTTCTCTTTTTAAATTTTAAAAATATTTCAAATGTTTAAAAATATTTAATTTTGTTTTGTATCAAATCAACCTGTATTTAACTAAGTATTTTTCTGTAGATAGAGACAATGTGATTATTATATTTTTTCCTATTTCACCTTTTAGATGTAGATACATTTATAAGAGACTCTGCCCCATTGCTAATTCTAGATTCTGATTTCTATACTGGGAAAAAAAAAAAACCAAAAAACCCAACATATTTCAACATGTTTGTCAGTGACCTTGGAATCAGCAATACTGTGGTGTTAYTTACTGTTATTAGAGATTTAAGGTAGAATGATCAAGAAGAATTACAGAAGAATTTCCTAAGACTAGTGACTAAAATAGTGAAATTCAGTGTAGRTAAATGTAAATTGACACAGGGAACAAAACAGCTTGAGCTCCACACGTAAAATTATGATCTCAGGGATTGCTAATTGTCAAGAGCAAGACCTTGGGATAGTTACAGATAGTGCTGGTGAAAAGCATCAGCTCAGTGTTTGGTGTCYAGAAGAAATCACCTTTTAGGAATTATTAGGGAAAGAGTTGGAAAATAAACAAATCCTATATCTCTGTATAAATACATTGTTCATCAACCTTGTGAATGCCTTGTACTTTTCTGATGTCTCTCCCATCTCAGAAGGCTTRTTTTGGAATTTAAAAGCTTTAAAGAAAGGAAATAAAGATGATGAAATTCGTGCATATGAAGTTGCTAAGTGTGTTGGGACTTTTTGTTGTCAAGGAAACTATTTAGAGGGAGAATTTAAATATATTTGTATTTAAGATATATTTTTTTTTATTAGTCTAAAAATACAAATGTACTTAATATGAAATTCCTAATTTTCTTGTCCTTTACTGTTTATATTTTCTTTATGGAAGCGTATTTTTAAGGAAAAGATATTTAACCATGATCTAACTTGATGACTTCACGTGGTGTAGATTATTCTTTAGCAGAAGTCAATGATAATACCCAGTCAGATTAGAGACTGCAATATATAAATATACTTTCATATAATAAAAATTCATTTAAAATATCAGATGAAATCCTGTTCATTCAKTACAGTCAGGCAACATTAGTATTTGCTTCAAGGGGACTGCTCATTTGAATTAGAACATTATCCATAATCAGCAAGTCCTTTCAGAGCTTGGATCAATGCCAGGCTAAAAGTTCTCCATTCTTATCTCATGGAGCCAAAGGAAGAAATGAAAAGAGAGGAAAGAATTACAATAGATGWTCTTATCCACTGGCTTAATCAAGTAAGCACTTATCACTCCATTTCATTTGAAAAGAGAAGAAAGATTCACTTTTTGAATCTTCTGACCTTGTAAATGAGACAGGCTTGCCTGTTGTATGACAAGTTCAGAAGAYAACCTTCTCATTTCCTTTCCTGAGTTAAAGGACACATGTTCTGCAAAGGGAAAAGAGAAARTCAGGGTTGTATTTACTTGAAGAAAGAGCAAACTGGTGGGAAGTGCACTGACTGATGTGAAAAAGGAGGAAATCTTCTGCTACTCCTTTCTGCTGGATCCCTGGTTCCTGGCACTATATGAAAGGTGTCAGTGGTACCCSTGAGAGAACACTGTGATCCTTTGACTGGCACAAAGATTCTTTTTATCCAGGCACAGCACATGCAAATGGGAGGAGAAGCAGAAMCTTTCCAGTMATTTCTGACCCTTTMCCAGTCTTCCTCGATCTACTAAGTGGGTTCACCTTCTGTGTAGGGAAAAGTTGCATGTAAAAATTCAATTAAAATGAAGTTTATAGATTTAATATGCAGGATATATGTGTGTGTATGTGTGTTTTTAAGAGAAAATTAACGTTCCCTGCAGGCTGTAGAGGCTGTTCCCTGCAGAGGCACTGCTGGTGGCAGGGAAGTTGTAGCACCTTGAAGTGCATTCATATATATTCCCACACTTCCACTTGCTAAACCTATACCATCTGCTTATTTGGGAAAGAATACATCATGGAGAATTGGAAGGAAAAGAATTCAAATAAATCCTTTTTCTTTGTCCTTTAAGCTGCACAGAAATATCAAACTCCATTTTGACCTTATCTATCTACGTTCATTTTGTTTTACTCTTCTGTGTAATTGAGGTGATAACCTCAGCCCTAAATACCTCTTGCATTTCCATCTTTTCAATTTCCTCTCCCTTTTTCCATACCTCAGTTACTGAAGGGTTTTGTGGCAGAGAGTAATTTTAATTCCACTGTGCTTYGAATAACCTCAGAGCTCAAATAGCTGTGCAACTTTATAGTATATTCCTTGCTGCAAATAAATGCTGCATGGAAGGCTCCCTGCATGATTCAACATGACAGAAATAAAAATGTTTGGATCACAATRTGGTTTGCAAGGATTTAGTGAACTAGTTGGCAGTTTTGTTCCTGGAAAACACAAGTGAAAGGGGCAAGAAAGGAGATCTGGACCCACGGAGAGGATGGCAGAAGCACTGGAAAGAAAACAAGACTTGGAACCTCGCCACTATTGATACAACAGAGAAAAAAAAAATAGTTGCAAATTCTACGTATCTACCAAAATATTTGCTTAAAATATTGCCTAGAGAAACAAGTAATTTTTCACACCTACAGCTGATTTAAGATGAAGTAGGTAGATTTTTTACTATTTTGCACTAAAACTTTCCTCCCTGACCTAATCTCAAAATCATTTCTCCTAACAAATTCATCAGTTGTAGAGTCTGCTGTAATCATTGAGTCTCTCTTTTATTACATTACAGTTAAATAYTTATGGTCTCAGTGTTACAACATCTGCCTGGAAATTAAGAATTAAAAATTTGAAGTTCGGAAAAGTCTATTCCTTTTTACAAAATATTCTAAATATTTTTATCTCTTCATATTAAAAGGATGTAATATTTCCTAGATGGAGCTTTAGTTTCCAGACTTTCCCTCTTAGTTCTTTTATACCTTTTCAGATCTAAATGTCTCTCCCSCAGAAATTAACCAAATTATTATGAAAATAGATTACGATAATTGAATTYGAGTTCCCTATGCTTTGTCACCTCCTTATTCTGCTCTTTCTCCTCAGATAATCATATATTTTATGAGATGGGTATTTAGACTTAATTTAGATGAGCTTCATTGGTCCGTTTTCCAAAATACCTGAACAGAAAATAGGGCCAAAATAGACATACAATTTCACAGGAAATTTGAAAATTATCGCAAACAAATCAGTTTTCTGGAAAGAGACTTTCCTGTGTACTTACATCCATTTTTAAATGGCAGCAAAAAATACAGAAATCAGTGGAGTTCATTGGTTTCAGACCAAAATGGTGGGGTTTATTTTCACCGTGTCATAATGGATCCGAGTTACTCTGGTTTGTATTCAGGAAAAAAGGACTGTGTGGCATTTTACATCGGGTTTCTTTTGTTGATTTGGAAGCATTGCTGTTCATCTGAGAACATCTTGAAATGGAACCCAGCCTGAAGCTTAAACACTAAGCCTGAGGCAATTATATTAGAATTATATTTACAAAATTAAAACAGAGGAGGAGAAGCAAATAATGGTTATTTATGGTGTTTTCTTGACTCCTYGTTCTACATCTTATACTGTTTTATAAATTTCTGTGAAATTTTTCTCCCGGAAGGCTGTTGGACACGGCCTTTCTAAAACACTGCATGCTGCTAATAYTGGAATTTCTTTCAAGTTGTTTTTAGGAAACCGGGTCCTCTCCAGCTTTGACTTAATGAGAAAGAACAAAGCAAAACAATGCACTTGCATTAATTCTGTCTCTCAGAACAAGTTTTAGAGGTTGACTTGTGAAARCCTGTGACCTTTTTTTCTCTCTTTTAAATGCTATTCCTTGCCGACTAAGATAATTTGKTTTTTTTAGCCTGAAAAGTTCTTTCCATAGCTGAATGAAAAAGCAGCTTTGGAGAAATTGGATATAAGTCGTTGTTTCACAGCAGGGTAGCTCCTTCTCTCATTTTCCCTTGGTGGTGCTGAGGTTTGGGTCCTGTTTTTTCCTTTTCTTTTCTTTTCTTTACAAAGTCTCTCAAGGTTTCTTAATGACTTTGAGGTCAAAACTTCAGTTAATGCTGGGAGAAGCATAAAAATGTGTTGCTGCAAATGTTATTACTGAACAAGGGGTCTCTCTGTTACCATTTATTGACAGTTGGTGTAGTTGTGTTTTTTAGTCATATTTCCTAGAAAATTTCCTCATCAAAATATTTTTTTTTCTATTGCTTGAAAACATTTCAGGCTTATTGCTTGAAGAGRATGGACCTCTGTCCTTGGAGCAATTCCATTTTGAGCATCTCCTACATCTCACACAGTTTAGAAGCCAGCTGATGAAATTTCCTGGAATTTTTTCTGTTTAACTGCTTCAGCTCATAGTGTTCAAAGGCACAGGCTTTAATTTTCTTATTGGATTCCTAGAAAATTGACTTGGATTTTTGTGAATCAATCCATTACCCATGACTACCTTGGCGATGTTAGTCTTTGCTGTATGGAATTTCACAGAGCTAGAACTTGCTAGTTTAAATTCAGTTTATACAAATTATATTATTTAATCCTTCTGTTCTTGTTTCRTGGCCAGCACTTTACAAGCTGAAGTCACCCCTGTCTAGGCTCTTTGACAGGCCACTGAGAAAAAGGGATATTTTAGAAAGAAAGCCATTMCAGCTGAGCAGCCTGTAGAAAATCTAGTTCCATCCTCACCAAGGAGTTGAGCATGTCACAGATAAGCAGGTATTTCTTTGTAGGGACAAAACCACCCCATGCATTACTGCTTCTTTAACACGTCCAGAAGCAAAACCAAGACTTAATGGGAGAGTCAGAGGAAGAGGATGGCAGAGTTCTTGCTCAGTTTTATTTAGTCCAAAAATGGAAGAACCTCACAGATTTGATGGAGCAAATTTTACCAGACCAATAAAACTTATGGACCTTCTTATAGAAAAAAACTTGTAACTGACACATCCTGAGGTCAGATCTGATCAGCTGGGTCAGAATTATGATTACTCAAGTCCTCTTATCACATTTATTTAAAATTTTCTGTTTTGCTTGGCTGAAAGTGGGGGAAGAATACCTTTCCTGCAATCTTCCATTTTCTTACTCAAGTTATGCACACTTGCAAAAGATTTTGAGCTCTTAATTGTTTTCTCTTTGTTGGTACAGTCTTGATTTGAGTGTTTCCTTTATTCCACATAAAATTTTTATTTTCAATTACTTATTTAAAACGCTTTCAGGATCATTTTATGAGATCACCAAATTTCTGGAATCCAGAAGGTTTATAAATCTCTGTGAGGCTCTCAGTCTTTTCAGAGGTATAATTGCAGATGGGCCCATCTGTTCCCATTACATTTTCATCTTCCATGTTTATCTACTTCTTTTATATTTGGCAGGATATGGATGGTAGAGAGGTTCAGTAACTGGTGGTAGTGCTTGATATATGTCAAGTCTGATGAAAATACACCAAATTTTGAAACTTAAAAAATATGTTGTAATTAATAAGTGAATAACTTTAAATTCAGAGTTTGTGGACAAAAACAATGAAGACATACAAACCCAAGATAAGGCACAAAGATAAATTCATATATAATTTATTTAAAGGATAATATGTGTTTATTTCAAATGAGCTAAATAGTAGCACCATTTAATGCAGTAGTAAACCAATAGGGAACAAGAGGAATTCTCAACACAGSTCTCGGAAAATTTCAAAGGTGTGGAAAACTTCTTCCTAATGTCTTAGATCCGGCATGACTCAACGTGTGTGCAAGTAACACTTTTAGGTCCCCTATTTATGCATATCAGTATAAAATGATCTTAAATTGGCTCGTACATTTTAAGCTCTGAGCGGTGCCTTGCTTGGGTTTTTGTAAAGATCTTCGACTAAATCCCCACCTTTGATAATAAAAAAAATTAAAAACCTAGTTGAGAGAAAAGGCAGAGTCGTTGCTGAGAAGCCTCTCAAGTTCACCTGCCTTTGAGGRCTGCCATGGGTTGAATGTCCTTTGGTGCATTTTTGCTCACTAATTGACATTGACAGGGCCTCACTGATTGTGCAAAGGCTCTGAGTGTGACAGTGCTCCTGGTGTGGGCACTCTCAGGGCCAGGATGATCCTCTCCTGGGCCCATAGCAAGAGCTGCTGCTGCAGGTGGAATGGGGCCAGAGTGCACAGGAGAGAGAGGGGTACAAGTTACCAAGCGAGGAATAGGAAAGAATCTCTGTGTCCCAGCTGACAGAACACCTGGGAACCACTTCTCCAGATGTGGCTGACTGGTTTAGCAACCAGGAAATTTCCAGCATCCTGCCTTAAATGTCCAGCACACAACTGGGGGAGCCAAGGAATTTATACAAACACAGTTTTCTTTAYTCCAGCCTAGGATATCACTCACATCGCTCAAATGAGCTCAATCAGAAAGTTGTATTCAGACTAYCCTGAAAAAGCAGATTTGTCGTACAGGACAYAGCCCATAAATTTCCTCAYTTGGTACATRCATCTATATTTATATAAAGTTGGCACAGGTTATATGTGAAACCAGCAAATATCTTGTGACCTTTCAGTTTTGATAACCAAATTACTCATGAATGATAGAACCTTTAGCACATTATTAGCCATACAATAAAATGTGTCTTCCTCGTGGGACACATAATATATTTTGGTGGGGTGGGGCACCTTTCTAACTTTGCAGACTTCAGTATTACCATAAAATGTAAAATGGCTGTTCTTGGAACACAGGCACACTGGGTGGGGAAATTCTAAACAAGGAGTCAAAAGCAGAAAATCCTCTCAGCTGGTGAGGGTTGGAGGGGGAGGTTTGTTTGTTTCTCTTTTTGAGGTATTCTGGCACAACTTGTTCCAGGCTGCACAGGGATGCAGATCAGCAGATGGAATGTAGGTGAAGCAGGTCCAACATGATTCATCACTTGAATGTTATAACCTTCTGAAATGACTATTTGCTTCTTTTATACTGCCAAAAAAAAAAAAATCCAACTTCCCTCATTTCTTTGTAGTTTCTGACACTGAGGACCTCATATTAGTTGGGTACAGTATTAGTATTGTCCCTATTTTACGAGCTGGGATGTGATACATGGAGATTATTGCCATGTCCAGTCACGTGAGAGGTGAGTTACTTGGTGCTGTTATGGTGAACTTCCCAGGTGTTGGGGCAGCATCCTGGGCTAAGTTTAAGCCCATTTTAGGCTCATCTTGGGCTAATAGCCCAGCACTTCTTTTTTAGCAAGGAACAGTGAACAACAGCCTTRTTAGGTCTGAAACAGTTGTGATTTGCTCAGCATTCAAATTCATCATTCAGTTTAGGAAAGTTCAGTTCCCACTTGTGGAAGGGCATTCTGTGAAACGTACTGCTGTCTGTCYGTCTCACAAACATCCACTCCTTGGCCAGCATTTGGACCAAAGTACTGGGCTGGAGGCAGCTTTATCAGCCCCATAAGGACTGTTCTGGTGTCCTTGTGCAGGGATTGAATAACTGTGCCAGTCAGTCTGCTCTGCTCTGCAGTGCCTGGGCAGACAGGCTGCAGGACATCACTGCCTCACTCTGCTGAGCTCTGCAGCTCTCCCCTGTCTCAAGGGCTACACTGCTCACATCACACAGTTCTCTGATCAGAAGGGATGATCCTCTGAAGTACATTTACAGGCTTTTTCTGCTTGCAATATATATTTAGGTGTGTGCACAGTCCTCAGCAGCTTATGGTATTTTTTTCAGATTATTTTTACTGCCTACTCTCCTTTATAGGTACAGAATGGAAATAAAAGACATCTGCTTGAGGGTAATAAAAGGCATCTGCTTGAAGATTGTCATGAGTCAGATCCCAATTGAGTGTTTCAGAGTCTTACCCTGGTCACCCATCCACTTGTCTCGGAGTGAGTTGCCCTTCCTTCTCTCTCCTGGATCACTGGAGTGCCTCATTCTTCCAAGTCTGCTTCCACTCTATTCTGCAAGCTTGAACATAGAAAATATAAAATTACATTGTTAAAAAAGAAATCACCAAAAATATGCCTCTTCTTTTGAAGGAGACCTCTCAAGGACCTCTTCTTTTCAAGGAGAGACTAGTTATTCTGAAATACTAACCTAATTTCATAAGAATATTCTCTCTCATGAGTGGTTCCCAATTAATGCACAATATCACTGTAGCRTGCAGCATTTAACCTCTCACTAATTGCCACTAATGACACATTACTGCATCAACAGTTTTGTAATAGACTGAGTGATGGTTTTAACACAATTCCTGAAGTAGTTCTCTCCTACTTCTTTATCACAAAAAGATGATAAAACACATGCAATATTTCTAACTGATGACCTTTTCAGTTTTGGARTTGGCTGATTATTTGATGGCAGTGTTCTTGATCTTAACTTATTAGAGTGCTCTGTAAAGACATTTGACATCCTTTGTGGAGCACCAGTCTCCTTTTCTTCCCCGTTCAATGGCTTTGTGACTTCTGTGTTTGTTAGAAGCCACACTGAAGCCCTTACATGCACTGGTAATTTTTTAGGATTCAAGATAAGAAATATTAATTAATTTGGCAAAGACCCCTGTTTTTTTGTCATGTTTTAAAGTAAAATTAAATAATAAGCAGCCTCTTTCTAATGGAATGAGATTATTGGAAATTATCAATGTGCAAAAAGGATGTCTACATTGAAAGAGTAGGTCTCAGGTGCTTCTATAAGGCAACACCAATTACAGTGTCAAAATCTCCATGATTATTACCTCTGTTTCTGAGAAGATCAAACGGACTGAGAAGGTGCTTGGAAAGTTAGTATAGATTTTGCCTGAAAGTTAGTATAGATTTTTCTTTACAGCTAACAAAAGTAGACTTAAACATATAGTTTCAAAGATATATAGATATAGATATAGATA
Source organism: Mixornis gularis (assembly GCA_003546035.1). Lineage (NCBI taxonomy): Eukaryota > Metazoa > Chordata > Aves > Passeriformes > Timaliidae > Mixornis > Mixornis gularis. The sequence goes on from QVAJ01000019.1 coordinate 5,104,989, forward strand.
TATATTTCATTAAATGTATTCATTCTACATTAACAGGTAATAGAGATGCCAATTCATTGACATCTTCCATGTTTCTGTGTAATGAAAATCTAGCTGTGAAGTTTCAGATTCCTGAATGCTGCCCTAATGGGCACCATTTAATTAAATGATGCCTGCAACTCTGTCAGTGATCCATCTGCTGCGGGTTCTTTCAACTTGCCAGTCTGCAGAGGAATAAAATGAGATACTGAATAAAATGCAGAGTTTTCTGCCGTGAAAGGCTGGGGTTTGTACATTGGTCAGAAAGGTTTTCCCTCGCAGGATGCAGGACTGGTCCTCTCCACTGGAGGACAGTCTGCTGTAACGTCCAGCTCCCCTCTCTGGCAGCAGTGCTGAGCTGGAAAGAATCTGCCTCAAGTTCCTTCAAGAAGGGAAAAACATTATCAGGCCTACAACAGAGTTCTGAGGTTCAAGTCAGAGGCATTACAGGCACATTTCAGGTTTTCCACAAAGGCAAAGTGAGTACCTTATCCAGCCTTTTCCATGATACCTGGTGATGGAAAATACCAGTTAAAAAAGAGAAGAACCTGGGCAGTAAAGTACTGAGGAGGGAAATTTATCCGTTTTGCTAAAACGGCAAGGAAAACTGAGGGAAGCAAGAAAGAATCGAAGACTGAATTGTAGCTAAATACACTGTAAAAACCCACTGTGTTTTCCTTAAGGTCCTGATTCACCTCAAACTAATAAGAGAAAAATTCACAGGCTTGGTAAAATTGGATAGATCACAAGGACATTGCAATTTATTGCCTAGTGATGTTTGCTTTAAATATCAGCCGAGTTGTAATTCCCCTGACAGAAYCCAGTCAGCCCCTGTCCCAAACCTGCAGAATTGGATGGAGTCTTGTACCCAAGTTTCTGGTGAGTATGGAGAGTCTATTTTTTTGTTTTATTTGTTTGAGGGGTTTTGCCTTGTATGTAAAGAATAACATTTGATGTGCCTGAGTGCACACTTAAATATTWCATTCTCATCAAACAACTTTCCTCACGGTTTTTTCCTGCAGCATAAGTACATGCAAGAGATTGAGGGTTCCCACTACAATTCAGAAAACACCATGGGGATGTGCTCAATTTTATAGCCTGCATAGATAAAGGATAGTGTAATGGTTGAATTAGTTGGATTTTAGGGATCAAAACACTTGAGTTCAAACATTAATGCAGATTTCCTCTCTGACCTTGAGTAAATCACATGTAATCTCAGGCTCCATTTCCTTGCCTGCAAGCTGAGGGTGCTGTTCTGCTTGACAAGGCAAGAACTGTAATGACTCTGAGGTATTTTTATAATGGAAATTATGAGTATCCAGATACTCAAACCTATTCACAGCCTAACAAACAGGGGATGCTTATGGACTGTGGCTGCCCTCTGCATGAGGCAAACATGGATTTACAAGTTACAGTGCAGATTTGTCTTTGTAAATACCCACCCAAGTACCTCTGAAACATATTCCCTCTTTTTAACACTATCTGATAATGGGGAAAAAAAAAGCTCTTAGGTGCTCCTTGTATAATCTACACAGTTTTTAGTATCTTTCATGTAGGAAGCATTTTTCTAAGCTAGATTAAAAATTAATTTTAGACAAAAGCATGATAAGTAAGGGGGAGAGGTCCTGMAACTGGGTCCTAAGAAACTGAAGTTCCTGTTTGGTTGTGTAAGGTAATACTGGAGTAGTTTGAYTTTATCCTACATCTACAAAAAGGAATTTATTGTTCTTTCCTTGCTTCTCCTTGTCAATGACAAATAAAGAGTTGAGAGATTAAAGTTTATCTTAAGAACCTCAATTCAGTAGAAAATTACACCTCAAGATAAAGAAAGATCATTTAATTCTTTTCAGACACAATTTTTTATTCTAGCATTATTCAATACTGCATACTCAGACACTGTACTGAAAAAAAAAAAAAAAAAAAAGAAACCCCAACCTAAATTGAAAATTGATTCATCTTCTAAAGGAGAAAACAGTTTCCAGGAGTTGAAAGGATGTCATTTTCTGCCTTGGATCTTTCATTATCATGGTCATATTTCTTAATACATGCTGTCTTGACAGCGTGTTCTTGAGGTCCTCAGAAATTGCTATAGTTTGCAAACACTTTTTTTTTTTATTAGCACATTCCAGTTTCACAAAATACACTTGGCTGAGTATGTGATAGCATGGGCAGTAGCTGTAAAATACCAATTTTCCCTGTCATCTCAGGGCAGTTTCATTCTATCAGCTGGCATGTCAGATGTTCCCTTCCCATGTGTTTGGCTGAGGGAAGAATTTTGGGACTGCGGCAAAATTTTGTTTCCTGGACTGAGGTTGATGAGATGCCAGGTCCTTATTTTACTCTTGCTACAGAAGTTTGTGAYGTTTCATACACTAAAGAGGCATTTAGGGTCCCTCTGGTAACACAGATACACCACATTGGTCCACCCCAAGACATTCAACTAAAATATCAAATGCTTCTCACAAGGCAATATGGTATTTTGTTCCAGTATTTTCATGTGTTCCTAAGTATGTGGAAGGAGGAATTATTTTTGAACTACTACTGAATTACAGAAATYATCACTGTCAAAGAACGGTTGAAATTCCAACATGGAATTTCTTTTCTGGATGACATTGATTCTTGCACTGAACTGTGATCATTTTTGATTGGCTTGGCTTTAGGCTGCATTGTACTGTACAGAGGAGCTTTTCATGTGGCAGTATAAGGGAAACTATTTGCCTTTTTGACAGGCAACAGGGCTGGAAGTCTGTGCTAGTCATAAGAGCATTGGATCATTTGACATCAAAAGCCAAAACCCTTTTGCTTTATTTGCATGAACAGTCAGGTTTTGAAGCTGTCAAATGATGAACATTACTGYAAAAAGGCAAGTACTGACAGCCAGAAACTAGGGAGCAAAGAAATCTGTAATATAAACATAAAATTGTACTTCTTTGGAAAACTGCTGAGTATAAATTACAAGCTTCCATATCACTATTGTAGCAATTGTTATGGAGTAYGACCAGCAGGAACAGGACACAGTGGAAGGCACAGCTTTTGAGCCAGAAATAATCAGTGCCAGTAAATCTGCCAAAAACCCAACCCAGAACAGAATCAGTTTCAGGACCCAATATACCCTAATTGGTTCCTTTCTGTCCATACAACTATTTGTTTTATGTCTTCATACCCTCATTTATTCATTACATACATACACAGGTATGTATTATATACATATATACATGTGTTTCATAATGAAGCATCTTGAATTCATGAATGAACGTTAATATATCCCAAATAGTTTTYCTTTCTCTGTAATTAGTAGGAATCTCTCAATATTCCTCCAAAATAAGAAGTAGAATCCTATTTTCAGTGAATACAATGACAGAACCTTGTTTATTTCAGTAGGAATGGAATTGATTTGCAAACCGAAGTGTTTCCTAGTTTTCAAATCACTGGCTTTCTTCTTCCAGTTTTAAGCTCCATTTATTATAGTCTTACTGTTTTAATAAAAATCCATTGTATCAACATGGACAAAATTATAGATCAATTTGATCTCTCTAAAAATAATTTTCAAAAATATTAAATTAATCTTTGGAAAACATGAGTTCATCTAATGCATTCTAAAATCTGAATTAGTTTTATGCAAAGACAGGCAGATTTTATGTGTCATCCTGAAGCCTGGAAAAAAACCCTCTGTATACTTTACAGCTTTTTCTGAAGAAAGTAAATATCAATGAATTGTGGCCTATAGAGCACAACCTATTAATTTTGCTTTTATTCAAGATACATATTTCTCCTTTTTTGTACCAAAATGAAAATGTTGATAAATTGCTGTATTTGTTTCTATRAGTGGTCTAGAATTTCACAGTTTTTAGTTCAGTGTTGATGCAGTGAGATGGCTGAATACACTGACCATTTGAACRTTCAGGATAGGCCAGGGCTCAAAAAAAAAAGTTAAATATTAAATCTGTATTCCAGTTAGACAGCTGAGCAAATTAAGGTTTTCTGAACTTCTTTCATTGTCACCCTTATATATTTGCATAACTCTTCTCAAGAAATCTTGGCCAAAATGTGATGTCTGCTTCCAATACTTTTTATTCCCTGCACAAGCATGGAGAATGTATTTCCAGATGTACAGAAACACATGCATGGACAGAAACACAACGGTTACTGATGGTTACTGATGGTTACTGATGGTAATTTCCAGCCTGTGGCAGAAGTTTACTTGGATCACCATAGGAGAACGCAACAGAGATAACAAAAGGGAATAACAATTAAAAAAAATAAATAAACAGTATTATAATCTTATAACTTAAAGGTTGGAAAGCTAAATAGAGCTTCCAGAGGAGAGAACTTAAGACCACTGAACAAATTTTGTACTAATTAGACTAATTGTGTGCTGGTCATTGCTGAGATGTTCTGCGATGATGCTCTTCCTCATTTGTCATGTTGATACCAATATCTACCAATGTGTGTGAAACAGGAAATGCTCATTCTTTTGTACCTTAATTATTGGAAGCCGTATCTGTTGTCACCTCCTGGCAGAGAAAGAGTTAGTCACACTGCAGCAATTTGTTTTACCTGGTGGTTTCTGATAACCACTTGTGTTTGACTTCCTTGGGTTACCTTCCCAGTCTAGGAAATGTCGTGATGAAGATTTTGGCTTTTTATAGAGAATGTTTTGTTTCATTTGCAATACATTTGTTGTGACCTATAAAAACACCTAAGGGTCTGATTCTAATGTAATACACTCACAAAAATAATAATAATAAAAAAATAAAAAAAAATCCAATGAGTTTCTATGCTGCTTTATATCGTAATAATTTTACACTTCTGCTAAGAGGCATCTTTCTGACTTCTGATTGGTCACTTTAATATTCTGCAGTGTTGCCCTCTTGCTCTTTCACCTTGTCAAAAATCTGTGTGTTCTGCAAATAACAAACACGGTGTATTTTAATAACTTAATGATGCCTCTTCCAACCCTAATTGTTTTGATTGCTGCAATCATGGCACCGTAACACCTGCAATTCAGAGTTCATATGAAATATTAAGTAATATGAACCTGTGTCGAGGGCTGTCAGTAGGTCACCTGTAAGATGCCCTGCTCTGTTCMAAGCCCATTCTACAGTTCTGATGGGAAAGAAATGGTTCATAAAGAGCTACCCCTGAATGGGCTGTGTGATGTCAAGTAAAGAATTTGATCCTGTTCATGTGTATTCTAACACAATGTGCTCTCTGCAGCTCCAGCTTTGCCAGAAGGATTGCAAATAAAATGAGTGGAAGGAATTATTTTATAAGTTGAGTGGCATAGGGTACAGTTTCTCAGAAGAATTGAGATAAATATGGGTTAGAATTTTTTACCTCCATAAAAGCTGACAGAGRAGCCTATTAGGAAATCAGGAGGCTGATTTCGGGCAAACTGAACCCCAGAGTTTATGATGCTTAGGTTCTAAAGGCAAGTGTCCAAACATACAACTGAAGAATTTCTTTGCTTAGATGGTAGCTTTCTTCCTTCATGACAGAGAACTGGAAGAGCAGAGCAGCTGTCAGTCTGAGATGCAATCCRTCTCCTACAACATATGCTTCATGACATGCAGAGAGGGGGACAGAAAATAAACATCATGGAGATTTTCCTGGCTGAGAGAACTTGCAACACAGAAAAACAGACTGGCTTAGAGATTTATTTAAACAGTTAGTGAAGCTAAAGTTTTTCACAAAACTCCATTTCAGGCTTCATATTCAAAATAATTTCAGTGCCTTTTGAGGCTGATACTAACCAAAGTWAGAATAATGTTCAGTAACAGGAAATAAAATAGATTTTGTTTTGACATTCTTAAACCGTGTTTCAAGTCGTCATTTTGCTCTGACATTTCAAAATAATATTTAACTTAATTCATTGCCTAAGGAGTCAGAATTTGGAAAAAGTATTTTAACACAACAAGATAATTTGTCAACTTTCAGTGTCTTTTTTTTTACTAGTACATTTGGGTAGGAAACAAAAGTAGCAGTTTTGTTCAGGTATACCCCAAGCAGATTGTTTTCTCTGAGTATGTTCCTCTTTGCACSACAACAAGAAGCATTTTATAGATGCTTGTACTGGGCACTACCCAGTGCTACACAGAATGGCCAGATCTCAGCCTAAAATTTCCCATTATTTTCTTTGATACCACCTCCGAATTACAAAGTGGGTTTAATAAATTTAATAAGTAAATTTAGAGTAAAGTTTCTTTACTATAAAAGRGTTAATTTTTTGCTTCACTGCAGTCATAGTAACAATCTCAGATATATTTGTTGCTGCTGCCAACTGAGTGTTATGAAACTGTGAAAGTATACAGTCAGGAAATTTCTACTTTTGTTAAAAGTCTAAAAGTCTAAAAGTTTTAAGCTGCTGGTCATAATATTGACTTTTTTTCTAACAGTATCTGCTTTAGTAGAGAATAAAATAATGTGGATCAATATGTCTTGTGATATTTATGTCTTGCACATTGTCAAAATATATCATAAGCATTGGAGAATAATATGGCAGAGTAATTGATTTCCTTGTCTATTAATTTTGCAGAACAAAGCCCCACATGGTGCAATCATCCTTCCTTACAGAACTGGTGACTCCTGTATCTGCAGTCCAGCATCCAAACTTTGCTTACAGAAACTGCCTATAATATAATAATGTTTTTTGAAAGTAAAATGCATTTTCTTACGCCTCCAGTGGGTTTCAAAGGAACCACTCCTACCTAAACTCTTTATGAATCTCGTCTAGAAAWTTGATTAAACCCAACCCAAATCTAGTAATCTAAATTATATTATCACCAACTGAAGATTAGTGCACCAATTTGATTTTCAAATAAGATGGCAGCTGGTAACTGAATTCTGCATTGAAGAAAGGGGAAGAAATTTCAGCTTCTGAATGCATTATTCAGTATGTAGATGAATGCCATTTAGTTCTTCCCACTCCTCATAAGTATTATGTGTGATCTGAGTGCATAAAGACAACAGTAATACATAGGTAAGTACTGCAGTACACTGCATTTCTGAGAGGTGTCCTGCCAGCAAAATGAAACATATGATCCAGGCAGCTCTTCAGCAGTCAGTGCTGCCTTGGCTGTGGCATGTGTTAGCAGAGAAGCCAGAAAACGATGTGCTTTTCAYCATGCACCAAGACTCTGCTGTTACAGAAGTCTGCAGTCTGTCTCTAGTCAACTCCACTCTCCCTCAAACACAGAACTTTCAATAGTTAAACAAAACTCTAAAAAAACCTTTGGGCTTGTGATTGTCATATATGTTGTGTAGTTAATTAGCTATTTAAGGAACTGTGTTTTTGTCATTACATATTATAAAAGGAGGCAAGAGAGACAATAAATATAAACCTTGACAGACTATCTGTATTTTTTAACTTTGAGTTAAAGAAACTTGTATAAACTGTTTCTTCTAAATGAAAAAAAGATGCACAGCAGTTCACATAACAGAGCTCAAGCTGGTTTAAGTGCCTGAAAAGTGTGTCTAACAACATYCATTCACATTTATAGCTTTGAAAACTGGATCAGTTGAACAATTTCCTTGTGTGCAAGTATCCCATAATTATATGTGCATCAATCTTCATAGAGCTGATYTCTTCCTTTTACTTAGGCATTTTCCCAGCTCTGAGTTTTGGAGAAACATGTTCTTAGCAAGACATGGTGCAAGAGAGCAGCATTTGGTCCCAATACTGACTACTGAAAATACTATGATTTAAGTATCTTTTTCTGAATCCTGAGGTCCTGTTGGTGTCCAGGATCAGTTGCTTTGTCTGTACAGAAATAAGGATGCTATCAAAATGCCATAAAGTGGTGACAAAGGACTAAAATTTTACAGAATTGAACAGAAATGGTTATCTAAGAAAAAGCTCTGACAACGCCAGCAGCCTAGAAAAGGAAATTCCAACATTAATTAATAAATGCAGCATTAGTAGACACAATTTCTGTGTATCTCCAGCTTGCTCATTTTCAAATTATAGATTGTTTATTTAGTGTACTTCATTGCCACTAAGACTTTTCCTTTAAATACAAGTTTATAAGGCAAATTACCCAACTGTGAAATTGGAAGCTCAGCTRTTTCAGCCCATCCTAAATATTTTTTAAATGTTCCCCCACAGTAATCTGCACTTGTCTTTATAGTGCCTACAACTGGAAAGGATTATCTAGTCAGAATACATCAGTATATAATAAATGTGCTTCATTTCTTCTGCAGTCCTTAAAGCTGACAGCCAAAATGAATGTTCGTCTCAGCATTGGCACCACTGATACTTTTGTAGAGACTATTTCATGGTCCATTGGACCCTAAAGGACATTGTTTTTAAAGGCATATTATCAAAAGGGATGAAGCATGCCATCAGAGTGCATATCAGTATGTATTGAACTTAAGGGCAATAGTATTGCTTAGTTGATATTGTAAGGCTCTCTAGTCAAAATGTATTAAAACTAATCTTTRTACTTCTCAGCTTCTATAATTATTTTTTGTCTAACCAGTAAATACAGGTCATGCAAGGCCCTTGTACATCTTCAGTAACTTTGAAAGGACAGAAAAGTGCTCCATATTCAAGTAATTTATCCTTTCTGTATGTATATAGAAAACCTGCTATCACCAGAGCTGTTGCACTAATAGGCTACAGTGCCACATTAATTAGCTGTGAAAGCAACACAGCTCTGAATCCCATTTTGCTGATTTATGTGGGAAAAAAAACTAACCTACATTCCTGTAAAAGTATTCAGATTCACTGTTAAGGATATTTCCATGAAGCAATCAGCTTTCTTGGACACAGCTATTGAGCTGCACAATGCAAATTTCTGAACCTCRGAGGTGGGGAGCTCATCAGAATATYCATCGGTCACCTCACAGCCATGMTAAGGTTGTGTGCTCAGTGCCTAATTTGATCCACATTGCAGCAGTGCTCACTGGGTTAAATGCTGCCTGGTCCTGACAGCTTAACTGTCAGATAAATTGCTGCAGTTATAGCATATGAGTAAGCCCATAAGCTGATCACATTAATATTACAAAAATATGACACCAAAAASTAATAATGTTCTTCGAGGCATCTGGACAGAAGCAAAATCTAATCTTGTCTAAAAGATCTCCATTAGCAGTAATCATTCTGTARTATGATCAACATATTCTTGTCAAAGCAGATACTACTGTGCAGCATTAGGGAAACTGATTAAACATGGCATGCTGTTCTAAAATAAACCTTCAACTTTGGGAATCCAAGCCTGCTGATTACACTGGATTTGTTGGCCAAAACATGTCCAAGGCATTTTCAAAATTGCTTCTTCTTGTGATTTGTTCTTAGTTAGGGAGAAATACGCGGTGGTAGAAAAGCAACCAAAATCACAGGTTGGGTCCTATAGAATTTGAACTGCTTGGGGAAGGGGAGGAAACCCAAAAYATCTGAGAAGAGTTGAGCCCTTAGTACAATAACCTTTTATTTCTCCCAGATAAATGCAGGTTTATACATCCTTTGCTTGTAATACCTTGTGATACAATTGCATAATCAACCAGAGTCCCTTCAAGGATGCAAGGATTCTTCTTATAGCTGAGGAATAAACACATCAAGGGCACATCAGGCTGTCAACTTCTTTGTTAAAAAGACACTTTACACTTGGTCTAAGCCTTTGAAAGTTTTTTGATGATTTGCTGGAAGTTTATGCTGCAGAACACTTGGTCCACGATCCTCTAATATTCCTTGCAACCACAGAGGTTAATGAATTTAAAAGTGACAAGAAACCTGGGCATGAAGCACCATGCATTTTTTCCTCAATATTGTTGCTGTGGTCCAGGAAAGGGCTATGAATGATGATAGAGAGCAATGCAAAATAGATAAAGAGCTGTAATTTACAAAGCATGAGAATGTGAGGGTTCTGATAATTGGGGTTTTTCTCTTTTGGTTTGGGATTTTTGTGTTTTTGTTGGTTTGGTTTTTTGGGTTTTATATTTATTTTTTAATATATATATATTTTTAAAAAATTAACTAATTCTTCTATAAAATCTCTCAAGTACAGCAGAATACAGCTGCTCTCCTAAGAGTTTGCATTCAAATGCAGAACACACAGACTCTAATTTAAATTATAATTGGGAAAATATTTCCCCAGCTGTGAACTGGTTTCCTTTTTGGGGTTGTAAAAGGATCCAGACAGAYCTGAGGAGCTTTAGTCTGCAGCATCTCAATTCCTTAAGGCTGATAGGGTTTTTGACAGGCTGTAATTACAGGCTGTAGGTGTTTACTTTGGCTGGAAAATTACTRAGCACCTTTAACAGCTGACAGCAGCAGAGCTTCTCTAGAGAAGGAAAATGAGCTACAAAAGGTGCAGCAGACCAGGATGGTGGTTTCTGCTTTCTTGCATGCAGGAGCCGAGCTGTGGCTGGTTGGGAACTCCATAGATAACGATGAGGTGAAACAGGGGAGGAAGGCAAGGCATAATGTGAAAGACAGGTTTGCTTTCTTCTTGGAAAATGAGGAGTTGCAACCTCTTGGGCTGCATTTCAGAGATGGAGCCAGATGGAGCCATCAGGGCTCCTGTGGCTGCTGTCCCCTGCAGGACAAAGGGCTCCAGTCAGTGCAGAGCTTTGTTGTCTCACGAGTGTGTGAAGTGCTGTGCAGTACTGAGGAAGAAGGATGTGATTTGCAGACTTGAAGTAGGTTGTGAGAGTCTGAAGACGAGATAGAAATAGCAAGATGTCCCTGCTTCTGGGTAACATGAACTAATTAAGACCAATTTAGTGGAAGTTTTGTTTGAGAATTGACAGTAATTGCAGTGGTCAGATTAAGGTGAGAGCAAAGCAGTGAACCCCGTGACAAAGGATTTGAGAAAGTCAAAAAATACAGTGTTGAATAAAATACCCATAACATAATGAAGAGTCTAAGTCCAAAATACAGTGACATAATTTGGTTATTTTCGGTGATGTAAAGACAAAGGCAGCAACCATCAGATAGAAAAGTAATGCGTCTTCAGCATGACTTTTGTATTTCTTTCTCTCAGCCATTTTGAACTGAACATCAATTTTTTTTTTTTTTTGTTCTCCTGATCAAAAGGACAGTTGTTACATTGGGGTAAAGTATTTCCCAGTATTTATCCTTGTAAAGTGAAATATAGGGCTAAGTGTTGTAAAGTCTCAGAAAATTAAGTTTAGTTTCCCCTGGCACGACCTTGTCTAACAGGATGGGCATCTGTATCATGATGTTATAGTGTCCTCATGAGAGAGATGCCTCGTTTTTACAGCAGGAGAGCTGCTTCCAAGGTGAAGGATGTTCAGTGCTGAATCATAAATTCAGCAGGCCTACTCTGTCACAAGAAACAAATTCAATTTTACTGTAAAAATTGTCCACTGAGTATCTGTGCTTCTAAAATGAAGATGGGCTGGTGATAAATGAGATCAGGGCAATAGATGTCAGACCCTCTAAATTATATGGACTAGACTGCAGATAGTACCAGACACACACTCTGAGGTGAAAGGAAATGAGAATGCACTCGCTTGTATTAATATTTGCGTGCTAAGGATCTTTTAATTTGTGCGTGTGAGACAGATGAGAAAAGCTTCACTTTTCCCCCTGCAGTGCCCATCCCTGGCTCACAGGAGGGGCAGGGTTTGCTGTCCAATGCCAGAACACCCACCTGGCACATTTCTGCCCCTCCACAAGAAGCAGGAGGGCACTGGCACTCAGACAGCCCATGGTCAGTGTGCCCCCCATCCTGACCAGCCTACAGACAGCCCTTGCTCAGGCTGTGCCAAGAACCAGCTTTAACCTCCCAGTAYAATGGCTTACTTTTTAAACATTTTTCCCTGATGGTTTCGACCTTAAAAGTTAAGCTCATAAGGTACATCATTTAAACATGATTTCAAACTAGAAACAATGTTTCAGTAATATCTTATTAGAACTAATAACTCACTCTGTAATGAAATTTTAACTCCACCAACAGTCAAACTGAATTAATAGAAAGGAGCAGGGATATTCAAACAGAAAACCCCAATGATTTCACTTTCTCTTYTGTCTGTAAAATGTAATAATTTTCCCTTATTAAGGCAGTATATTTCAGGGGAATTAAAATTTATACACAATGAATAATATCTTAAAATATCATTGTTTCTTGGATATTTTCAGTGAGAGAACTATTGAGCAAATCTTTCCCTGGAAGATGTAGATAGAGAAATTAAACTATAAAAAGTACAGTGTGCCATCTGTGGTAGGAAAATGTTGATACTGGCTTCAAAGATATTTGTTATAAATACACAGGAACAGATTTGAGCATTTCGTTTGAAAATTTTAGCATTGAGATAAATTCAGAGAAATGGATTCTTGGGAATACTATGTTGCACTGTATCCTGGACTTTTGGTAATGTTTATAGTTAATGTCGTCTTTTGAGTTACATCTACCCAGAGATGCAAGAGATTGCCAAAGATCCTAAGCCTGCACAGATGATGGGAGATTTCGGAGACAAAACTCTCTTGGGAATGACCATGTCAGTGTGCTGCTGTTGTGAATCATCTTTAAAACCTTCTCCACTGAGTGTGAAGGACATCCCCTCAGTTAAGGGGTTTGGTGGTTTSCTTAATTCAACACTGCTCTGTTCAGCAGGCTTGTACTGAAGAGAAAGTCTGCTGGATTTCAAGATACTGCCATTAAAGCTAACTCTGACTGAAATTCTTCCTCAAAAATATCCTGTCTCTAAAATGTGTTAAAAACTGCTTATGTGTGTTTTCTGTAAAGAGTTTCCTACAGTTTTTGAAAGTTGAGGAAAATACCACCATCCTTTTCTTCCYATCAACTTGTGTTTCAAAAATGATGGGCAATAAATCCCTTCAATCCTGCTGGATAAGTAATATGAAAGAGTTATTTGACCTCCTGACAAAGTTGCTCAGTGACCACTCACAATAGTGAGGGAGGTTTCAGTCAGTGATAATTGCTGTGTCTTACAGGCAGGAGATTTTGTGACTGATGCTCTCTAATATAGAAACTGAGAGAATGGGAGAGGCGCAGTTTGTGATGACAGGGAACTTCCCATTCATGTGTTGGGCCTCTTAGAACTTCTCATAACCAGAAATAGCCTTGACCTTGTGAGCTACAATCCAATAGCTGTAATTGTGTTTGACACAGAGCACACACACCTAAGCCAGGCTGTGCTCTGAGAAATCGRTGAGTAGCCCAGGTATGTACAAGGAGAAAAAAAAGAAAAGCACTTTTATATATTTTAATTAGTCAGAATAAAATCTGGCTRAGAAGAATTTAGTTACCTGAACTGCCATTGCTGAGAATTACCTTACAAAATTTATGACTGTCCTTATGGGCTATGCTCTAAATAAACTGATAGAAAAACAGGGAACAAAATGTGAGTATGCTTCCCATGCATCTCTCATGTCTATCCAACCAGAAGCAAAGCTCTTGGAAATGGAATAATCCCAAGGGTCAGGTTTTCTGATGACCAAGATCTCCCAGCAGCAACACACCTGCGATTTGGTGAACACTAGAAGACCATCAGGGTGAGCACAGATTGGACTTATCTTTGGTTATTAAGAATATATGAAATCTGTGGTGTGTCTGTTTGTGTAATAGTTGAAGAATATTACAATGCTGAAACCTCATAGTTGCTGGGGAATGCTTCCCTGGTGTTTTGGGAAGAGTCAGAGGTTAAAAATATCAATCGTGATCTGAATTTCCCTAACTTTCAGAAAAATCTTATAGTTCCACTCTCTCTCTCTCTCTCTCTCTCTCTATATATATATATATATATATATATATAACTTTATTATTTAACTTGTGTTCAAATTCTTACAGTATATATTCTCTGTATGGAAATTTTAGATTTTGTTTAAATAAAATCAAATCAAACTGTTTATGGGAAAGGAAAAAAACATTACCTCAGTTGCTCTTTTATATTTTGCTTTGTAAGTGAACAGAAATAAACATGTAAAAATAGCATATTTCATGTTAAGGGGAAGAAGGAGGGGTGAATATAATTTCCTCAGGAAGAAAATGCTTGTTGTACTACCAGATGTTTAAGTTATGCACACTAAAACGTTTTTATATTAATTCAACTTCTTAGCAGGAAATCATCTTTGCGAGTAGTTGAAGTGAACCTTCTTCAGTGGCCACATGGGTTAACATGACAAAACAGCACAAACTGCAAACATGTTACTTATAATTCAACACCCAAAATGCTTGAAATAACCAAATTTTTGAGAAAAAATTACTTAAAGTTTTTAACTATTTTAGTAAAGTAAAACTTGTGGTCCAAAGGTTACTTGTAATTGCTTTTGGAGAGTTTACTTTATATTATATTTCCCCCCTTTATTTATTTTAAAGTTTCTTCAGAAATGGAGAACTGTTCCAGTGAAGCGAAGCTAAGCTAATACAAAAGTTAATGAAATTAATTAAGAGTTTGTGTTATAACTCTAAAAAAAAACGGATTCAAAAATGTTTCACACATTTTCAGAGGATTGTTGGATGTTTAAAAAATGCAGGAAGCTTAACTGACTCAAAGGAGGCATTTATTAAACACTGTGCACCTACRAGGGATTTGCTGCACTAAACAGTTTAGCATTTGGCTGTTTCTAAAAGCTGAAGTGTTGTGGGGAAATTCTGTGCTTGTTTTAAGGTTTCTTTAGCTACTTTGYCTGGCTGAGGTCTGCTGCTGAGGTCTATCAAGCTCCATTTGGTTTGTTTCAGCAGTCACAGTGGTGACAATGGCCAAGGGACTATTTCTGAAAAACATACCTGAACTAATTTGATGTTTGAAGGTAATAGGAYAAGAATTATAATATTGTAAAAGTCTCTGTGTGATGTGGGTGGCTTTGAAGCCCCTGGAGAGACACTGACCCCCAAAGCAGTGGGACYAGCTCCATGGCATGTTCCTGCCTGTCTCACGGTGAACTTTGTGGAGTGATTTTGCTGTGGAAGCCCAGATGGGGTGGGGGCCCAGGGGTGCTGCTGGCAAAGAGAGGGAGCTGTGRGAGCAGAGATGCCCCCAGAGCTGCCTGGCCTCTCCAGGTGCTGAGGAACAGCTCCAGGAGGTGTGAACATCCACCCCTCTCAGTGCCCTGCTCCTGCTGCAGCTCAGAGCCAGGGTTTGTGGGCACCCCACTGGCGTTCCCATTTCTGCTGGAGGCAGAAAGAGACCCAGCCCACGCTGGGAGCAGCTGTGGGGTCCTGGAGGGTCCTGTTGGGAAGCAGCGTGAGGCTGGGAAAGAGCATCATCAGGAGGGCTGCTTTGGACACACACAAAGAGAAAATGGCCCTGGGCTGGCCCAGTCTGTGTGTGCAAGCTTTCAGAACTGTGTAATATCCATTTAAATATTGGAAAGAAAAAGGGTTCAATTCAGATTCAAGGGATGTTTGGTGGCCTAATTTTGTTTGGAACCCTTTTTTTTTTTTCCCATTCCATGAGTAGTAGAGTTTAATGGTGTTAGAAAGGAGTAAAAAGCTTGATTGTAATGAAACTAATTTTGAGTATATCAAGTGAGTGCAATTAAAATCTAGATACATAAATAATATGCTGTTCTAATTAAAGGAGGTTTGGTTTTTTTCTTCATAATACACATAGTAAGAGGGCTTTGTGGTTCTCYTTTTTCTATTCTGGTTTTTAAGATTAATTGAAAACCTAGGCCACTCCACACTG
Organism: Mixornis gularis; assembly: GCA_003546035.1. Lineage (NCBI taxonomy): Eukaryota > Metazoa > Chordata > Aves > Passeriformes > Timaliidae > Mixornis > Mixornis gularis. Next base: position 5,120,622 of record QVAJ01000019.1, read on the forward strand.
AGAAAAGTATAAAATAGAAATTTTTTTTATTTTACTAAATCTTYGGCAGTTGCCCAATGGTCTTGTCTGTTTTTCATACTGCAATTTTTTTTTTTTTTTTAATTACAAATGTCTGCACTATCTTCATTAATGCGCCACCTGTTTTGGCTGGTTAATATTAATAGCAGTAAGTCATCATTTCTTGATTGATAAGTGATTGAACTAAATCAGTATATTTTATTTAGTCAGAGCTCCATTTTTAGGACCARCTGTCTATTAAAGTGTTCAGGAGACTACACAGAAGGATAGGGAATGTGAAAATAGAAAGACAAGGTACCACTCCTTGAAGAACCTTGTTAAAGTGTGTGGGGGATTTGTCTGGGCAGAGTTTATGGCAAGACAAAATGTGAGTTATTGTGGATTTATATCAGTGCCCTGGGGCCTGCCACCACGGCAGGTGACACCGTCACCCTTCTCTAGGCTCAGCTGCATAATTCAGGACAGAGACCATGAGGATCACATTTCTTGTGTGTACTGACCCTGGAGAATTCAGTAACAGCATGAAGTGGTCAAGTGATGTAGGTTTTTGACAGTGCCCCAAAATCGACTTTCTAGATGCCTTACATGAATGTGCTAACAGATTTCACTATCTAAATGGCATTTTTTCTGTCAAAAATCAAAATTTTGAGAGGTTGCAAACAAATTTGTGGCTTTCTGGCTTGTTTTTATCTCCATTCTGTAAAGTTTACTGATTTAGTAGTGTAGAGATAAGACATTGTGGAAAGRGGAAGAGATACTTTGTTTTCAAAAGTTCGTGGAATTATAGACATAAGAAATGGAATGGTTTATTAGATGTATTAAGTTGGTAATGAACCTTTAAGTACAGCATTACTGTCATGCATACATGTTATAYACTTTTTCACATTCATAAGTCAATAATCATACTCTGATCTCTAGTTCCAATATTCTGCTGAAAAAGCACTTAAGTGCTAATTTGGATTGCTAAAATTAGAGGGGKTTTTATAGGTTGCATTGACTTGAGCCAAGGAAATAACGGTTTGAAATGTTCCCAGAGCCTCAGATGTTACAGCATTACAACTTCTGGTACGTTACAAATGAGACAGACAGGTTTATCAGACAGAGAGTACAAGAAATGCTTGAGGACAGTTCAGATTCAGAGACTGGTAAAGTGCATAAACAGAGAAAGATTTCTCAGTTTATTTGTTGGTGCATTCCATGACCAACATGAACTGGGTGTGCAAAACAGCCCTGTCAGCTTTGTGTGGGAGGCAGGGATGCCAAGATGTTAACAGCAAAGAGCTTGCTAATTTGAAGAAGGAAGAGTTGACCTATGTTGACTCCCTATATGTATTTTTATTTCAATTAATGAAACTTTGAAGCAAATGGAAAAGGTAGAGATAGGCTGAAACWAAACTGAGGATGAGGATGCTGAACTCCCTGTGCCATGGAGTCTGCACTGTGCCTTGTAAACAAAYGTCTGCTCCCCATGGGGAACTCTCAGAATGAAACCTTCCCCTTCTGTTAACTTAAAGAAAAAAAAAAGAATTGACCCAGTGCTCATCTACAGTTCTGAAGAGTTTTATACTTGAACACTCCAAACTCCATTGAGTGCAAAAAGACTTCAGCTGGTTGCCTTTTCTAGTCTCAGTGAGCACCAAGTGCCTGAGGCCAGCTCTCCTGTGAGGAACAGGGAGATTCATGCTCTGGTATTTCCTGGCAATGTTGTGCTAAGGAGCTTAGCTGGAAAACATTTCACATAGAGAGCAATTTGTCATTAAAACTGAAGCAGAGAAAGCTAAGGTTAAATGAAAAGCATTTAAGCTCTTATCAGGATAGGCAACATATTTTTCATGTTGGAAAAGCATGTTTAGACATTGAGTAACTGATGTATTTGGTTCTCATAGTGTACTGGAAATGCAGATAAACTTGATAAGCAAAGACACGTCTGCTGAATAAGAATGTAGTTTATCATTTTTCTCCCGAGGTAATGACTACCTACTCACCCTCCCCTTCCTCAGCAACATCTATAAGACTTCTCCTCCATTCCCACTCACAGTGACAGTGCAAGTTATTCTACTTATTATTCTTGTATTGCCAACACTCACCTGTCACCTTTAATGATGTATGGCCTTACCTTGGTGGTTAATCTAATGATGAACTAACTCCCTAGAGGTTACAGGCACCATTTTCTCTGTTTCTAGCAGCCAGCATCACATGSTGATGAATATTTTGGGCTTTCCTCACTCCCCCAATTATGTGCACATTTATAGAGGGGGGAAAATTATAGCTATAGCTTCAAAAATAGTGATTACTTGGCAAGGCATCCTTGGTGTCTTGTGTACCTCATTCACCAATTAGACAATATTGGAATGAGAATGAATTAATTCAGGAGAGTGACAAAATCCAGGAGTGGCTCAAGAACTGGAGCTCTTCAAGTGAGAAGTAAAATCAAGATTCGTCACTTAAATATCTCACACAGAAGTCTACTGATAACTTAAAACATTCAAACCAAAACTCCATTTTTCAGAAGTGAAACTATTGGACTAAACACACCTGCTCTGTAAGAAGACAGGCTGAGAGAACTGGAGTTGCTCAGCCTGGGTAAGAGAAGTCTCTAGGGWGACCTTAGAGCCCCTTCCAATACCTAAAGGAGCGACAAGAAAGCTGGAGAGGGGGAGAGGGACTTTCTACAAGGGCAGGTAGTGACAGGACAATGGGGAATGGCTTCAAGCTGAAAGAGAGTAGGTTTAGATTAGATATAAAGAAGAAACTCTTCAGTGTGAAGGTGCTGAGGCAATGGCACAGGTTGCCCAGAGAAGCTGTGCCTTCCCCACCCCTGGAARTGTTCAAGGCCAGGCTGGATGGAGTTCTGAGCAACCAGGGATAGTGGATTCCTGTCTGTGCCCATGGCAAGGGGGTTGGATCTTTAAGGTCTCATCCAACCCAAACTATACTGTTATTCTATGATTATTTATTCTATGATTAATTACTCTTTTGGCTGAATTTCACTGAACTTTCTGCTTTTGAATATGATTTTAATGCTTTCATTTATTTCATCTCTTTCTGCTATGAACTTCCTTTTCTGTAATTATACTAGAGATGTTTAAACTAAATTTCAAATATTCCAAACCATATCAAAAGTGCAAGTATTTTGAAATGGAATTTTTTTGTTTTGTTTGCATAAATCAAATTGGACTACAACAATGTGGTTTAAACCCTCCAGAAATCTGATGAAGATAGCAGTATATTATGCAGTTTGTTCCTAATTTAATGGCTTACAAAACCACTTCAATTCTCATTCTCTAATAACCTGGTCAWGGAGGCCAGGAAGTGACGAGATAGAATGTAGAGCACGTGCTGAGTATTTTAGGGAGTAAAACAATTCAATTTACAGTGTTACAGTGCTGATGTTTCCTATATTCCCATAACAAGCTCAGACAAGGAAAGTTGTAAAATCATATCCTTTTWAAGTTTACTAGAGTTTATACCTCCYRAAGACCATTGGGATAATGGGTTCAGTCAGACAAGGAAGAAGTCCCCAAATAAATAATTTATTCCCCAGCATGGTACAGAGTTCCTGTAAGAGCTGAGAAAAGAAAGGCTGCTGTAACAGCATGGGATACAATGCACAAGTCCCTACATGTCCCTAAGGTGCACCCAGGTTTGTAGAGAGAATTTTATTCCTTATCAGAGAGCTACTGAAGAGATAGATCCTGGGGAGATTTTCTTGTCTATAATAATCTCTTACACCTCCAACACCAGGAAAGCCTTTTCTTCTTTCTTGAAGTAAACATCCAGAAATCAATACTGGTTTTTGCAACTCTTCATAGGAGATACTTGCACAAAATCTKTTCTGCCTTGACTCGAAGTATTTACTCTGTGTTGTGGACTACATGGAAGAAACCTCCAGAGGACTCTTTAGTTTGAATATATTTAAAGGGAACAGATGAAATCTGACTGCAAGCAAATGATCCTCAAAACTGGATTATAAATACCCTAATACTTCCCAGTGATATGAGCAACATGACCTTTCCAGATTAATGTGTTCTTGTCTTTGCAAACAGCCCTATTTATGGCTGACCCAATTACTTAAGAGCTCATTAATTTGAGATCTAAATTGTTAGGTGGGGAAGTTTAGAGTTTTCTTTAGAGTCATCYACGCTTCTCTATTATTTTAGAGAAATATAATCAGACCTCCTGGGATAGATGTACAGCTGCTTTAGATTTGCATTTAGAATAGGACTTCTGTTGGTGCTGTTGGAAATAAATGATGAACAAAGCCCAGGGATGAAAAGCCRGGAGCATTTTCAGAGCTTACTGCTGGAGTTGTCTCAATCTCTGAATTTCCCAGACTGAAAACTGGGAACAATTCAAAGAATAGGCCTCCCTGGATATCTTCTCCTCCTAACTCAGACTCAAGCCCTAAGCCAAACGCAAGAATTAGCTGGTTTTATAGGGAGGGAGGGAGGAGGGAGGAAGCCTTAACTACTGTAGCAGTGTGCAGGCAAGGACAGAGCCCTTAACAGCCTCACTCCAGAATCCATTCTTCCTCTCACCCTTTGGATTTTGTACTAAGGAAACCCTATCCTTACCTCTGCAGATATATTTCTGCTGTAGGAGATCCCAGTGACCCAGAACACACTGAGGTGTTGACTCCAGACAGGTGCAGACCTCAGGGCTGCTGGAAAAGGCTATCCAAGCACACTGATGTCAAGGGAGCTGTGAAATGGCTGATTATACTAAACATTTACTGGCAAATAATCACCTCCTCTCCTCTGTCAACTATTTAAAGTAGAAGATTCCCAAAACTATTATCTACTGTTTTCTGTATGGTTCAGTTACATTTTAGATACGTTATAGGGAGGAAAGCTTTGAAAAATATTTTCTTTTGAAACTATATAGTGAGGCATAAATTATATTAATAAGACCTCATATAATTTTGTTTATATTAATTCTTAATTGTCTTAAAATGTMTAAACAATCTTATTTAACTAAAAATGTGTGGAGAGGAGACAAACCCAAAAAATTGTTTTGTAGATCCCTTCTATAATTTTTATTAGACTATTAGATTATTATAACATAAATATATTAAACAGCATATCTATGTATCTTTTGTATTTTGCCTGTCTCTAAGTTTATTCAGTTTCTTCTATAAAATCTAGAATAAAGTTACTGGTGCCAGGACCACGTTCATGTTAAATTTAATTTCTCTGATGACAATTACAGCTATGTTCAGAATGTGAGYGCTGACCCCAAAGGACAATACAGTCCATGTACAAATGGAATAAAAGACACTGTAACACCATATCCACCCCAAATACCATCACAACAGGTTCTTGTAGTGGGTCAGGCTGGTCACAGAGGGCTTTGAGGGTTTTGCTAAAGCAATACCTGGCTCYGTCAGATACATCTTCTGACAACCATGATGTTCCTGCTTTGTCTTGACTCAGGACAGCATTGCTCCAAGTGCTTACAAAACATGACAAGGGATTGTAACAAGTTCCAGATTAAAATACTTCTAAATTAAAATTYAGTGTGGAGAGGATAAAAATTGCAAGCTAGAAATATGAGAGGGATCAGGGCATATTTAACAACATGTCTTTAATACTCAGCCTTATATAATGCTGGGCTGCCACAAGCTCTTTGTGAGCAGTGACATTTTAAGAAAAGCTTCTGTCCATTTCTTTTCCCATTTACCCTGCAGAATGCTTGCTTTTCCCTGTGCCCTTTTCARGCAGACTGGCATTAATAAAATATGGGGAAACAGTGAAAAATGCAGAGTARAAAAAGGAAGCAAGTTTGTAAAAGTGCTAAAAACCCTTAGCTCATGAGGCATAGGTCCTGATGAAAAATTTCTGGCATTTGTTGCTGGGGTGTCGTCCTATGCAAGTGAATATTTTACCTCAGTGCAAGGCTGACACTAATAGTTTAAGTATGCATTAAAATCTGGATACAGCTTCATTCAACCAGCTATYTCCAGGACTACTGACCATTCAGCTCATAGATACTTGGGACCCTGGCAGTACAAGTGTCAGGGAGAAATATTATCCTCTCTGTATTCCTCAGGACATTGTGCTGAGGAGGGATAAAGACYCTCCCAAAAAGTGACATTTCATTTAATTTTGCTTGTATTAATTCTTAATGGTCTTAAAATGTCTAAACAATCTTAACTAGCTAAAAATGTGTAGAGAGGAGACAATGTGTGGAGATCTCTGCTTTTCTTTCCTCAAGAYTTTCCAGCTTATCACCTGAAATGTGCTGCTGGAGATTATCCCAAGCTAATGTCACTGGCAACCACAGCTGTAAAAGGTGTACAGGTGGAATGAGCTGTGCATGGTGATGCTGTGAGGATAGCAAGTCCTAAAGCTCTGTTTRACCTGTCTCTCCTTGGATTTCCATGGAATTTCTTTCCTGAATTCTGCATCTGGCTCACTTTTCAACCCTGTAGATTACTAAATAGATTAAGGTGGAGCTTTATAGGAGCTCCTGAAGGTTGGAAGAGTGGTTGAATAAGCAAGAAATCCTCCCTGTGGGAAAGTGGCCTCTCCTCTCTTTACCCTCTGTACAACTGTCCCTGTGCTTTCAGGCCTGTGCAGTCCTATCAAAGTGCTAAAGCAAAACTGTTTAGGGAAAGGTGAACGAGAAAAGAAAGAGGAGAAGAAAAGGATAACAAATTGCAAAGACAAATAAACTTAAAAATTATTTTAGAAAGTCTTCTCACGTTAGGAAGCTATGTAAATGAAAACCCAGCCCTYCCCCAAAATTTATTTCAATCAGTAGGACTACTCAAGTAAGTTTTGTCTCAAACTTAGAAATGTTGTTTCACATCTGGCCCTTAGCAAAAATGCAAATCTGTTAGTAGCTTCCAGAATTCCTCTCAAGCAATCATTCAAATAGCATTTATATCCAGGACATGTTTCTTGCATCCTACCGTTTACTTCCACATAGTTGAAAAAGAGATTTGAGTTAATAAACACAGCAGTATAAGTTATTTTAGTACTAATATAAAAATACTTAGCTGTTTCTTGAGTGGCTATAGCTTGAGAAAACCATTGCTTTTATGGAACATTCCTTCCTGTTCTAAAATTGCATGTGATTTGGAAATGCCTTATTTTGCTTTACACGTAGCTTACACAACTGTTAAGGATGGTGACTAACCCTTCCAATTATGAGTGGATACAGGAAAGTCTCTACATTATATATCATATATTGATTTTAGAAAATCAGTGAGAGTTTTGTCACCGGCCACGTTAGAAGTTCAGCATATTCCTACAGGAAKTTTATAATGCACAGGTGATGGAGCTCCTGGAGGCAATCAGAGTGGCCCTGCTTGAGCTGGGGTGGTTGGACAACAAGATCTCCATAAATCCCTTCCACCCWCAGCCATTCTGTGACTCTGTGAACTGTGGGCTGTCAAAAAAGGAAAATTTAATTAATGGTAGCCAATATCAAGGGCAGCCAATATCAATGGCAAATATATTACTAAGATTTTAGAAAAAATATCTGCCTTCAATTCAAATTTTGTTAATGTCAAAAGTTTAGAGTTTAAGCAACCTTCAAATACTGTAGGCTTGTAAAGTAGGGCTGTTAGAAAAGACAGTAAAATCCTTAAATGTTACATTCTGGAGGTAGGTTTACACCAGTACAAATCATGTCATTTGACTTAATTATACAGACACAGTGCTTACTGTTATTATCTGATTATTAACCCCTATGTGAGCTATTTACATCTCAGTCTTGATTAATCAGCATAATGATTACCTGCCTGTTGTGGTAATAATTAAGTAGAAAAGCCAGCAACAAAATAATGAGATTTTTAATATTCTTTTTAAGTCGGACATAATGAGCACAAGGAGTGTAATAGTGGGTCTYGAACATAAGGCAAATTAGATCAAGTTTTAAGAGGCCAATTTTTTTTTTCACTTACAGATATTTACTTTTTGTTTATGAAAAGCTTAAAATGTTTCAGAGCCAAGTAAATAAAATAAAAGGCCTGTTTCTAATGCATGAGGCTTCCTGACATGCCAGAGGAGGAAGGRTCTGTGTACACCTGACCCACACCCGTGCCATCCTTCCCACAGATGCTGGGCACTGCAGGCTGCCCAGCTGACCCTCAGAGGTGTSAAATGTCACCCTCCATTTCCACTCCTGCCACTGCAGCAGTTTTCACCGACTGATKAGTAACATCAGGAGAAAAAAATTTAAATTAATTAAATTCTTCATCACCTGAAGTTATGGTAATCTAATGTTTAGTCAAACGTGGAATATACTCTCAACCTAGTACTAGAGTAATATCATGTACTGCTGATCCAAAAAGGTTATCTCCACAGAGAAATGAGAGAAGTTTGCTGACTATGGGCGTTGGAAATTTGATTCAATAATGTTCTAAGAAATCTTCTTCAAGGTACTAATATTGCAAATGTCTTAGTGTACAGCATATGGCTCTGATCTGAAAATCCTGAAGCATGAGCTCATTTTCGTTGAGTGGTCCTGTGGGATGAACATCTTAAATTCATCTGGCATTCTGCAGCTGGTGTACATTTTGCAGGATTACTTGTAAGTGTTCGTTTTGCCAGCATATTAAACTACTGCTGCATCACATTAATTTTTCTGCCCTTAATCACAAATTAAGCTGTTTTTCACTAAAATTTCTTAGTATATTCTGCTCTCTTGTCAGTGTTGACCCACTGATGAACATATAATATCCCTTAGGAGATAAAGCCATGGACTGTACGAAATCATAGCCTTTAGAAGACCAGATTTCTAAAGGCCTTTAGAGATTTTATTGGTTTTCTCTGAGCTTTCTTGATTTTCTTTAGAGCTAATTATCAGCTCTTCATCTGAAGACAACCGAAAGCAACACCTTCAATCCACATTACAAGTATATACAGAAAGATCTTATCTCCCTTCTTGATAATGAGGTGCCGTGGTAGAACATCTGAAGTATATTGGCATTATTTGTTCCATTCTTACAAAGTAATCTTGTATATACATGGCTTGGTGTGCTGGGAGAACTCTTTTCTGATTGTCTAATTAAGCCATACCTCATGTTATTTCTTTCTCTTAGTGTTTCAAACATATTTGCATGGTTTAATTATATTTCTGTTTAAAATCTTTCATTACTCACAGAATGTGGTAGGACACACATGCTGAWAGAGTACAGGTGTTTTCTCTATAAAGGGAAAAAGAACAAACACAAATTGTTGATGACATCATCTTTCATAAGATTAAAAAATCCAAATGTTCTTTGTTTCATTAGAACATCTTCAAGAAGGATAGATCTTAGTGGGATGCTGCTAAGCTGTCCRTGGATTAAGAATAAAGCTTAGTAGCCTTATTTGATTCTGTTCTGACCTCTTTGAAACATTGATTGCTTGTGATCATTTTCCAGCTCTGCTGTCAAACCTCTCTTTCATCAGCTCTCTGAATGYTACATGGAGCACTCAGAAAGTCCCATACCACTTCTCCCCTGAGGCTTTTCTCTTCTGGTTTTGCTCTTTGTCTTTTTTTGTGATTGCATTTGTGTATTAAAGGTAACCATGTTTTATTTCTCTATGCATAGATGTTTGGGGATGGTTTTGGTTTTTAATATAGAATATACTGAAGGCCTTGGCAATGCAATAAACTGCATTGTGAATACATGGTGAGGCCTTTCTAGACGTTATTGCATGGTTAAGACCAAAACAGAAAGCAGATTTTATGTACACATTAAGGATCATGCAGCACCAGCCTATTATAAAGTTCCCTAATGCTTCAAATGGCCATGTGCATTTAACTTCACAGCCACGAGTAATTCATTGACAGTAATGGAAGTCCTTTTGTCCACTTCACATAAAGTGTTTGCTTATACAGGTATGAAAGTTTATGTCCTCAGTCACAGTACAGTTCTTTGGAGGAATGTTTTTACTTGCCTTTCTTCTCAGTGCAATGAACCTTGCATAAGCCCTACATTTGAAGAACTGTTTTTACACAAAAGGGAACTGTGTCTTCCACTTTCAGTGGTTACATGGTTTACAAGCAATGTATCCTGAGCAYTCTGTTATTTTTTAAGCAAAGTAGAAATGCTTTTCTCAGTGAATAAAAAATGCTGGCATTTTGCTTTGCTCTAAGGATGGGCATAAAAGGGGTTGGTTGTTCTATATGCTGCATGAATGGTTGGAGGATGGGGGAGGGAGAAGAGTAATTGCTTTTATTTCTTAATYTTTTTTTTTTTAAAATGCTGTTAATGATGAAAATGTTTGCAGAGGAGATTAAACTCCACCAAACCTTGGATAGATTGAAATGAAGATGAGTTTAATGTCTGAGATTATCTTTTAAATACTTTCTTCTTTTTTAAGTATTGCTCTGTCAGCTAAATATAGTTCTGATTTTTACATTTTTATAGACCATGTGAGTTCCCTGTAGGCACATTGTCTCTCTTCAGTGATTTATATAGTTTGAATTATAGGGGATGATAAGCATTTGCTGTTCAATAGTGTAGTTAATGCTCAGCCCCCCCTGGGTAACAGAGCAGTGAAGCATTTACTACTCCGTGGTAGTTCTGCAACAATCAGCAGCAGTGCGGCTCTATCACAGTAAATTTATATCAGTACCCTTCARCCTCGGGGAGCTGAACATTCACTCAGCATAGCCTAGGGAAAACAATTAGAATGGACATTTTCCAGTCTTTTGGGGTGGCACAACAGGAGGAGTTGACTGTTGTAAATGGATCAGAATCAGAAATCACATATGTCCAACATGAAAATTATCCTGCCTTTATTTTCTCTCCTTTTTTTTCCCTTCCAGGATAAAAAGTAAATAAATGCTTGGACTAGAAAGCTTTTGGAAACCTGAAAGTTAAAAAAGGTTTCTGTATTGGCAGACCCACTGCCATGCTGGTGAGATGCCAGAGAGCCTAGGAGGGCTCCAAGCTCTTCACTCCTGTGCTTAGGAGGAACCTCCTCCGTGGGTTGGTGAGCAGTGTGGCAGTACAACACTTCTGTTCCTGTGATTGTGATGAGAAAATAGCAAGGACTGCATCAGCCAAGCAGTAATAGCATTTCTCTTCCAGGTTATTTTTCTTCAATAGGCCTGAAAGCTTTTTATAAATGAAGCCAATACCATCAGGGTTGAGGTGAACAATTAGTATTCCCTTCTATCCTTCTGGTTGCAGGACGTGATAAAGGAAAAAACACTAAATGCTCTTAGATCAATATCTGGCTACAAACCTGRTGTCACTGGAAGAATTTTGGGGTGCTTTGGTTGCAGGTCAGTTTACACAACACAAYAGATGGGGTACACCTGTCTCAAAGGGGAAAAGGTTCTTTGGCACAGGTGTTAGCAGGGCTAAAAGAAAGAGATCAAACTGGCTTTGAAGGGAAAAAGGCRTAAAGGCTCCCTAGAGATAAAACCTGACATAGCACTACAATATTGAGGGGTGGCTTTTGTGGCAAGGTGAGCCTGCAGGATGGAGATCCGTGTGACAGCAAAAACTCAAAGGTTATTGATGTTAGAAACCGTAGAAGTACTTGAGAATGGTCATGCAGGAATTTGGATTTATCCCCTCAGGAAGGGGTGGGATCAGCAGCCCAGGTGAAGTGGATCTACACCAGTGCAAGCAGCACAGGGAACAAACAGGACAGGCTGGGAGCCCTYGGGCAGCAGTAACTCCTGATGTGATTGCCACCATGGAAATGTGGTGGAATGGTTCACACAGCCGGAGTACTGCAGCTCCTCAGAGGGATAGGCAGGAAAGGAGAGGACTGCTGAGGGCACATCTTGAGTATTGTGCTCAGTCTTGGGGCCCTTATTTGAAGAATCACATTAAGTCACTGGAGAGTGTCCAGAGAAGGACAACAAAGGTGGTGGAAGGAGAGCAAGACTTGTGAGAAGCAATGGAGTGAGTTGTGGTGATTGAGAAGGAGATTCAGGGGAGGCATTATTGGTCTTTCCAACTACCTGAAAGGAGGGTGTAGCAAGGAGCAGGGGGGTGGTCAGCCTCTCCTCACAGGTGCAAGTGATAGGGTAAGAGAAAAYGGTCTCGAGTCACACCACATGGGTTTAGATTACATATTAGGAAAGGCTTCTTCACCAAAAAGGGTTGTCAAGCACTGAAACAGGCTGCCCAGGGAAATATTTGAGTCACCATTCCTGGAGATATTTAAAAAACATGTAGATGTGGTGCTTAAGGGACATGACTTAGGGGTGAACTTGGCAATGTGCAGTTACAAGTAAGACTTGATGATCTTAAAGGTCTTTTCCAACCTAAACCATATTCCTGTGATTTTATCTGTGTATGGAAGGTGTTGAAACCAAAGCAGAAGGAGGCCCCAGGAGGCCACAGTCCTTCAGCAAGACTGTGACAAAGTAAAAATAAAGCTGAGGTTCCCAGGGTGTCTTGCTTAATTCTGTGACTGCTGCAGTCAACACTGCCCTCTCTCTCTGAAATGCATCTGGAAGCCTCAGGCTGTAGTACCGCCAGCATCAAGAATAAGGACTGACAAAGTTAATTTTTCTCTTGTAAAATATGAAAGAGGAGGCAGAGTAAAGTATAAAAGAGGAGGAAAAGAAACTGCAGTAGGCAAGATGAGTTTCAGCCTAGAAAACAGTGGGAAAGTGTGAAGTGGGATTTCTGCAAGCGGGATTTCTGTGAAGCGGGATTGTAAGAGCTCCAACCCCACAGATGCTGTTGTGATTGTGAGAAAATATGATTGCAGTGAACTGGAGAGGTGTGAACTCTGCTTTGGTGACAGAGAATCTACAAATAATGACCATTATTCCTACACTGCATCTTTAAGCCTGGCTGGTTGAGGAGACCCAGCAAGCATAAATCTAGGTGAATTTAAGTGCATCTCTCAGGACCCTGAGGTCTCAGCATCACACATTTTCCAGCATCTCACTGCACCAGAGAGCCTGAACAGGCTGTTGGCAGGAAGGCTTCAAGCTGAGAGGGCGAGTCAGGTTTCCAGAAGATGTCTGTGTTGTGCTTTGTGCCTGCCTGCCTGCTGCAGTGTGGAAACAGCATAAGGACATTTTGAAGAGGCTCAGAAAGGGTAATGTTGACAGGCAAGTGGAGGAGTGAGGGAAAAAAGCATGATTTTTGTTAAAGTCACGGTGAAAAAATTGCTGACATCCTCTGGCAGTGGTGAGAATGTGAATAATTAAAAAGAAGTTTGATGGCATTAGAGTTGGGACTGTTTTGAAATCAGCATAAAAATTAGGACATGCAAAACTTTCAAAGAACGGGAATCTGATGAATAACGGGGGGAAAAAATTAACTGTAAATGGCTAGTTGTCTGAAAAGCCTGAGAAGATCCCAGCTGAGATGTTCCAGTCAGTGCTCAGATCAGAGCATGGTTCTCTCCCTGCTGTCAGCAGGAATAAGCATCACTCATCCACTCTCAGCCTGAATCTGACCTTAAAGCATGGACACCGATAACAAAGCGAGGAGGACCACTTACATAAAGCCTGGCATGAATCCTACAGAACTGACAAAGATAAATCTCATCCAGTTAAACAGTGTGGCCCCTTTGGTCACTCTAGTCAAGGAAATCAAAATTATATTCCAGTCCTAGAAGGGAGTTTTAAACTGTGAAATGGAAAAAGAAAAGAACTATGAATAAAATCAAAGACAAAAAGTGAAAAGGTTACAGAGTCAAAGAGAAGACAAAGGGGCACTAAATGAATAGCAAACGAGCTTACTATGAGGCAAAAGAATAATCTCTGCACCTTAAGGATTCAGGTAACTGAGTCATTCCTTCACCTCATGCTGTAACAGGCAGGTCCCTTGGGGACAGTTGTAGTAATATTTGAATTATTTCAGTAGTAATATCAGAAGGAAGTTGAAGGAAGCTGAGAATGATAAAGGACYCATTGGGTCAGGATTCAGAAACTGTGAGCTCAGAAATAGGAGAGGAACAGCTGTGGAAGATCCAGTATTAATGCTGCAAGTCAATGTACACGTAGGTGATACAAAGAATCTGCATCACTTTACCTCTGACAAAGCATTTACCTCTGCTGGTACCTCCATCCTCTTCCCTGCATCCCGGTGTGCCTAAGGCAAGAGGAGTGAGTCSAGGCATAATGCGGAGTTACACAATGCAAATAAAGGCAAGGGTGCCTCACAGAACATCTATTGTAAGTGATAGTGTGAGGGAAAGAGTGGATGTCTTCAACTGAGAGGAAAAAGACATTTCTTTTAACTCTCTGGRGCTGAAAGAAATCACGGGTTCAGTCAGAATGGTGCTATTCTGTACCACTAAAGTGGTACAGACCACTTTTATAGGCTCTTTCCAGAGCAGAATCACATATGGAAACAATTTTTGATAACGTGCTGTAAAATACATTCCAGGGAATATTCCCATCTTGGCAGAGATTGAACTAGACAGTTTAATAAGCCTTCCATCCCTAATTTCTCTCTGCTTGYGATTCTTTAAGCTGAAGCCACATCATTTTATGTTCTCTATAGCTTTTGAGTCATCCAATATCTACTGATTTATAGCTTGACTTGTGTATAAYAAACTCCAGGTTGCTTGAGGAAGAAAGACACCTTAACCACAAAAGCAGGCTTCAGTCACCTCATTGCCAGCTCCAGGCCCTAGTTTCGTTTATTTATTTAATCTGTGGGACGAAATACACTGTAAGAAATATCTACATTGGCCAGCCTCACCTAGGGTCTTTATTAAATCCTCATATTAACAAAGTTCAGAGCAGTAAAAGTGATATGAAAATACAGGGCAAGATACACAGAAATTAGATGATGGTTTGGGGGAGGCCACCCTCATTATTAAAGCCTGAGTATTGGGAGGAGGTGGGGTTATATCATCACATAATAATAAATTCTGTGTAGCTGCCAGCCACTGTGCACACTGCACAGCCTTTGAAGAGCAGTGTGTAACTCTGGGAGGTGTGCAATATTTCACACGATGTGGATCCAGAGAAGACAACCTGTTTCTTCAGAGCATCTCTAAGGTTCACATCTGTATCAGGTACTGCTGGCAAGCTAAACCTTTGACAAACAATCTGATATCTGAAACCCCAGCTTGGGAGTAGCTGTTGTGGAGGAGACAGGAGTTTGTAGACCTTGCTGCAGAAATSTGAATCTTCAGCTGAGAAGAGTCACCTTCTGAAGGCGCTGCTCTCTCTGCTGACTCTCCTACTCCTACGGGCAGGGCCAGAGGTCAGTTTGTGCCACGTGTCTCTCGTAAGAGGAATGACYTCAAATCACCAAAGGTAAAGTTAACCTTCACCTCTCAGAACATCCAGTCTGATGGGACAAACTTCAACCAACAAGTGGAATACTTCTGWCTTCTTTCCTTGAAAAATGATTGGTGTTTTAGAAAGCTGAATTCTGTAACAAAGTTTTGCTGGGCTCCAAGGCTTTTATAGCCTGCATTCTTAACAGTGCAACATTTTCATACTCAGAAAAGGAGGAGTCAGAAGGAGGGAGAATAAAAACCAAATATATTTGTGCATAGTAATCCTGAATATTAGATAATTTTCTCCTTTTAGTAGGGTTTTGAATAGTATGAGGMCTGATTATGAATTAGTAAATCATAATTATAAATCAGTCTTCACTCCAAATGTAATCTCAGGTTTTGGAAGAGCTCTTGTTTGAATAACAAGAATTTCAATTTTTACATTCTGGGCGTGTTTGTATCATCTAGGATTCTAGCAGGAATTCTGTTTCGCTATGACTATCTTGAACTCATGTTGAGCATGACAGTGTTGGTTCCTGTGAAGTAGATATGCAAAAAGGAAGTCACTGGAAGTATCACCCATATTGATTTTTCTATCAGCAAGAGCTTGCTAGGTCTATCTAAATAATACAGTTTAATCTGAGACAGGATAATTAAACTTATCTATGATGGGCTTAGTCCTGTGAAATACAGAACACCCAAACTCTAGCARAGCAGTGAAAAATTTAAGACTGTATTTATATCTGGAACATTTTTAAACACAGTCATTGTGGGGGCTGACAGCAGTCACTGCCTAAAACAACCTCCCTGAATTGTGTGGGAAGCCCACACAGGGTATCCTGCAATTTTAGATCAGTTTCAGTTAAAATTCGGTTTGGGATATCCAGATGAGAAGTGCTAAAACAGCTGAATTAGTATTGGAAAACTTTGGTGTACATCCATTCACCTTCAGCCAGACTGATGTGCAACTTCCACATGCAGGCTCCAGAGACCTTCAGGGGCTGAGTGTGACCTGGTGAGCTGCTCTTACAAACAACTCAAACAGCTATGARCATCATTTATTGGAAAAGGACTACTTCAGACATGTGGCATCAATGTTATGGGACAATGTTGAAGCCGGTCTGCGATTTGTATTTCCTTTTCCTAGAATAACAAAGTGAAATTTAAGYCAAATATTAGAATGAAGTGCAAGTTCTTTGATGAGGTGGCCAGTGAGAAAGGCAATTCATTTGTGCTTGCAGATTATGTCTTTACCTAGAACACAACACAATGGACCGACTGTGCTGTAGACTTGACTTTGTTCAAGGTAATTTGATATTGATCAGCCTTCAGGTGTAATGCTACAACAATCAAACTGAGCAAATGCAATGCTACGCAGATATGGTTTTATAGACACATTATTTCTAGGAGAAATCATCACATTGCAGAGAAAGAAAGCAGACTGGCAAAAGCATATTTATCATGCTTAGTTTCTTTTTCTCCCTTCTGATGTATTTGTATTGATTTTATTTTTAACATTGGAGAACAGCTAAGAAATATGTGGTTATTTCAAACATTCCGTGAACATCAAACATTCCGTGAACATTGTTTTTTTTTTCATTTGCAATCCTCTTAAATGCACTTATAATGCTAACAAAGAACTTAGACATTTGAAAAAGAGGCAATAGCTGAAGTCTTAAATTCAATTATTTACTCCAACCCATCTCTGAAATTCAGTAAATTCTTTAAATTCAGTGGAGACAGTTCTCACTCCCTTTAATGAAGAGAGTGTTTAGAGCCTGCCAAAACTCATGTTTATAAATGAGACACATGCACCTGTCTTATTCTAACTGCCTGTGTTATAGTGCTGGCAGCAGTGTCCATTTCCAGTGGCAGCTCTAGGTTTTCTGGGGTTTTCCAACTCCATGTACCATTTGCAGGTCATCAAGCCCGTGACCACATAAGATTATGACACTCTCATACCCAATGCTATTGTTCCTACTGTGACAGTAGGATTGAACCAAGGTATATTGACAGCCAGAAAATTTATCTGATCTTTGACCTGAGTGATTTGTGTTGCACTTCTACAACCAGGCACTTTTTGAAAGATATTTTATTTATTGAAAAGGTATGAAGGTCTTATGGACACTATCTTTGTTCCTTGCATCTTAAATGTTTTAATTTTAAAACTTTCTTTTGTCTTGAAAAACAAAAATTTTTCTTTAATGGGGAAATAGACATTCTCAAGAGTCATGCAATTAAAACTTACATAGTGGCTTACCATAATATTAAAAGGAATTTAGAATTATAATCTTCTCTCTCAAGTTCAGTATGTAAGCAGAGGTAATCAGTATGATTGCTTAAAATAACCCTTTTTCAGTGGGAATTGCAGCAGCATCCAAAATTGATCAGGATATGGATGTATGTTGCTCAGCCAAATAATCACCACAGTCTTTTAGACAATTAAAGGCGTTAAATCTTCACATATTAGATTCTGACTAACAGAGTCTTGGGCAAATTTTTAATACAAATAATATAAAACATGTTAATTAATAAATCCAAGTGCAAACTCATTAGCTTAAGACTGTGTAGTAGAAACATGAAAACAGTTGTGGTTTTCCACTTAGGATGACAACTTCACAATTATAAACAGAGCTTGGAAAGACACGSTTAGGAGGCACTTCTTTCAGATGAGCTAATTAAGAATGTTTTGTTTATTTTTGTGTGCACCCAAGTGAACAATACTGTTATGGCAGGAGGAACGAGGTAATTTTAAAATCCCAGTCACAGTCAGTTCAAGTGGCTAAGTTTAGCTTTCAGATGGTGGTTCGAACTCAGGTTGGACACATTTTTTTTTCAGTATAATTTTAGAAGATAATAAAAATGCAAWCAACTCCTGAGGGTAAGTCGTATCACCTAGGGGAGGAATTCAGATGACCTCTTTAAATTAAAAGTGCTGACTTAGAAAAAATAGAAACCATAGAGATCCAGTTAAATGCTTAATAAAAGATATAGAARGCATGTAATATTCTTATGCACAAGTCAAGAGTAAGAACTAAAGTATTTTCTGTGCAGCACTTACAATTGCTGCAGAATCATGTCTTTTGTTACTAAATATACATCTACCCATCAAAGCAAGTCCCATTGGTTCCACTGGTGCTTCATTTGGTCGTGATGCTTTGTCATCTGACAAGAATTGATTGATGTCAGTGAAACAACCTCAACAGTAATCCCTGCTGATGTATTCATCTGCTCAGGAGCTAAAAATAAACACATGCAAATATTTCTGCTGAGAAATATTCTTTTTGTGCTATCTTGTGAGCAATAATATTAACAATAAAGTAGTATAGCTGCAGATGTAGCCCCGAGCATATAAAATTTTACAGCAGCCTTTTCCACTGTAATATTAAGGGTCAAACTGCTGTCGTGGCAGGCAAATACAACAATGCAGACTGTAGGAATCCTTAACAGAGTAAGAATCAAGTGAGCTTYTTTAATTAAGAAAACACCTCTAGCTGAATTGCCAAATGTATTGTGTACACATGTAGATTGTACATTATAGAAAAAGAAAATGCACTTATTCATGCCAGGGAATGTCCAAAAGCCATATGGCATTTGGGTARCTATATTGCTTTACCTTTGTCTAATWAAATAATGTTCCTTTACTTGTTCTTGGTTTATTATCATAGTGCATGTCAGTGAAATTATTCACTGCTTCATAGAAAACACCATTGAAATTTGTCTGTTGTCCCAGTGAAGGAAAGAATGAAACYTCTTTATTTTGAATTCAGTGGTCAAAATTCTACTTTTTTTAYAGTATTTTTAAGCAGACTTTTTTTGTTGTTTTGGTTGGTTTTTTAGTTTGCTTTTTTTTAATTGAGGAAGAAAGTATATTGACTAGCTTGAAGGTTTAATATGCCCCCATGCACTTTTTATGACTTAGTCATTAGGAAAAACCTGCTTCTTAATCCCTCTTACTTGATGCTAGTCTATTGTTCTTTACAGTTTATCTTGATTACAAGAAATTGAAATGCCTTGCTGACAAGCCAGTAAAAAGGTACTTTTCCAATCATTTGGTAGCTATAGAAAACATCTTATCTGAATCAGGTTCTCTTGAAATTTAAGCAATAAAATTTGGCTGGTTTGTTCCGAGACAATCKGTTGTTGAGCAGTGTTGGTGTTGAGGGGATTCCCCTTTCTTGTCCCTTGCTCTGTCTCTTGGTGTGTGTTTGTCTAAATTCTCCTGCTTTTGAACCAATTGACTCATTCAAACTGAAGTCTAACATGTTTGTGCAATTTATTACTACAAATTTTAAAAAAATACATAGCCAGGTAGAAGAGAGAGAGGTAGTGTACCCACTCAAACATTTGCTGTGCTGTAGGGAAGACAAAGTCCTTTTCTTCTTCTATGCAATGGAAAATAACCAGACACACCGTCATGTCCACCTGACCTACCTAACAGGGTCAGGTAAATTCTCTGAATTCACTTCCCATGCAGTTGTTCCAGAATCACAGCTGCTTTGGGCAGAAATTAAATGGAAATTGCCAAGGCTGCTGTCCTGATCGCAACGCTTATTTAAATCAAGAATGTTTTCCTGGGGCTTCATTATATTCCAGAAAAATTCCATGAACACTGCTTAGGAAAAAAACCTTTCTATGCCTACCTATGAAATGGAAATTTAAAATTAAAATCAACATTTTAAATAATGCTAAAATCAGAAAGTTATAGAGAGTTCTGGTGTGGATTACAAGGTGTAACACAGACTCGTGTGGGTTGAGCTGGTTGACAAAAAAAAGTTGACCATAAATGCTGCTGGTCATGTGTGTTAGTGCTYCTTTTGCAGGAGAAACAATTATCCTTGTGATTAGCTACAAGGCTGTTTGAAGAAATGTTAGAAAATGGAGTAAAAAATTRTTCACTGGAGTTCTCCCTTTGAAGCTCTTTCTAAGCAATTATTCATGTGCCAACTYAATGAAAAATTTCCTGTGTTTCTGCTGTGATCAAACTAAATGTCAGAAATTAAACTCTATTCTTCAAACTTTAGCMCAGTTCCTTGTTTGGCAAATCCAAAATACTTGTGGATATCAAAGAAGTACTGTGGGTTTCTTAGGGCTTGACACCAAATTAAAAAGAAGCAATCTGGTCACCTACACCACCTGACACATTCTGGCTTCATCCGTTTTGGGGATAAAAATTGACAATGGAAATTTATTAGTCACAGCACCAGGTCAGTTCAAGATTATGGGAAAAAAAATTAAAAATAGGAAGAGAATTTGTTCTCAGATGGATATTTTTATACTCCATGGCAGAATCTAGTTTAAGATCTGAGGAACAGAGTTCCTGAAAATGGGAAAGGTCATCTTCTGTGCATTATTTACATCCATCACAAACCAACCTTAGACTTTWGCTGAAAGGTTCTGTGTTCAGGCTTGATTGCCTTTTAAAATTGCAGCTTTTTTACTCATTTTTGCTTTGCTCATGTTTCATCTAGAAATGGAAAATCTGCGACAAAGAACAGGTAAGGAGACAAAATGGGAGGTGAAATGGTAAAATAGTCTAGACAAAGGAGCAGATATGCTGAAATATTGCAAAAAAAGAGCACTCTTAACTAGAGGCTTCATCCAACAACCAGGGCTACTAACAATATTCATGTGTAAAGAGGATGTAGAAATGGCTTCTCATGTTTTTGAAAGTGTAACACATATTCTCTTAAATTACCAGAAGTAACTACTGCTGCTAGCTTAACTACTGCTAAGTCAGGGAACACTTATTATTTCCAGAATATAGGAAATATTTTTCTCTTTTCATGTAATATTATGGGGTTATTCTTTCTTAAAACCTGTTTAACAGTGCATATCAAACCCTGAACCAAAAATGAATGAGCCAACATATTTTTAAAAAAAATCAAGACAGACACCACTAGTTCTTGCTGTTCATAGCATTTAGAGTTTCATTAGCAGATGAGCTGCAAAAAATTGTAGTGGGTGTACTCTGAGCATGGAGAGGAATGATTTTGCTTATCTGGTTCTTCTATTCACTGTTTAATGACATCACTATTTGAATATTATAGCAATAGCAGCACAGCAATTTTTTCTTTAGTTTTCTTTCCATGATTACGTTTGCAGGTTGGAGAATACACAACAATATCTTTAACGTTTGTTGTTTTTTCCCTAAGCAGGATCTGTGATCTGACATCCTCTCTTTCTTCCAGCCAGGTGGATTTGTGGTGGGCTGTAATGACAGAAGCCCAGCATCTTTACCCATAARTCAGCCTGGGATACAGGGTATCAGCCCTCTGAAGCTGATAAAACAGAACTGACTTGGGTGGCATTCAGAAGCTCTGAACTGCACACAGCRGAGACCCAGCATGACTGAAGTTTCCAAGCCCCACTGCAAGGTAAACTGCTGCAGAGTACCAAAAATCATTATTTTCTATTCAGAAATCCTCCTTTTAATACCTGAGGATTCCTTCCTCTCTGTCTTGTTGTTTTGAAGGTAGCCCTGACCTGTGAGAGGAGTCTCACTGGAGAACATCATTAAGTAGAGTTTTATTAGTAAAAAATGATCACACAAACCACATTATTTTCTGACTGAGGTCTTGAGGGAAAATGCAGTGGAATGGGAATAGGAAGGATTTGCTTATCAAACCACTCAAGAGCACCATATAGTTGTAAATAAAGTGTTAGGTGATTATTAGAAATGTGAATTGTAGTTCCAGAGAGTAAAAAAAGCTAACAAAATCCATGCCACAGAAATCTAGCCATTTTACTATTTCTGTGAATTCCAGCTAGTGGAAAACTAGTTGTGTTTGTTTTTATAGATAATATCAAAAAATTACAGGGAGAGGAAAATTCATGTGGGAATAACAAGCTGTACAATGAATGAAGCAATTCAATTTTATAAAGRGATTCTTTTTTAATCCATGAATGAAAAAACACTTTATATTGTTTTTCATTGAAATATTATGATAATAATTTTGAAGATATTTGGTTCAGGAGGTATTCTGTGGTCTGGATTATTAAATGATAGAAGGTGTAATGAAGTGATTCAGCTAGCAGCTGGCTTGGTGGAATAAGTTTAGACTCCAGTTTGTGGTTGTTAATTTTCTTGTTTTGCCCTCAGGAAAAAGCTTAAAYGTTTAATTCTGCAGCTTTTCTATTTTTATAAAAACTTCACAGTAACCCATAAGGTAACTTTGCCTGGTGTATATTGGCATTTTTAATTAATTGTTTTGTTCTTTTCATTGCAAACCAAAATTTAAACTAAAAATCAGCAGCAGGAGATTTTAACTGGACAACATTCCTTTTGAGCTGGAGACAAAAGCTCTCATTGGTCACCAGAGAAAGGTTATGTCTTTCTCTTTTAGCTAAAACCTGGTTTAATTTGTTGAGTTTTGCTAGYTGAGTTTGGGGCTTAGTCACTCAGCTGAGCCCCTGCAGTTGCTAATGAATAATCTTCACAAAATTGTTGTCTGGGAGAAGATGATTTATCTGCACTTTATAGGCTGGAACAAGGCACATCAGRAACAACAAATATTTTGGTGGCTCTGGTGCTGTGTTCAGTGTTTATGTAAAACACTTCCTGTACCTGAGCCAAACGCCTGGGCCACAGACGTGTTGTTCTGTGTTGTGTGTTATTTGTGCATTAATAGAGGGAGTACAATGAAACTTTAAATGCAGTGAGCCAGGCTGGGGGCTGGCTTTGTGTGGTGCTCGATTTTACAAACTGTAATGGAGTTTGATTTCAGGGTGAGGTTTCAGCAAAGCATCTCTAATGGCAGGATTGTGACCTGTTTTTTCCAGAGCACTTGGGCCTTGGCATAACCTTTCTCTTATTTCCTCTACTCTCCACCTTGATTTGCACAAGCCAAACAACAATTCCACCAAACAGAAGAATAGGATTCTGGCTGAGTACCTTCAAATATTTTTATGGATTCCCGAGGGTCCTTGAAAATGCTTTTTTTTTTTGCAAAATATGAACTTGAAAACAAAGCTGCAAASAGAGTGGGAGCATGACTTCAACTTCCCTTCACACCTGCACACAGAGTCATTTCCACAGGCCCGTGGTCATTTCCTTTATTTACATTTGGTTACATGGGAAGTGCACATTCAGTAAAAAGCTTGCTGGACTGAATTTTGAAGTTGGCTTGATGCTCCCTGTTATACCCATTATTTTGTGAATCCACAATATAGAATGTGTAGAATATGGACACCACAGAAATAAATTCTTGCTCTCTGTTTAACTTGGGGCTCCTGCTTTACTAAAAGCTTAGCTGTGAAAATTCTAACTAGGTGAAATAATTCAGGCAAACAAAGCCTGASCCAGATACAATAACTTGGAAGCAATATACTTTTTCATGAGAATTCTAGGAACTCAAGTGGGAAATATTGACTGATTCTGCAGAAATTTGAGCCCAATYCTTACCACATTCCTAACCCAACTGTGCAGATTCACCAGTTCAGCTGCATTTCTCATAGACAGCTGAATGCCTAGGCATTTCTTTGGACTKGTATGTTTTTACTGAATGTGATATAAGCTGAGAGCTGATTTGTTTGAGCCTGGACTCCTACTGAATGTGAACCTTGCCCTCCACATTCTTTAATTCTTGATTTTCAAAAACCTTCATCCTGCTCATGAACTCTGTGGTTTAAATGCAAATTGTTTACATCATTATTTCTAGATGAATGATTCACAGGTTGAAAAGTAACAGAGGGGAAAGGAAAAAAAAACAACAATAAAAATGACAACAAAGCTTAAGGGATTGCAACAGAAAAGCAATAACCTGGATCCCTCTAGAGGCCGTTTGTGTAATATTTGGTAGGAAAAAAAGGTTTGAACTTGACTCCCAATTCGCTGTCTACAAATAAAGGAAGCTTATCTATCTTATGTTGTTGCTTATTATCTTGCCAGAGTGCTTCTGTYTGGTGCTGCAAGCTGCATAATTATTGTACTTTCTCTCCTTCAAACTAGTTCTTCCTCAGAACTGAGCAATGCAGCAGGAGTTTCTGTATGCACTGATTCAGTCTTAAATTAACTCCTAAAGGCATGTTTCCTTRAAAACCATTTTTAGAAAGCAAGTGTTTTATGTCAGTTAGACACCAGAAAGTCAGGTTTCCATTTGTGGTGGTATTGCCAAGGAGTTGATTAAACAGACCAAACAACAGGGATAGGACACACACTCTGTGTGCATTGATTGTGATCTCAGGCATAGTGAGAATTCCTCTTTGTGTGAAAAGTCAAATCCTAAATCCTGTAAGAGACAAAACAGGCCATTATGATGGTGCAAACCTGCAGGCAATTACCCACAGAGGGGGTGGATTCCTTGGAAAGGAATCACACAGCAGGGTGAGGAGCAGAGCTTTCTGAACCCTTCCCACTGCTTCTGGTGCACAATAATTTCTCATTAAACACTAAATGCTTCCTGAGACTGAGAGCACTGCTATTCCAACTCTCATTCAGGATAATCTGCTTATTGGGGTGTGTGCACGGACTTAGAGATTCCACTGGTCTATCAGCAGCCCCTGTGACACAGCAGACTGTGAAAAAGTGAGTGAAGTATTGGCAATGTGTCACAATCTGTCTTTCATTGATTGAGAAACCTTGCCAAAAACAAACAAACAAAACAACAAAGAAAACTCAAGTCAATTTAGATGGCTAACTGAAAAAAATCAGAATGTCTTCCTAGTGATCTTGACGAAATCCATCAAAGCAACCTTGCTGCCAAGGTTTCTGTATGTACTTTTAGTAATTAGAGACGATGGTATGTAAATACTTTGCAATTAAAATGTCCTCTATAATGTTTTTGGTTCATCTCTGGTCCTTGTTGTGTTTCTCCTGAACATTTTTCATTCTTATCTCCTTTCTAGAAAAGTGCTACAGTCCTCTGTGTTATTCCATGGGATCCTACCAGCTATTTGAAAATCAATTTTAGTTTTTAATTAAATTAATATGAAKAGTAGTACATATATATACTTCTGGCATTGAGAATAATAGATTTTGATAATTCTTTTTGTGCAAAACATCCTTTTGTACACCATGAAATGTAATTTTATCCACATGAGTGAATGCTGATGAGGTGCTTTTGAAGAACTGTTGGCAAAAATTACCAGCCATATTCAACTTTGCTGTAAAGATGAAAAGAATAATGTCACAATGAAAGATAAATATGTGGGAGAATACTCATAAAGGCCATTTACAAAAGAATTTATAGAGAGCACCATCTTTTTATGCAGCATTATGCTGTCTTCAGAAAAAAMCCCTGTAACTTCTGTATATTGAGTGCTAAAATATAACAAAGCACAGGGAGATAACCTGGGTTAATTTCCTCACCACAGAATATCAGGGTACCAGACTAGAATGATCTGGGGTTCACAGAAAGAACTGGTAGTGTCAAAATCTCTCTTCCTTACCTTTGTTCTGGTGCTCAGCCAAGATCCATTGATGGCATGGGGGAAATCTCCAGTCGTCCTTCAGTTTTTCACCACCTTGCCTAAGGACCACTTTACATTTTGTCCACACACTTGTTCAAAGTTTCATTGCAGAGCAGAAAGTATATTTGAAAGTATGGGAGCTGTCACTGGGTGCTCTTAAGCAATATAATTGWTTTATTCTGGCTTGATCAGCTGGGCAATTGATTTATGGCTGTTTATTTGTGCTTTGGTTAATTAAGTGGGAAGCAATAACTCAGGGGCTGCATCTGCCAGCAAGTGGAGCTCTTTGCTAGCCTAGGGAGGTGTGTCCTCACCAGGAGCCTTGCTCCATCCTAAACTGAAASGACTGCAGAGCTGGTGTTCAGTTTTGGTTTGGCCCTTTTGCAATTTTCGCATTATGTCCTTGTTCTGTTGGCTTGTAAAACAAGGGGATGATGGCTAAGAACAGGCAACTCATAAATTATTCTATTTCCTTGGAGATTTTATGGCTTTTTGATTTGACAGCCAGATGCTGTATTTATTCCCTTCACCCCTTAAAAGGAAGGGAAGATTTTAACATTTCATTTTTAGTTTATGTTTTTGTWAGAAATATATCCCAGTAGTTTTAGTAAATTGGTTTGCCATACTGGGAATATGGGGGATGCAGAGGACAGTTTTCCTGTACTTTTCWCACTCTGGGCTCATTGGCCACCGAKGAATGTTTATGGGAATAGTTCCTTAGAGCAGGATGTCAACCCAGCTCTTCCATGATCTACTTTGTGGTTTCATCAATGCTTTAAAGTGTCAGGCAGTGAAGGATCTTTTAGTGAGAACCACTGTTCCAAGCAGAAACTTTATTTTAAATCCCTTTTTTTTCTTCTACAAACTGTCTTGACTAGGAAGGATTGTAACTAAAACATAACTTTCCAGTCACATAAAGGAACACCCGGAGAAAATGTCATTCAATTGAGATATTTGGATTAGTTTTGTAACTCAAATTCTCAAATGAATCCTCAGTGAAATCCAGATTGAACACAGCATTTGCCTCCTAATGCTAGAGGTACTCTTTATGTACTTTAATAATGTTGAAGTCTTGTTTATTTCTGCTGGTCTGTGGTTTACTTGGTATGTAACTCCCTGTATGCTGGCAGTGTTTTATCCCAACARCTCTGCCCATCCACTGGTTAGTGCTATGTCATCCAGCTTTCTGAAGGTGGCTCATTTTGTGCATAACTTATGTTCTGCAGGGCTCATGCTTGTTCCCTCCGAGCCCACCAGTGTTCTTACTCCCCCACGGTCA
Organism: Mixornis gularis; assembly: GCA_003546035.1. Taxonomy (NCBI): domain Eukaryota; kingdom Metazoa; phylum Chordata; class Aves; order Passeriformes; family Timaliidae; genus Mixornis; species Mixornis gularis. The sequence goes on from QVAJ01000019.1 coordinate 5,147,487, forward strand.
GAACGTTATTGCCATACTTAGAGAAAAGCAAGCCTATTTTGGCAGGAAAAATATATTATTTTAGGTGTACAATTCTTATTTAATAAGACAGAAAGAGGAAGATGCATCCTCTCCTCACACTTCCTCATGTGCTCAGCAAGGAACTGGCTCTTTCCTCCTGCTGTGCTGAGGATGAGTAAAGCAGGGAGAAATCACCACTCCTCAGAGACAGCTCCTGCTCACTCCATGGCTACAAACTGAAGCTGGAGGGAAAGGGAAATTTGATTTCTGGAAAGGTTTAAAAGAGTTAATCTCCTTTTTCTCGGTGCTTCTGAGGAATAGCAATCGATAAATTAGCAATGWTAGTCACACTAGTAACAAAAAAGTCCAAGTAGAATTTACATGCCCAGAGTATGGGTGGAGACACAGACTGGGAGATGGRTCAAGTGAATTCCCACCTGGTGAAGCTGGAAATTGTGTCCAGCTCTCTTGTACTCAAATCCTATTCCATGAGGCCTCTCACTTCTGCTCCTTTTGAAAATAGCGATTTTATGAGCCATCATTAGCTTTTCTCTGCTTTCATTGCCATAACACAGTTCCCTGGAAATGCTTTGTAGCCTTCCAATCCTGGCCAGGTCTTTACAGCCCTGGACATATTCAAGCAGAGCTTTGAAGGAGACCTGCTTAGACAAACTGTATGAAATCTGGAAACAGTGGAAAAGCTTCCAGCTTGGCTGCCCTGCCCCTGAAATCTCCTGGAGCTTCTAACCCTGAGCTGGCTCAGCAGCTTTTGAGAAAAAATGCTGTCCCCTCTCTTCTTCCGGACCCATTGATTTCTGGAAGGAATTTAAAAGAAAAGGAATTTTAAAAAAATGTAATCATAAAATGCAAATATTAAATAGCTACAATCCTCCCCTCATAGAGGTGATTTCTTGAGTGGGAAGGTAGAGAAAATCACTGTATCTAAGGAAAACACTGCCCCCTAAACAAGCACTGAGAAGAGATTCTCTATAACTATGAAATGAAGGGGAAACAGTATTTAGAAGCTGAGAGTGGCTCCTGCCAGCTTTCCACCGTACTCTCACTCCCTGTAACCTGTTGTGTTTCCCAGCCTCCRCAGAAACCAAAGCTCATCTCTGCTTTCCCTGAGGTCTTCAGGGGGCTGATTGTTTTTCAGAACACAAAGACGTACTTCATTTAGCTTCTGGGGGCTGTCAGTGGTGCTCTGAAGCCACTCCTCTATTCAGAAAGGAACACCTGTATATCTCTGCAGGATCACCTTGTTTTATTACTGCTACAGCACAGTGAGACTGTGCCTCAGATCACTCCCAGGCAAATCTGCCTTTTGTTCTGCATAAAAATCAGGTCTCTCATAAACCACAGCTCAGTTTAAAAACATACCCAGGGACTGTGGCCTCTTACAAAGCAAGGAAGGCAGAGAATAGTTTCACTCAATCAGAACAAAACAAACAAAAAACYCTTCTCTGAAAACCCAGTGCAATAAGCCTCAAGGCTTCAGTAACTTGTGCTCCTCTCAATTGTGTGTGACTTTGTTAGAGGATTCATTAGTTAAGGCTAATGAGTGCTTGCCTACATGCTCTCATCTCCATAACTAACACACCAGCACTTGTCTCAGAGCATTACAGTGACATTACATCAGCTGACAGAGCCCAATGTGATTTGTGAGGCTGCAAAACAAAAACAATGTAAAATTAGTCAGGATGGAGATGAGGAGGTGAAAAAGCATTGGACTCTGATCTCATGTGTTTCCTTCAGAGAGGATACAGTCATTCTGCCCAAATCGAGGCCCCTGTACATTCTTTGCTGTATCTTTGTATTCAAAAGTACCATGCAGAGCAGGCTGGGTTTTATGGCTGTATGYTAACATTTTCTGTCAATTTCCATGAGCATCGAAGGAGGCGTCAAAACTCTTTAAACTCAAGGTAGGGCACAGCTGACAAACTCATACCCATAAGYTCTAAATATGGAGAGGTGTAACATTAACTCCAGTGGAAGAGTGCAGGGACTGTAAACTGGAGAAGTGCTTAAATGCTCTGATGGATCACTGCCTCCTCCTGCCCTGTTTTACATCAAACTGGTGCACTTGAATTGAACAGGAAAGACAGAGCAGTGTAGCCATAACTCATGGCCAGACAGTGCAAATTTAACTAAGACACTCTCCCCTTTGACTTGAGTCAGTGTTGGCAGCTTAAGCTGAGTCAGGTATTAGTTTGTAGCTTTGTGTCTGTGTGCTGCAGTCAGAGATCCTGGAATGGCTGGAGCCACTCAGAGTTCCTGGTGCTGCAGGAGAGGCAGTGAGGGCTGTGGGGCAGAAAGGGCTGGGTGGGTGAGCAGGTGCAGAGGAGGGACTGATGCTGAAATCCCCGACTGGCATCAGCATTCAAAAGGCCTGCTCATACCTAGCTCCCAACAGGAAGCTTCTCATTCCACAGGGCAAAGATATGCCTCAAGAAAAGTTTAAAGGACCAGAGATAAGAAAGTAATGAAATATTTTGTCACTTCTCTCATGTTGTTCTGTAAGCAATGGACAAGTKGAATAARTGCATTATTTTGCTGAGTATTTTGATGTTTTATAATTACTTTTGCAGGTTAGGCTGTTAGATAGGTGTAGTCTCTGKATGTGCTGCAATCGTTATCAAATAGAGAAAAGTTAATTCCCAAGTAAGGCTTCTTTGGGCCATTCAAACCACAGAAGTAAATGTTGTTGGGGTCAACTTTGGTTGTCTTTTCAAKGATTTTCATGTAGGGGCTTTGGGCAGGGGTTTATTTCAGAATCCTTTGTGAAAATCAAAAAGCAAACTCAAGAAAATAACAGGTTATATGAAAGTTCAATCACAAGGGAATAGTTAAAAGAATCGAAGAGTTGTTTTATGCTCTCCAAGATTATAGTGGAGTTATAAAAAGGGCAATTGGACTGACCTCAAATAGAGTAAGGTAAAACTATTCAAGAACAAAAGTAATATTTTTCACCTTCAGAAAACTGAACATGCACGTATGGATACTTCTGCTCTTTCTTTAAACAATGGTCATGGAAAAAAAACACATTCACAAATAGACAGTGTGGGGTCTACTGATAAAATCAACAAAAGCAATTTTGTACGTGTTGCAGGGAACAAGCCTGACATTTAAATGAATGCCCAGAGCAGTAGATTGAAGACAATAGGTAGATGGTTATATCCATGGCCTGCTGTCTTCCTTCTCCTCTGTCTTTTAGAGCAGTCAGAGTTGGAGTAAAAGAGGAGAGATTTTCTTCTTTTGGAAAGGACTAAAAATTAACTCTTTTTGCTTTATGGAAATTAGGGGTGCCATATCTTCTTTTAGTATTATCATCATCCATTTTTATTTTCATCTCTAGTGCAATACTTTGAGAATAGTTGGAATAAGTAGAATAAARCTTCAAGCAAAAGAAAAGGTCATTCTGTAGAAACAAATATCAAAAATAGGTCAGTAGCYTGCATCATAAACCTTTCTTTATGCTGCTGTGGTAGTGATAAAGGTTATTCAAGACCCAGAAAGAGTCCCAAAGGTTACCCCTTCAGATAAAACCCACCCCCACTGGATCAATATTGTTCTACAGCATTGTGTGTAAACCAGAGTTCTTCAAAAAATAATGGAGCATGGAAAGGAGGTGAGCAGCAACCTACRAAGCCCTGAGGATAAAGCTGGCCCTGCATGAGGATAAAGCTGCACCTGAGATGGYTCTGGCAGAGCTGCCTGGCAGCCCTGTGGGGCAGCTCCCACCCCACTGCTGCCTGCTGGAGCCTCTGTCCTGGAGCCCTGGTGAGCCCCTCTGCCATCAGCTGCTCTGCTGCTCACACACAAACTTCCTTGGGCACTTCTGTATTTGGAGTAAAGCTTTTTGCCCCTCTCAGCCTGCAGAGCTGCAAGGAATTCACAGTTAATATTCTAAAATACATTAAAAAATGAGAAAAAATAATCCATCCTCTTAAGTTTTTGTGTCTCTAAAGTGCTGATGTTGYCAGGCTGGTCATGTAGCAGAGCAGAGAGCAGAGAAACACTGATTCTCTAGTTTTGGGCAGGTGGTCTGCAAAATTTCTCTTACTGCATTTTCCTCTTCCTGTTTCCTTCTGTACTCCATTGGGAAGTTAGAGGCCATCATGCCTGAAGAGATTCAGCCTCTCAGGAGAAATGCAGCCCAACTTCTGATAAGACTGAAATTTGTGGGCAGACACTGGCAAAGTAAGGACAGCCGTCAATGTGCTGTTGAGTTGTCGGCAGTGCACCTGCAGAGACCAAGGAAAACCAAGTTCATGTCTGCTGCACAACAGTTACTGCTCAGGATGGTTTGCCATTTATCCAGAAATATGCATAACACTCTTGGGGAAGTGTCACTGAGAGATGGAAGGGCTAAAATCCCATTAGTGCTCTAGTAAATCTACTCCRAAGACAGTAAGGGCTAATCTGATCTATTGAGGTCTACAGCATTGCCCTGGGCAGATGATTTACAGTGCCTTCAAGTGCAGATCATCACTGCTGCCAGGGGGGTCGTGAGGGCACAGCCCTAGTTGCTCAGTTTGCAAGCAGTGTCACAATTGAATTCTTGGTTTCAGTCACAGCCAGAGGTTTTTCATTTGCGTTGTACTTACTTTCTTTTCTAAACTTTAATAACRTGAGTTAATCATCCCAGTCAGATTTCTGCCTGTTCCGTTCAAGAAGGACCAAAGGATGTTGGTGCTGTGAAGTCTGAGCTGTAATCTAAACAGTGCTCAGTTTCAAGCATCAGAATAAATCTCTCTGTGCACCTGGGCTTAACCCACGATCCTTTTCCTGCTGACACTCCGGTGTGAAATCCATTGTGTCTCCCACATTGATCAGGAAGCCCTTGAATGACACATGRCAAAGCCCAGTGGTATCATACAAGTCTCTGCAACCAGTCACAGATGGCTGTGGCCTGGCTGAGACCCACTCACTCCCAAACACTGAGGAACGCTGTAGATGTTAAATGTCCTGTGCTGAATACAGCTGGGGGCCTGGGCCTGGTGAGGCAGGGCTGTAGTAAAACATCCTCCACCCCCGAGTGGGCATCTCTGTATAAGGGAAGAGTTTCAGATTACCCTTAGACATTTTAGGAAGTTTTAACTAGGAAGTTCTGTGCCCTTCTCATTGCAATTGGCTCAGTGCCAGGAGAGAAGCAGCTCTTGGACCTCATCACTGTTCTTCAAATCCTGTACCTCTCCCYGTTGGCAGCAAGCCAAACTGCCCCTCCTAAAACATTAAGTACTTAGGAAGGAGCAAAAAAGAACCAAGGGGCTTTTTGGAGKGTTTSTAGCAGGGTGTCAGAGGTTTTCTCAGACATCTGTGCTTGGCTTTTGTTTTCTGTAACGTTTCTTATTTTTCATTTATTAAACCTTTTGCTTTACAAAACACCTCTAAAGAGCAGTCTCGCCAAGATTATTTTAAACCATTCTGCAAGGGCTGAACCCTCAGGGATTGATACATTTACACGTGGCTCCTAACACCCTGGCCATGTGTTAAACTGTATCACAGGGCAAGATTCCGGCGCTGCCGGCAGGGAGTGCAGGGAGCTGGGATGGCTCCGGAGACCTCCCTGCTCACCCGGGCACTCAGAGCCCCCGGCWCTGCCTCAGCCCGAGCTGCTGCTGAAGTCCCTGCTAAACAAGTCAACTCTGCTGTGAACGGGGTCTGTCCTCTTGTTACAGGACATAGAGGAGAATGCTGTGACTCACTGTGGACCCAGGGTCCTGACACGCCTTCGTGTTGTCATTGCTCCTGCAAAAATCAGCTCCTGTTTTTCAGGCTRCATTAGCAGCTGCGTGATGCTTTGGCACTGTCACTGCTGAGCAAAGGTTATTGCATCCAGTGTTAAATCAAGGGGTGCATTATACTGGAAAAATGTTATTTTGCATAAATAACCTTCTTGAACCTTCCCATGTCAGTCTCCAGTTTGTTTCCAGGACAGAGACACGCCGTGTTTTTCCTCACGGCAAAAATCACATAAATAATAAAGAAAAACTGGGAACAGGCTGACATAGGAGTCAGATTTCTGATTCTGAGGCCTTTATCCATTCATGGGGAAAATTACTGTTTCAGCATTGTGAAGAATAAGAGTTTGTTTACAGATACAGAAATAACACAAGGGTGCAGTGGAATGAATATAAAACTTCACATGCTGATTCTCTTTGCTTACTCAGACAAAGTAGGTAGTCTTGTCTAATTTGAAGTTCTTTTATGTTTGTTTTGTTACTCAGTAGGGACAATATTTTTTCTYTGTTTTGTTGTTTTTAGCTGAAAACTCTTSCATAGGGTTTTATGCTTGGTGCCTCTTAAAGAAAGATAGAAATTTATGTGGTAAACATTTTTTTCTCACTATTTATTCTTGGCTAGGCTTTTTAATAAAGTCTCTGTCCAAGAGCCAGATGCAAATTTGAAACACTGGACTCAGTGCTAATGGCTGAAGCTGCTAAACCAGTGGATATCCCAATGACACATGCATATCATATTCTGGTTTAAACCTCTGAATACATGAGCTGCTTTTTGCCCCCTCCAAAAAGGTGTAGTTGGCCCATGGGAGTTCTGTCCTGCAGCTGCTATTGCTGCCAGTTTCTCATGTAGTAAAGTGTTGGATTCCAGTGTACTGTAAACTTCATCACTTCAGAAAAGCATTTCTGCACATGCAGGACTGTAAAGTGACACTTACCAGGTGATTTCTGTGCTCAAGCACTTCTGCTTTGCCTCTCACAGCTTCTAATTGTAAATGCTCTTGGTCCTGGGCTTGAGTCTCCCTCTTTCATCCTTGAATAATSTGTGAAATTTCTGCAGTCTGCTCTGAAATGACACCTAATCACAGTGACCTGTAGAGAGGCAGAGGGGAATTTCACACTCTTTCATATGGCCTGTGATCTCAGGTAAGAAAATATTACACAGCCAAATACACTATCTTTTCTTTAATAGATGATTCCCCTTGGTTTACATAAAAAAATAAATTTTTACCACAAAAAAACTTGATGGAAAAATTAAATGGAAGTAGTTAATTTGTAGGGCCGTTACAGGTCTTGAAAATTTCAAGGCAATTTTGTTTAAAATGCCAAAATATTTAAATGTGCTGTTTTAGAAGCACCATAGGTCCTTGGAAACATCCTTTCATGGAATGTGGCCTTCTAAATGTTTAATTTAACAGCTGATAATAGGATTCMGGCTCTTCAGGCTGAGACATTTCAGAAGTTTATTCAGCTTGTTTGTCTAGATAGAGCAGGGACAGAGCATGTAATTGAATAAACAATGGTTTAATTAATTTTTCAGTCTTGCAGTACAGCTCACTGGTACGTGTGAGGGATAGCCTCTTTGGCAGAKGCTGGCTTCACATCATGAAGGAACGTTCCACCAAAGAAACCAAAAATGGGTTTTCAGTCCTCATCTGCGTTTCACTTCTGGACAAAGTAGTAAAAACTTTCTATGTTTTTTTAATATATATAGTTGATCCAAAAATGCTGTTTTGAAAGAAGTTTGTCCTTCACTTCAACATGGACCCTTTCCTGGGGGAGGCAGCCCGGGTGTGCCACAGAGGCACAGCCTTTGTTTGCTTTCTCGCTTCTCAGCACAGGGCTGGGAATAACAGAGAAGTTTGGGCAAGCAGAGTTTGGCCATTCCTACTCCTAATATGTGGTTTCCAGCTTTGGGGTTGTACTTTTGGCTTGGTTTATTTTTGCTTGTTTGCTTTGACTCTTTCTACTGAAGCAAACAGAGCATTTGTAAAGTGCAGACACATTTTGAAAAACCACAATAAAACGAAAGAAAATCACAATAATTAGAAAGACTGAGTAAAGGTCAAAGATAGACTTGGTTAAAGTCATTACTCAAACGTGTCCTGTAGTTTTCCTGTGCTGCACACAGCTCCTCAGCCTTTGGCTGGGCATTGCCAGTCCTGTTTGCTTGATTCTCTTCATGTCTTCATCTGTTTTTAGAAGTCCTGAGCCCACAGCTGCATGAGGAAAGAACACACAGAGAAGCATTAGGATTTCTTATCAAACACAATGTTGTTTTTGGACCTCAGATAAGCTGAAGGAATCCGACTGAGAGCTCAAAACCTCCAGGTCTTCTCAGATTTGTTTCACAGTGCCATTTTTAGGATCCTGATATTTTTACCATTTTTAATTAGTTCTTTGACCGTGATTTCTGGGCAAAAGGCAATCATGAAATTATTGAGAAACTGCATTTGCTGACACAGGTGGTGTGACTGGATGATCATAGAGCTAATTTGGTTGCTAGTATGAAAATTCTCATTAGGAATATTTTATGTGTTTTTAACAATGTGTTTACATTGCTCTTTATGTTTTTCAGCTCCATTGATACTGAAATACAGCAGAGATTTAACTGCAAGGAGAATTTAGATGAGTGTTTATTGAAAYAAGAGAAGCACCAGAAAAGATCTTTTCATTCTGATCAGACCAAGCATATGAGAGAAAGTCAATTACATCATCTGGTAGCATCTGTAGATCATATAGACTGAAAACAAACAGCTCAGGATCTTTTACAAGGAATAAGAATTATAGTGGGTGTAGRAAGTCCTAAACAAGTTTAAGTCTCCAGGAAAGGTGTTTTCTGGCCTGCACCCATCTGAACAATAATCAACTAATACAGCAACTAATCACTCTCTTAGTAAGTTCTGCAGAAGAGAAAAATAGCTGAGAGAATCTCTCATYGTCCTCCAGAGCCAGAAAGTTTGGGAAAGGGTGAGCAAAAGGCAACATCCTTCGAGGTGCAACAGCAGCCAGAATCTGGGAGACTGAGGAAAAAGTTGATACAAAGCATAAAAGTCAAATGAAAACTCAGCAAGCAAGATGTTAAAARTGAAAAATAGACCCCACCTCCCTCATGGCTGACACAGAACTGGCAGTGGAAGCTGTTGGAGTTTTGGCTGGCTCTCTGGTGGGAAGGCTGTGTCCTCTCCACCCTGTATTCACTGGAAAAACCTCTGGTGTGTGCTGGAATGTCCTTTGTGCTAATAGAGTTGTCTCTGGCCTGCTCGTCTCTACAGTAGGAAGTTTCTTCTTAAAAAGAAAAAATGCAAAACCAAGAAACAACAAAACCAACAACTCAACCCCACAATAACAKGATTTAGAAACAAAACCAAATAAGTTTATAGTAGCAGTCTGGCTGTTAACCTTTTCTCTCCACAGGTTGTTTTCATTTATTTTTGAAATGTGGCCCTAAGCTCTGGATTTACTCATCAATGCTCTGAGGAATTTGCTCTCCGTTTATTACAGGACAGGAGATCCCACAACTCTGTGATCTTTTCTTTCACTTTCTGCTTTAGTTTGAAAGACTTTCTTTTTTTTTTTTTTTTTTTTTTTTTTTTTTTTTTTTT